>CM076578.1:1015020583-1015620583 GCA_034641835.2 Pinus albicaulis
TTGTTTGCCCAAGATGTAGCCTTCACATAGGCTGTCTGGTTTCTCTATGAGTAGTAATCCCTTTACCATGCCTTTTCTATGAAACAAGTTCAAACCTCCGAAATTGAGATGTCCAAATCTCAAATGCCATAACAAGTTCTCATCTTTCACTTCTTCTTGAAATATTTCTTGTGTGACAGCTGTTGCAACACCTCCTTCCTTCAATTTTGATATGATCTTGAGAGGAAACATTCTATTGCTTTTCATATGCACTTTTGCAATGAGTTGTCTACTTGCAGGTTTATCCATGATTGTGCACACATCATTCTTAAAAAACACATTGTAGCCCTTTTGCACGAGATATCCAATGATTAGAAGGTTACATTTCAAGCCAAGGATGTAATATACATATGGCATGAACTTCTTCTCTCCCTTGTTTATTAGTATGTTTACTCTTCCTTTTCCCATGACAAGGACCTTGCTATCAGTCCCCGTTGTCACTTCAGATTTTAAACTCTCATCTAGATTGGAAAAAATTTCTATGTTTATAGTCATATGGTTACTACACCCTGAATCTAAGAACCGTGCATCTTCTTGTTTTTCTTGTTCTACATTACAGGCTAAAAACATGCTACCATGGTTCTAATTTTCTTTTGTAAAATTTACACTTGGTTTACAACCCATGTCATTTTTATTCTTTCTACATTCATTTGCATAATGACTATACTTTTTTCAATACTGACATTGGACTTGAGATTTCTCATACCTCTATCCTTATGCTTGATCTGGCTTGAGCCTTGGCTTGGATTCTAATTGCTACCTCTTCCACTTGTGCTTGCAGGGCTGCTTCTTCCACCTCTGTGTGGGCTTCTTCCTCTTCCTCGGTAGTTTAATCTTCCTCGACCTCTACCTTTACCAAAAGACATTTGTGTCTGAAATTCATATTCCAATGAGGAGTTTTTTACTCTGTTCAGTATGTGCTTATAAGACATCAGTGATGCATGAAGCTCATCCACTGAAAACTGTGAGAGATCCTTTGTCTCTTCTATGGCCACTACTACAACATCAAACCTTGATGGTAGAATTCTTAAGACTTTCTCAAATATTATCATTTATTCAAGTGTCTCTCCATGATACCTGATTTGGGTAACCAACCCACACATGTGTAAAGAATGAGTCTATGTTAATAGACTCTTTCATACAAATAGTTTCAAAACCTCTTCTCAGCATTTTAAGTTTTGTTGTCTTCGCCTTTTCCATGGCTTGATAGGCTATATGGAGGGTATCCCATGCCTCCTTGGACTTCATTGCTGCTGAAATCCTTGAGAAAATACTCTCATGTACTGCTTGGAAAAAATAGAAGAGGGCTTTGGAGTCCTTCTTCTTATTTTCTCTTAACAAATCTCTTTGTGCTTGTGTCAAAGATTTATATGCTACTGCATCTGTTGGTTCTTGGAAACCATTTTCCACCATCTCCCAAATATCTTGTGAGGAGAAGAGTTCCTTCATTGTAATAGCCAAATAATCATAATTCTTCCCACTGAAATGTGGTAGTTGGGGATTAGTCAGGCTTGTGCGTGCTGCTGCCATCTTGATTGTGTATACAAAACATTCTCACTGCTAGAGAATCAACTTCTCAAAACTATATTTCAGCTTCTTCAGTAAAGAGCTGCTCGTTCTTTCACTGAGAACCTAGACATGCTCTGATACCATGTTGGAAATTATGAATAAAACAATAGAGGGATGCGATTCCCCCATGCATATATGCGGAAATAAAATTCATACACAGATAAACTGAGCAAGAAACACATACAAGAGGAATTTTAATTTATTCAACTCTTCTCCATTCATTCATCTCATTTCTTTACAATCTACAAAACGAAATTACATTCATTTTATACAAAATTGGCAGAAGCCTAAAGATTAAATGAATTTTAGTATTGAACTGGACGTAGAACCAACAAATCGTTGTTCCGCTCGATTCTTCTGTTTCTACATGAAATAGGGTACAAAACACAAAACAACGTACAACACGCAAAAGACTGGACTTGAAATACTATGTGTTCTGCCTGTGAAACCACATCACGTCCATGCCTCCATCGCAAATCGCATACCGACGATTATAACTTTTAACATTTCGCAATAGGGGAAAAACATAAAACTTGTGATTGTGATGTGATGTGGCACTTATTGCATCGCAACATAAAAAATTTAACTTGTAGGTGTTTTTATTTAAACTTTGCGATATGCAATTGTGGGCACCACCCTCCTGAGCTTGCCACGTGCAATTGCGATTGCATCGCAACCAAAATAGAATAACTTGTGGGTGGCTTAAAGGTAAGTTGTAAACTTTGTGAAGTGTGAACTTGTGGGTGGTCATAAAGATAAATCATAAAACTTGTGAAGTGCGGGTTGCGAGCACACTAAAAGATAAACTAGAAAATGTGCGAAATGAGATTTCTAAGTTTTGCGACGTGCGATGAAAATGTCACATTGCAACATCGAAAGGTTTGGTGCGTGTTCTTAAAAGGTGAATCTTAAATGTTGCGAAGTGCGAGCTACGGGCGGTAAAGCAGTGGTAAGTGCGTAATACAAAAATGTAAGAAATAAAGGAAATGTAAAGGGTTTGTGGCGGATTGAAAATGCGGAAAAGGTATGGCAGATCTCGTCGATATTGCATTCGCGAAAATATAACATTCAACGAAAAGGCTTAAGGGTAAAGCACAAAATTTGCAGGCTGCGAAACTGCGGGAAATGGTAAGTCAATGCGGTGGGTGAGAAATAACGCAGAAAAAGGCCTTCGTGCTCCAAATCACCAAGTATCCACTCTTTCCAAGAGTGCTCCAAGAAAAATCTAATTATTCAAGAGTATGAGAGAGAGAGAGAGAGAATAATAAGAGAGCTCCAAAAATGTGAGAAAAATCTTTCCAATTGATCCTTAAAAGCCTTTTTATTGATGAGGCCTCTATTTTCTTCATTTTCCATTATTTCCATAAATAAAGTGTGAATTAATGCCTCGTGCCTTTCCAAAGCCTTTTTCATTTCCTTTATCAATTTCCTTTACTCATAATAAACCAAATTGAACACCCATTAGGATGTTTTGCTTACTGCTTAGCTTGGAATACGTGTCCCATCAATCATGGTATTATATTTATTTTCACATGGATTTTTACTAGGGTTGTTACAAGCAAGTTGAAACACCAACATGCATGCAAAGAAACAAGCAAAATAAGACTTCCACAAGCTAAATGATAAAAATCGACAAAAAAAATGGTAACTGCGAAACTCACCTGGAAAAGCGACGACGATCGCACTGAAGGTTCCTTGATCTCCTTGAGAATGCTAGAGCTTCAAGATCAAGTGTGAAAATGAGCTCTAGGGACATCATTTAAATACATTTGAGAAAATTAGGGTTTATGACGCGCATGCCTGAAATCAAGGAAAAAGAGACACATGGCAAAAGCTTCCAAAAATAGCAGATATGCCTCTTTTGGGTTACTAAAAATAAATCCCTAAATTTTAGGGATGCTTTTTTCTTTTTCAACTTTTCTATTTTTTCGAGAAAAACTTGCCATGCACATCACTAGGAAAGATTGCACAATTTTGGGAACTCAAAAAATTTCTGGCTTAGTACATTGTGCAATTTTTGAGCTCAGTGAGGGATTGTGCAGTGTCTAGGCTCAGTGTTGGGCTGTCTTCCATGATTGCACAATTTCCGAGCTCAAGACTAGCCGCTAGTCATGATTGCGCAATTCTGGTCATTAACGCTGCTTGCCCGCATTAATTGCACAGTTTCAGGAGGCAAGCCCAAAACTATTGTGCAAGACTAAATTAGGAGGTTAGCTTGTGACTTAGAAATATTAACTAGGTGAAAAGAAAGTGAACACAATCATAGGTAAAGGATAATTATCAATCAAAGCATGAATAAGTGATAACAGTGCAAGATAAGCTCCTATGAAAAGAATGTTAGACTTCAAAATGTAAGCAAAAAAAAAAGTTTTAGAAAATGATTGTAACCACTGCAACATTGTGATAATAATTATTTTGCTAAATTTTAATAAATATATAAACACACATATATATATTTATATATATAACTTACAAAGTATAATTATAATTAAAATTGAAAATAAAAAATAAAATTTAATATATCCATTAATTATTTATTATGAAAATCAATGTACAACATTTTCAACTTCCTCTTTTTACACATTGGGGCCATTGTTAATATATTCAATATATAGTTTAAATCTGGTGAACTTATGAGAGGGGTTAAATAATTGACCTCTCTGGATTGTTCTTCAAATCTCAGATTAAGAGATTGAGATTATAATCTTGACTTCTTTATTATTTGAGATTTAAATCTCAGGTAAGAGATTGAGCTTCGAAACTACGTTTATGAAAATTGAATTAGCCCAAAAAATTAAACATGTAAAAAATATCCCAAAAAGCACCATTGCCTGATTAACAGAACATTGAACATTCTTTCATTCGAAATTGAGTGTTTCCTTTTATTTGAAAATATACTTAGCATCAAAACAATAATCAGTGATTTAATCCATTCACTGATATGTATAACAAGAACAACTTTACTTCAGAATTTTGAAAAACTATTAAACCAATGAAATGGGAAAGCACTTTCTGTGAACAATAGATGAACCATAATCATTATAGTCAGCCTTGGTAATCCACATCTGCATGCAGCAAAGGCATTAAAGTTCAAATGTTGTCATAGTACATATAAATTACATATAAACCCAAAAAGATAATAAATTGCAGATAATCACCTGCTGGAAAATGCTCAAAGATGCCAAGATTGACCCTCCAATCCAGGCACTGTACCTCCTTTCAGACGGTGCAATTACCTCAATCTTCATATTACGTGGGGCCAGGGCAGTGATCTCCTTGCTCATACGATCTGCAAAACCAGGAAACATTGTAGATCCTCCACTGAGAACGATATTTCCATACAGCTCATCTCTGACATCTTCGTCACACATCATGATGGAATTATAAATTCTCTCATGGATACCCACAGTTTGCATTCCAATGAAAGAAGGTTGGAACAACACCTCACCACATCTGAAACGCTCTGCACCAATGGTGATCACTTGCCCATCAGGAAGCTCATAACTCTTTTCCAGTGAATGAGTAGCCTCTTTCAGTCAGCATCTTCATCAATGCATCTGTTAGATCCCGACCAGCAACATCTAACCCTACGGCATGAGGAAGAACATAGCCTTCATGTATTGGAATTGTGTGGGTGACACCATCACCAGAGTCAACAACAATACCTGCGTACCCAATACATGATGGATTCTTGAGGAGTTCTTGAAAATCAAAATTGTATTTAGTTTTGAAGATGGTAGATGAGTTGAGTTGTGGTCGTGATCTAGATGTGTAGAAACTGGTGTTTTATGTTTTATATATCTATAATTATTAATATTTAATATTTTCGAAGAGTTCTTGAAAATCAAAATTGCATTTAGTTTTGAAGATGGTATCACAACTTATGTGGTCGTGATCTAGACATGTTTAACCTAGTATTTTATGTCCTATATATTTATCGCTATTATGATATTAATAGTGTATTTGATATTGTGGGTAATCACTATCTGATCTCTATTTTTCTACCCATTCTTGAAAATCAAAATTACATTTAGTTTTGAAGATGGCACAACATGCTTACCAGTTGTTCGGCCAGTTGCATAGAGAGAGAGGATAGCTTGATGTGCGACATACATTGCAGGTGTATTGAAAGTCTCAAACATAATCCGGGTCATCTTCTCTCTATTTTCCTTGGGATTTAGAGGTGCCTCGGTCAGAAGTATAGGGTGATCTTCTGGAGCAATTTCTAGTTCCTTGTAAAATGCATGATGCCAAATCTTCTCCATATCATCCCAGTTGGTAATAATTCCTCGTTTGATTGGATACTTAAATTTCAAGGTCAGAATTTTTCTCTTTGATTGAATCTCATCACCTACATATGTGTCATTTGGTTCAGCATGATTTGGGCTACCAACAACAGTGGGAAACACTATTGTTGGACCATCATTACCAGCAAATCCGATCTGGTGCATAAATAGAGCTAATATTCAGCATAACATTTATCTTGTGGCTTTAAAGTAAGTAGATAGACTCACCTTGAGCATCCCAGATCCACTATCACAGACAAGAGGTTGGATATCTTTTGTCTCTGCCATCTTCAATCGAAAATTACCTGAGAAAATCAAGTAGACACAACATTATCATATTGAAACCATTTGGAAGTTGAATATGTAGATTTTCAGAGTTTGAAATTGTATTATCAACACTACAGAAATTTGATGTGGTATCCTATAAATTGGAGGGAGGGAGATATCTTACAGGGCAAAGCAGATTTACAATTCCTTGAAAGGGAGACGCAGATTGAAAGCTTGCAATGCATATAAGAAGCTCGAATTGATACCAAATTAAACTCAAGTGAATATTTCTCACCCACCAATCTTAAAATCAACTCAGAGCATTTAAATATACACGATAAAGAGCCTGTAGGCTATTGTTTTTCATATTAATTGTATGAGTTGGAAAAATATTGCGCATTCATATGCACATTATGAGTACGCGTATAATTATTACTGACTGCATTCTGCATTCATAGCAAATACTGGATCCAATTTAATTGAACTCTCATTTTGTAATGAATTTTTTAATTGTTAATTCTCCCTTTTGCTTTTTCGAAATGTCTAGAATAGTAAAAGTGTATTATAATTTAATGGGACTTGACATAGTTATAAAATATATTGAGTTATTATTATTATTTAAAGAAAATTATATAATAAAAATAATATATAAAAAGTTTAGTTAAAATGTTATTCGTATGGAAAGATTGCATTTTTAAAACGTTTTTTAATTTATTTATAAAATATTTTAGTTTTAAATTTCTTATATATTAAAAAAATAAAGTAAAATAATATACATATGATAATCTCTTTAATATATAGCTAGAGTGGGTTTAATGGTTAAGAGCATGTGTTTCTTCCTAAAAAATTATAGATTCAAAACAGAGAGGTAAAGTATGTATGTCTTCATAAACTTAGCAAGCTTCACCTTAAAATTGGATAATAATAATAATATATAATTTCACTTACTTCTATATACTAAATACTAATAAAACTATTTAGTAAGACTTCTTTGTACTTCATATTAATTTCTCTTTTACATAAGTAAACTGCAATCTTTTAACACTTGGTGAGTCATTTTTTACATTGGGTATTCATACAAATAATGATGTTCCTCCTTATGATTATTTCAAGTTTTTGTTAATATAATATCAGTATTTTGATATTTGGTGAGAATCATTTTTTACATTAATATTTATACGAACAATGGATCTATATATGATGTTATTTCTTATGATTATTTAAAATCTTTCCTGTTAATTATTTATTTGAAGTTTTTGTTATATATTAATACATTTTGACATTGAATACTTATATTTAGAATATATGGATTTATATATGATATTATTCCTAATGACTCTGTAAAGTCTTTGCTGATATTTTTGCTAATTATTAATGTATTTAATGTTTAATAAAACATCAAAATTTTTCGTAAAAAAATCTTTTTTATACAACCCAAAATATATATATATATATATAGATATAAATTTTAATTATATCTATATTAATTTTAAATTTTAAAATATAAATAAATTCAAATATTAAAACTTTACCTATATCTATTAAAATTTTAAAATATCAAATTTGTAAAATAAAGTTAAGCTTAACTTAATCAATGTCAAAACCAACAACATGGTAAGGAATTACGCGGTGAATGAATCTCTACACGGCGCTGCACTATTTTTGAAGTCTTCATTGAAGGCGTATATAAATTATTTACTCGTGAATTGTAAAGTAAATTACTTAAAGTTCGTATTAACTTTGAGGTACTCATGAGTGGCCAAAATTATTTTTGGGTCGGAAGCTTTAAAAATATTAAATGATGTGCAGCAAACAATGATTCAGTGTGTTGTAGTGTTCGTAATGCATGGCCCTTTTGATTGATTTTTTTTAGGTTGTTCGTGCTCGTAAAAAAACTGGAATTGAAGGGGATTAAAAACTGGAATTGAAGGGGATTATTGTATTTTGCAGAACAGTTCAGTCTGCTTTCTTTTGGCTTTTGACACAGGGTAAAAGTGCATCTTTGTAAAAAAAATAGAGACTAGCATCACGCTAAGTCCTTAAATAAATTTGGTGATGGCCTATCAAAATGTGTATATTTTATTATATGTAAATATGTAATAAGCATAACAGTGTAAAAGAGTGTGTCTATTAACAAAGCATTATAGTGCCGAAATGAGGGACGTGGAACACTAAAGAGAAATGAGGTGTAAATACTTAGTAAGTAATGGATAAAAGGAGAATAATCAAATTTCTTTATTTTTAGTTGTATTAGTTTAATAATTATAGACGTAGAGATACTAGAGATGGACGTGGAACACTCAAAAGGGAATTGAGGTGTAAATACTGTAAGTTGATAAGTAAGGGAGAAAAGGAGAATAATTTATTTTTATTTTTATTTTTGGTTATATTAGTTTAACGATTATACATATGGAGATATTCATTGAAATTTTTTAATATAGTACAGATGGACTAATTTATTATTTTAAGTTGTATTGTTGTGGAGGTTAGGCCCAGATGTTTGCATTTTCAATGTTAATTCTTGATTTTATTAATGTTAATCATTGGGATGCATGTGGAGTCAATGTATATGTTATTTTAGGGGATTTGTTCCATGTTATCACATTTTATGAAATCATGAAATCATGAATGTTTATATATATATACACACACACATACTTGATGGCCTCAAGAGTGGCAATCACATCATTATGAACATGCTTACACAATAATGAGTGCATGTCCTTGAGAGTATGCATGTATTTCTCAATGTGTAGCTTTGGAAACCCTCGCCACCTTAGAGGCCTAATTAGTACTAGCGAGACAGGGCACAAGAATGCATGTGCATTTCTAAGAGCATGCATGTGTCCTTAAAAACATGTGCATGCTCTTAGAAATTCACATGCTTTCCTACCGGTCCAAATTTTTAAATGGTTATGGCCCTATTTTCCCCCACTATCCATTGAAATCGCCAGACATGATTTTGATGGCATTAAGGGATTTGAGGAAAGATTTTGAAGGGAGATCGAGAATTTTATTGTCCAATTATAAAATTTGATCTCCAAGGAATTCCAAGTAAGGATTTAAATGAAAAAAATTTCTTTTTTTTGTGAGGGAAATAGAGAGATTCTATATTTTGGAGAGGGGGGGGGAGGGGGGTTGTGTGGGGGTAAATAATTGTTTTATGTTATTCATTTATAATATTACATTATTTCTTTGTGTTTCATCCTAGCCATATTGACTCCTAGGAGTTTAAAGAGTTGGGTTAGAATTAGGAGTTTGAATCTTCATTATCCTCCTCGCCTAGAGCTCCTTAAATATGGTTAAAAGAACATGAAACTTTGACATCAACCACATGGTGATGGGCCTTGTCATGTTTACCACATGGAAACCAGTATCAGAACTCCCTCCTATCCATTTTCTACTAACCAATACAACAAGCTACCAAGCTTTCAAAATTTCATAAGCAACAAAATATCCATATATTTTAACGAGAGTCAAGTAAAGAGAATGGACCAAAAATTGAGTCAATTCTACCATTTCTTTTCATAATGAACATTGAAACATATATTTCCACTATTTATTCACATAAGATAGAATGCAACATATTATTTGTAGCATTGAAAAATCTTCCAACTAATCCGTAAACTACCATGGATATTTCACTAGACGGTTCATCATAATAGATATGATAAAATTATACTTAAAATATGAATCTATTCTAGAGGGTTATTTTCCTTAGACTTATGGATTTAGTAAGTTATTGTGTTAATATATGCATTGTAAAAAATATAGAAAATATATAACAAAAAAAAATACAATCACTCACAACCATAGTAACATAATATATGACCTCAGAAATCCTTTCAAGAGAAAACCTAGCTAGAAAGTGACGTTGCTTTGCTCTCTCTTTATTTGAATGGAATGGATGCAAGTACAAAGAAGTGAGAACCGTGTCCTGTGGGTAGCTATAATGCAAAAAACCTCTCCATTTCCTTTGTCTTTATCCATTATGATATAATATGCTCATATATGGAATAAAATGCATTATAATAAAATTGAACCCCTTTTCCACCTAGTGGCCTAATTATAATACAACCCAATAGCCTACTAGTGGTTTAGTTTGACTCCCTCAACTCTTAATTAGAGTTAGAATATCGACTCTTGTAGATCCTTCTTCATTATGATTGAGTGGATAGACACTTTTCCATGAATAATAGGGGTTGTCATGACATCCTCTCAAATCAAGGTGGTAAAAACATGAAGGTAAGATTATGGGTGCATAACTTTGATTGAGGTGATTCTTACGTTTTTGGAAAGGTTTATGTGTGTAGAATATCTTTGGGCAGTTTTTCACTTATAGTGGAATTTTTTTACCACCAAAAACACCATTTAATGTCTCAATATGCTTCTAGGAGTTTTCAAACCCCAATTTTCTAAACTAGAAAACCACTAGTAAAAATGGTCCAATGAGTTGATACCTCCAATTTCCCACTATAAAAGTGTGAATATAGATGAAAAACAATACAATGATCATATCCCAATCATACCTCCTCAATTTGGAAGGAATTTGGTCACCAAATGATTCTAATAAATGAGGGGAGGAAATTTTTCCTCCACCTTCTCTTAGGTGTACCATTTAGCCTTTCTAGAAGCTAAAATTTCAACCTACTCTGCCAAAGGTAATGCTACCCTTGTCTTGTAGTTCTAGGCCTCTTTTGCAAAACTATATCCTCTAACAACACTGCTTGAGCATCTAGTGCCAAACCTATACAAAAGGCAGGATGAATTACTTTTCGTGATTTAGCAGAGAAGGCTCATATAATTTTAGATTATCTACATTCACCATTCAATAAATGTGCATGTATGGAGTTGGACTGAGTCTATAGGTGTTATCTCACACCTTATTCAATCTCTTATATCGCAAAGCCTTGATTTTTTTATAAGGACCCTATAGTGATCCATATTGTATCATTATATTTTTTATCATCCATCTCATTACTTTCAAAGTGTAAAATGTGGAGGAATGAACTCATAGGACCATTTTTACTAGTGTGACCCAATTTGGAAAATTAAGGCCTAAAACCTTTGGAGAGCAGTTTGAGTCATAAAACAACATTTTTTGGGAGTAAAAAATTTCCACTTAATTTCACACCTTTTCACACTATTCTACACATAGATACCTTTCCAACAACACAAGAATTACCTCTATCAAATTCCATATGAAAACATTATGCCACTCAGAAGTTGACCTTCCTATTTCTACCACCATAATTCAACAAGATGTCAAGTAGGCCCCATTTATTTATGTAAAATGGGTTATCCATGTGATCATGATGAAGAATAATTTAGAAGAGTCCATATTATAAATTTTGTTAAGAGTTGAATGGGTCAACTCATCCACTAGTAGGCTATTGAGCTATGTTATAACTAAGCCACTGGGAGGAAAAGGGGTTCCATTCTATTCAAGTGCAATTTTGTTCCATAAATGATCATAGTAGACAAGAGTGGATAGGGAGAGAGATAAAATAGAGATGATTTGGGCATTTTAGCAACCCCTCTAGACCACATACACCAATTCTTTGTCCTTTCATCCATTTTCCATTTATAGAAAGAGAATTAACAACCTCGCCTTCCAGCTAGGCTTTCTCCTGAAATGATTTCCTAGCGTATATTTTGTGTTATTATGGTTGTAGATGATTTTATTTTTGTTTTTTCTGTATTTTTCACACGTTACATATTGAATTCATGAAATTGTGACTTAATAAATCTATAAGGGAGATTAATTCACATAGTATAGGTTTTATATTTTTTAAGTATAATTTTACTAAATTTATTATGATGACCTGTCCATTGGAATATGCACAACTATTTATGGATCATAGTGGTACCAAAGAATGTTTCTTTGGGAACATCATGGGGAGTTGCAGGGGATCTTGATCAGTTAAGCCAAAACTCACAAAACCTCAGTCACGGTCAAAAAATCTATGAATAACCCTCAAGATCCCATACATGAGAGGATTGTGTGGTTGGAAGCACCAGTTTCCAATATAAATTGTAATGTGAACCTCCTGATGGAAGCCCTTACAAATAAGCTTGGGATATTATGAGAAGATGTGGGTTTTAACACATAGGTTTGATAAGAGAGGAGATCAAGAGATAAGGAAGAGACATTGAAGGAGTTGAACACAAAACTTGAAAAATATCAACACAGTTCGAGTGTCCTGAAGCATTCATAATCTCTATTAAAAATGGAAGTGAAGGATAAAATCAAGAGTATCAATGTGAGATTGATGTTATAAATATAAATCATTGGTTACAACATTTAGAAGCTTATTTTAGTGTTCATCATATAGAGGAAGAAACAAATATTTCATTTCCTCAGTTGGAATTAGAGGGCCATGCCCTAATCTGGTGGGAAAGACACAGTGACCTTGAGGTTGGAGAGAGATCCTCCAATGACTAAGTAAGAGGATTCCAAAACCCTCATAAAGTCACAATTTTATTCTCTCGGGTATGTAGAGGACCAATGGATTTGCTTCCATTACTTTAGGTAGAAGTAGGGGCAGAGTGTATAAGAGTACATAATTGGATTAAAAAGAATGTCCATAGTATTGGGTATCTTTGCAAAGAACCTATACATACTCCTCAAGTAGTTGGGGGGACTAAAGAGCCATATGCATAAGAAATTAAGGTTTTTTAAACCTATATTGATGGATGGGGCTTGTGCACATGCATACTACCTAGAGAAAATAGGCTAGAAGAAAGTGAAATCCAGCAGATCAATCTAGTGGGTCAAAGAAGAAGGAGCACCGGAATGTTTATAAGGAGGGGAAGAAGAAGTCTAAAGGGGGAAAGGAATAAAAGGAAAAAACCACAACATACCAGTGCAAATATCCCAACAACCAATGCAATCAATGAAATGTTGATGGTCATATAGAGAAGTCATTAAATTTTCATCTAAATCTTAACCCAAAAAATAGAAAGAAAGATGCAAAGAAGAAGAATCTCATGGCCACTGATTCGAGTAATGAGGTTGAATGCAAATTGGACATGGATGAGAAGATTGTATGTACATTAGTGTAGAAGGAGGTGAATCTAAGTATTATTCAACAATAGGAAGAGAATTAAATTACCAAAATCTTCCACATAAAGATATAGGTCAAGAAGATGAAGATTGATGTTTTGTTCAACTCATGATCACAAGAATATATCATGCAACATATCTCATTAATAAATTGGGTTTGGAAGTTCATTATTATCCACACCCAAATCCATTAGGATGCATAAATAAAGGTAACCAAATAGTTAAAAATTATATTTGCTATGCGTTGATTTTATTGACGAAGTAGAGCTAGATGTGGCTTCCCTTGACATATATGGAGTGGTGTTTGGAAGTCCATATATGTACATGCATGATGTAATATTCATGTGGAGAGAAAACCAATATTGTGTTATCAAGAATGGAAAATACTTCACCATAAATGTGAATTAGGGCAAGCCCAAAATTTCATTGGTAAGTTCCAACAAAGCCATGAAATTGATTAGTTCTAGAAAGAGGTATGTTTTACTATTCTTATGAGAAAATAAGTATATAGAAGAGTTAGTGAGAGAAAATTCATCCCTAGAAGGGTGTAATAAGAAATAGAAACAAAATATGGAAGAGTTACTACATGCATACAAGGATGTGTCCCATGAACTTAAAGGGGTACCACCCAAGACGAAATTGGAGCACGAGATCCAACTATTATCAAACTCCAAATTGAAAAACATTGGGCTATATAGGAAATTTATCATAGAAGAAAGTGAGGTGACAAAGAAATTGAAACAATTATTAGAATAGGGTGGCATTCGACCAAGTATATCATTGTGTGGTTCACCCATGATTATTGTTTCAAAGAAGGATGGGACTTGGTGGATGTGTATCAATTACCGAGAATTAAACAAAATTATGCTTAAGAATAGGGAGCCCCTTCCCAGGATAGATTATCTGTTAGATCAATTGTAGCCAGGAAAATATTACGCCAAAATGGACTTAAATTAAGGATATCACCATGTTTATTTAGGTCATATAAGAAGATAGCTAGAATACTTCCTTCAAAACATGGCAAGGTTTGTATGAGTGGGTATTCATGTTGTTTGGACTATGGAATGCACGAACTACATTTATAAGGTCAATGAATGATGTATTGATTCATTTTATAAATTCATTTTTTATTGTAGTTCCTCCGAGGTATCTCAAAAAATTATTTTATACCTTCCAATATAGTTCAGTTGGCTTAACCATTACTTGACTAAGTTGGTTAACTGCATAACACATGTCCAGTCGTGTTTTGACCTAATACATCAGTGAACCCACAAGCTACCTATAAATGGTAGCCTCTACTGCATCACCTGATGTAGCATCTTCCTTCCTCAAATTCCCTGCTAGAGGAGTTTCAATGGGTTTGTTGCTCTCCATGTGGAACTTCTTCAATATTGAGTTGGCATACTTGCCTTGAGAGAAAAATAGTTCCCCATGTCCTTTCCATATCTCAAAATCAAGGAAATAATGCATGAGCCCCATGAACTTCATCTCGAATAATATTGTTATATCCTCTTTGAAAAATTTTATTAGATTCTCATCACCAATTAAAATTAAATCATTGACATATAATACTATAATCAATAATTTACCTTCAATAAAAATATGGTAAAGGTTTGCATCTGCTTCACTTTTTGTGAAGCCTAAATGGTGAAATATATGTCGATCTTGGTGTACCAAGCACATGTTGCTTGTTTCAATCCATACAATGCTCACTTGAGTTTTCATACATGTGACTTTATGTCGAAGGTCTCAAATCCTTTAGGATACTCAATGTACACCTCTTCCTCAAGCACTCCATTGAGGAATGTTGTCTTCACATCCATCTGGTGTATCTTCCATCCCATCTGTGTTGAAAGTGCTATAATTCATCTGATTGAACAGTACCTTGCTACTAGAGTAAGGTCTCCTCATATTCAATTCCCTCCACCTGAGATAACCCCTTGGCCACAAATATGGCATTGTGCTTCTCAATTCTTCCATCTGCTCCTTGCTTCACCTTGTAGATCCACCCGTAACCTACCACTAACTTGTCCTATGGTCCTGGGACCACTTCCCAATCATTTTTTCTGATAATGGAATCATATTCCTCTACCATGGAATCAACACATAACATATCTTGCACTTCATTCTTGAATGAGGATGTCTCACTCTCTACAAGCTCGCTCATCAAAGCGATGTAGCGAATGTACCAATTTGGTGACCTCCTTTGCCTATGATGTCATGTGGGTGCTCCCCCATTCTCTCTAGCATAATGAAATAATTTTTCATCTTCTCTGGTGTGCTTCCTTCTATATTTTTATGTCTCTGCTTGAGTGGGTGTCTCCACTCTATGTTCCTCTACTTCTGATTTCTCCACAACTTCCTGAGGTTCTTTCTTTGGAGCCAAAATCTCATGATCTGAATGAAACTGAAGCTCCCTCTCAAGAGAACACCTCATTTCCTTCTCCTCATCAAACTTCATATCTCTCCTAATGACTGTCATCTTGAGATATGGCATGTATGCTCGATAGTTGTGAGGTGTTTCTATGTACCCCACAAATATACCCAACTCAGTTGTAGGCTCTAGCTTTTTCCTCAAATATCCTTGGAAACATAACAATAAATTGATGATCCAAAGATCCTCAAATGTGACACTTCTAGTTTCTTCCCCAAAAAATCTTCCTTTGGTGTACTCATCCCAAGAATCCGATGAGAACTCATGTTCTACAAATAAAAAATTGTGTTGCATGCTTCAACCCACAAGTGCAACAGTAGGCTCTGGTCATGCAACATGGACCACACAACTCTCACAATACTTCTTTTCTTCCACTTATCCACCCCATTATATTTTGGGTTATGGATTGTTATAAACTCTTATCGAATGCCTTCTTTTGCACATATTTTCTTAAACTCATTCGACACATATTCTCCACTATTACCACTCTTGAGAGCCTTCACTTTCCTGCTAGTATATTTCTCAATAAGTCATTTAAATTCAAAAAATTTGGATAATGTTTGGAATTTCCTCTGCATGAAGAATATCCATCACTTCCGTGATAAATCATCTCAAAATATAACATAATACATGTTCTTAGCCATGGAGGTTGTCGAGAAAGGTCCACACACATCCGAGTGAACTTTTTCAAGGCTTTTTGCGCTCTATTGTCTCGATCATGAAAGGTTGCTTCGATGTACTTCCCTAGTGTACACCCTTTTCATGTATCTCGCTACTCTACTGCACCCTTGGAAAGTCCTATAGAAATTTTCTGCATGATATTCAAAGCTCCATGGTGCAAATGGCCCTGTCTCCTATGCCATAATTCACCGATGTCTCAACTTTGCACCTTCTATGTTTTCGTTCCCAATGCTGCACAATCTTCTACATCTAATTTGTATAGGTTCTTCACTCGAACCCTGATTTGCTTCACTAGTCCCGTGGTGATGTGTCTAAGGAAATTCTTCCCTTTTATAAATATCACATCATAGCGACGGTCTTCCAACATAGCAACTGAATCTAAATCATTCTTTAGACCCAGAACATACACAACATCTTTTAATTTGAGAGGGGAGCCAAAATCCCTATGAAAATTAACTGTACCAATACTGGTCACACTATACTCTGGGGTTCCCATGTTTTGGCCAGGTTGACGGAGACCAAAAGATGAGACAACATAGAACCACTTTCAGACCTTAGGATCTAGCCCTCCTAGGTCCAGAGAGGGATCTCTCTATACAAGTCAACGGTTATGTCTTTGAAGCTCTTAGGTTATGATTTTAGGCTAGTTGTATGGCTCAGGGTTGTTTGTTTGATTATTTGTGTTTGGTTGGAGGGAATCAGGAAAATAAGGACCAATACAAGACAAGGATGAGCAAAGAGGAAGCTTAGGCAGAGATAGATAACTCAGAGAACATCAAAGCCATTGGGCTATGGAGTCAAGAAAGGATTTATTTGTGTTCAATGTGCAAGCTTTCAGTTGGGCTAGTCATCTAGAGCATTTGGATCTTAAAGGATAGAAGATGGAATGGAACATTAAGGACTGAAAATGAAAGGAGGAGAACCATCTAATTCTGTCTATAGATCAGGTCAGAGGTCATTTAACTCCAGGCCTGCTTGGACAAAATCAGAGGCAATTACAAGGGATCTTAGAAGGCTAGCTGGTCAAGCTAATCCATTTGCAATTGTATTTTGACCCCTAGGAACGAATGCTAATTCATATTCAACAAACGTTTTCAACAGATCCAGAGTGTCATTCCTATATGCTCTTAGTCTAGGATGTTTTGCTGAATACTCGCCATTCACCTATTTGATCACTAACTTTGAGTCTCCTCTCACAGCTATCTTACGGGCTCCTAACTTTTTCAACAGATTCAGCCCCAGGATGAGAGCCTCATATTCTGCAATATTTTTTGTGCATTTGAAATGCAGATTCACAGCGTGGCTCTCTGCATGATCATTTCCTGTGTTACGCAGCCACACTCCTGCTCCAGCACTCTGCCTAGTACAGGACCCATCAAATTTCATTTCCCACAGGGGTTCGTTATTTACTTCGTCTTCATCCCCTCCCCTATAGCTGGATTCGCCATTATGTTGAGTTGTGAGGTTTGTGCTAGGAGGGGGGTCATTTTGTGGTTCATTATGGGCATGGAGATCACGAAGGTGGCTAGCTTGTTGTTTTTGCTCTGTTTCTGTTTCATTCAAAGTTATGTTTTCAGTATTTTTCCCATGGTCCTCTTCATCGTATTCTTCTAGAGTAGCCATTATGTTGAAATCCATGGGCTATATGATTGTATTTCCATTATCTGATCTGGGCTCTTCTGAGGATTGGTCATTGTAGAGGATAAAAGAGTCTAGATCTGTATGTACAGAGTATAATGGCGAATTTTCAGGCTTCTAGGGGCTACTGACTAAGAATTTCATCTAAGACTCTCTATACAGTCTTCTAAGTTGGCCAAATATAGGGATAGTGGCATATGAGCCATCCATCTGCATTGTTCCTTGCAGTTTGGCTCCCCATGATCTTGACAATAGCATGCCATACTTTGGTGGCACATCTGCCACCACAACATCCATGACCATACACTTGGCAGGAATCTGGGTCAGACTCACACATAAATCCTTGATGAGGCCTAGGAATTTTACTCTGCTAGAGTCAAATGAATATAAGTCTTTGTAGGGTCTGGTGATTTCTAGGCCTAGCCTCTCCATCACTACCTTAGGCATTAGATTGTGTGATGCACCAGAGTCATGCATGGCATTATGGAGGATCTTGTCATGAATGTTGAGACTGATATAAAAAGGTGGAACTACCCCTTCCTGAAACTTTCCTTCAATTTTGGGACCAAAGAGTAGGGCTGGTTGATCATCATTCAAATTTACAGAATCATTCATTTCTCCCAGATTTAATGCTTTCAAAATTTGGCCTTTATATACATCCTGAGAGGCCAGCTCAGATAATGGTACAGAGATTTTGATTTTTGCAATCTCACTCTCTAGATTGAAAGTGGACTGGACCTTTGTAATGTTCAATTCTGTTTTATTCGCCACTACTTTAGTAGCTGAATCAGTTTGTGATTTTTCACTATGTACAGGGTTGGGAACTGTTGTATCAGGAGCACTAACTGTGGTGCTAGTAATGCTAGTTGGTTGACTTTGTTTTCCAGTGTCCTGGTTTTCCTTCTCCTTATGTTTACCAGAACCTTCAGCTGCTGATTTGTTGTTTGCAGAGGATGCTTTAGAGGATTTATCAGGTCTTTTCTTGATGGTTACCTCAGGAGTCTTTGTTTTGGGATTTTCTTGGTCCTTTTTGCTCCTAAGTTCATATTGTTCCCGGACCTGCATCATGGCATTTTCAAACCCTAACCTGTAATCCTCAGTTTCTAACCATTCCTCACTCCAATATGAAGGTGAGGGCTGATCTTCTTCTGAATCACAGTTAAAGACTAAGTCCTCTGCTTCAAACATATTTATGGTATTCCCTTCAGACTCTTCAATGATTCCCTCGTCTTCATCTAAAAAGTTTTCTTGAAATGGGGGAATAATTTGTTGGTCTGACTCTCTTTCTCTGTTGGGAGCAGCATTGTTTCTTCTAATATTTTGGTTCTGGTTTCTGTTTTGGAAAACCATCCTCTTTATCATTTGTTGAAGTTCTTCCACATTTTTTGAAAGTCTGTCATATTTGGGATCAGATGTGGAAGCTACGTTGTCATCCCTATATGTTACCCTTTTTTCAGCTTTTAATCTTGCCCTTTTTTCCATTAGGTTTGCTTCTATGGTTATTGCTCCTTTCTGCATGTCTTCCAGGGTGGTGTATTCTTTGTCTCTAAGCTCATAGGCCAGGTCAGCATCAAATCCATCAGGATACTTAGCCAGGGCCATACCTTGAGGAGGCTTCATGTGTGGAGGGAGAGCATTATAAATGTTGTTGAATCTAGTGGTGTAATCGTGAACACTCTCTCCTACATTCCTCTTAAGGGACATGTATTCTGCTAGGAGCTGACGTGGGTTTTCTCTAACCTCCCATTTTTTTATGAAGGTCTGGTATAATGCAGGGAGATCTTGAATACTGCTAGGAGGTAAACTCTTAAACCATTTCTTCACCTCGCCCCCTAAGCTTTGGGCAAAGATCCTCATTTTGATTGTTTCATCATCAATTTCCATATAATCAAAAGAGTCCTCCATCTTATCTACATGTTGATGGGCTGTTATGGACTCTTTAGCAGAGAAGTGTGGGATTTTTTACTGATAATCATTGGGTAAGGGTAACAGAGGTTGAGGTAACAGCAAAGGTGCATACCAGGCTGCCATAATGATGTTCTGATGGGGTATAGGGTTAGCTTGAGAAGCTGGTATTTGGATGATAGTGATGTTTGGACCAGCAGAAGTCTATTGAGTAAATCTAGGGTGAGAGAGCCCCAAGTTTTGAAGGAAGTGAAAATCAGGTGGTGTGGACGGAGGGGTTTCACTTTCCCTAGTGTTTTAACCACTGTTAGATGGTGTATTGTAAACTTCGAGGTCTTGCTGGTCTAGATGATTGAATGACCTAGTTCTCGGTAGTCTATTAGGTATGTCTAGGTCAGGGAGGAAATGTGCTAGAGCTGTTAGGTTTTCTGGTGCAGAATTAGCTCTATGAATGTGGCTAGAAATAGTTGATCTCCCACTTACAGGTGTTCTCTTGAGGATTCTCTCAGGATTATCAACTATTTCAGGTGGGTTTGGATCAGGGCAAGCTCTCGTATGAATGGTTCTGTGAGCCAGAATGCTGCTCTTGAACAAAGCAGCTTAACCCTACTTGTTACTTCTATTGTGGTCGATATTGTCTTAGGGATGGTCTCCCAGCGGAGTCTTCATTAGGTTTCGGGTCTAGTCTCCCAGTGGAGTCTGATGCGAAACCAAGATGATCAGTAGTCCTACTGATCACCAGTGGAGTCTTTTAATCGTTTAGGAGCTATGGAGTCGCCAGGTGGAAAGGTTTAAGGTATTTCAGGGGATACACTGTCCACCACAATGCTGATGAAATATCCCTTTTCAAGGATATCCCACTAAACACAGCAAACTCTAACCAGAGATTGACTGGGAGGGCATTTACCAGATATGTCACCTCAAAGAAGAGGATGAGATTCGGAGGCTACCTGGCCCTTTCCAGGCTCTGTCTAAGAGTATGGGGTAAAACACACAAGAGGTAAGTGGAATGGGAAGGATAAGTATTTTACTACCAACCTAACAAGATATTCTAGGTTTTCTGAGGTTTGGAGATGTATCAAGGTGAAATTACTCAGAAACTCCCCAGTGGAGTCGCCATTATGTTGGGGTTCCCATGTTTTGGCCAGGTTGGCAAGACCAAAAGATGAGACAACATAGAACCACTTTGGAACCCCAGGATCTAGCCCTCCTGGGTTCAGAGAGGGATCTCTCTATGATATGTCAAGGGTATAACTTTGAAGCTCTAAGTTGTGATTTTAGGCTAGTTGTAGGCTCATGGTTGTTTGTTTGATTGTTTGTGTTTGGTTGGAGGGAATCAGGAAAAGAAGGACCAATATAAGACAAGGATGAGCAAAGAGGAAGCTTAGGCAGAGACAGATAACTTAGAGAACATCAAAGCCATTGGGCTATGGAGTCAAGAAAGGATTTATTTGTGTTCAATGTGCAAGCTTTCAGTTGGGCTAGTCATCTATAGCATTTGGATCTTAAAGGAGATATTTGGGATGGGACATTAAAGACAGAAAATGAAAGGAGGAGAACCAACCAACTCTGTCTATAGATCAGACCAGAGGTCATTTAACTCTAGGCCTGCTTGGACAGACTTAGAGGTAATTACAAGGGATCTTAGAAAGGCTAGTTGGTCGTGCAAAGATCCTAGTGGACAGGGCTAACACTAATCCCCAGTGTTCCCAAACCTTCCAGCTAAATCCTACCAAGAACATCTAAACATGGACTTCATCAATTCATACATCAGAGAGCAGGAAATAACATCCACTACACTGGTTAAACCAATTGAAATCAATATTCAGATACACATTTAAGCAGAAAACATAAAGGGTTGGGAGAGCAGCAACATAGGGCACCTAACAAGGGTGAATCCTATGCCAAACTTCTGATGCAAGCCAGTAGAAATGAAATGAAATGAAACATGAAATAAGAGCAAGTCAATCACAAATACAGAGAAAGAGGAAACATCACCACCTGCTTTAGATGAAGATCCAAAGAAATGTGCTTGTCATATTAAAAACAAAACCAATCAGGTACAACATTTCCCATAGCTTGAAAATTCAGTCTGAATACATCAAATCTCAGCCTATCTTACAATATACATAGAGAACTTGTCTCAAGAGGAGAATACTTGCATTTTACTGATATCTCATCAACAACCATTACAAAGTTTCCTTCTGTGCTTTATAGCAAAGGATGAACCTAAGATCGACTGAAGGAGTGGGTGAAAATTAAATGTATCATTAAACATAACAATGAATGCAGGGCCGAAACCCATTCTGCTTGACCTGCTATGTATTTAATCTCTGTCACCTTCCTTGTAAAAGAATGATCTGCTTTGGATATGATCTTGACCTTTTGGCTTGTTGTACTCCAGGTGATTTGAACAAAAAATGAAATACGCTGCTTGAAAGGTCTGTCTCATAAATGTCTGACTATTTTTGAGCTGTAGTTAGGGTGGAAATCATTTCAGGGACATTCTGCATCATAAAGTTATATGGGCGCCCTGTACCTGATCAAGAAAACATTCTGCTGGAAAATAACCCTAATGGTACCTTCTGCTTGTGCACAGGATCCTTTGAATCGTTCCTCGGGGTCTTCAACTGGTGCTTTGTCTCTTAGACCTCTGATTTTAGGCCCGAAACCTTCATTTTTGTGCTCTGATCCCTTGTCCTTGCTCTGAAACATTCTCTCTTCTCTGATCTTGCCATACTGCGTTCTAAATGGTGCCGGAAGGTTCCTTACAAGGTTTGAAGTATGCTCATTTAATAGAAATCCCTGTCTCCACCTTCCCTGGTCCTTTTCCATAAATTCAATCTGCAGCAAAATGGTTCTCTGCAATTTCTCTGACATTGTGACAGGGATCGTGGGCTAAGGTGATATTTTATCCTCGAAAACCCTGCAAAACAGCAAATTTGTCAAGAAAACACAGATGGGGAGACGGAAGTGGTGTGAACGGATGAGATGATCGTGCAGCGGACGGAATGGGGGGTAAAAAACATGGAAAATAGTGGGAAACCCATGAACAGTGGACCAGAAGACGTTGCATGCGGCAGAGCAGAGGATTACGTGAAAAACATTAAAAATCGCGAAGAATGGAGCAATATATGCAATGGACAGGCATGTGCACGGAGGGTGCACATGGGATGCTGACGTGGAGGGACCGGTGGGCAGTGGGACGGTCAACGGCGAGCAGGGTGATCTGAACCATTGATCGGGCACAGATCAACGGTGAGGGCGACACATGGTGGGTCTGCGGGTGTCGCGGAGACCGACTAACGAGCGAGCAGCTTGGACGAAGGGAGGCCGTCGGATGAAGATCTCGAGATCAAACGGTGGTCGTGGATTTCGCTGGGCGCCCCGTACCGAAGTTTAATGCACGAAATGAGGGTGGTTTTTCCCCCGTACAGATGCCACGCATCGTTTACTGAGTGGAATCACTGGCTCTCTGGGGAAAACCGCCTGCTGCAGATGGGTGGTGCGGAAAATACCGGCGGGTTTTGGAAAACAGCGCGTGGAGTGGGGACCACCATTTCAGGCGCGCTCCGCGCCGTTGGATTTGATCTTTAACGAACGATGGAGATTTTCCGTTTTGAATTTATATATCGGACCCATATATATGCGCATTTAAAAGGTTTTAAATGATTTTTTGGCGCGGGGACAGGTTCGGGGGGCTAAGCGCCTGACGGATTTAGTGTTGGTTCTGGCGCTAGGTCCTGTGGAAGGCGGAAGGGTGCGGGGCTCTAGCCAAAGGTGCTAGGCCTTTTATAATGAAATACATGGGTTTTATTCGTTTTTTAATGCAATTTGAGGCCAGCCAGGGTAACGATAGGGCAATGAGGGGCAGGAGAGGCCAGAACAGGGGCAGGAATGGGATTTCAAGGGGGAGAGGGGAAAAGTGGTATTTTGCAAGGATATGAGAGGTAATATAGGCCCTTTTGAGAAATGGGGCAGCAGATAGAATTTATATAAGGCAAAGCACTCAGAGGCTTCAAGGGGAATGGTTTTTCAGGGAAAGGCATCCCTTGAAGGCTCAACAATCATTCAGCCCCCAGCTTGCTTGTCAAGAATTTCATAGGGGGGCTAACATATACCATCCATCATCTCCCATATCGATGTGCATTTAGAGGTCCTTCTCCTCCAAGTGAATGAAAAATTATAGGTTTCCCGTCATATGGAATGAGGCTTCACTATCTAGATACCACACACTGCCCATCACCAAGCTCATCATACAAGCGATGAGGGTGAAATAAATTTCGAACAATGAAGCCAAAGCTTCACTTGCTGCTCCTCCTGAGGGCTTCTTATATGCCTTCTTGTGTGGATACTTCATGGCATAGTGTCTCAGTTCGTGACAGTAAAAGCACTTGATTTTCAACAAGTATTTCATATTTCCTTCCTAAACATATTTTGATTTAGATTGGGATTTATTCCCTTTCCATTTATTTTCCTTTCCATCCAAGGAAAATTTCTTCTCATCATTACACTTGGATGAGGTATTATCTCTGGTTTTCCCCCTTATCTCTTCTTGCACCAAGTTGGACCACAATCACTCAAAATTTGGTAGCTTCTCCCTCCAATTTATGGAATCCTCATATTTGTGCCAACCCCTGGGAAAGACTTTGAGTGCTAGGCTTACCATATCATCTTTTACAACCGTAATACCAAAAATCCCAAGTTCACTGACATTGGGTGAACTTGCTCAGGTGTTGTGGTATTGTGTCGCCCTTTTCCATCTTAATATTTTGAATATTGTCCTTCATTGCCAAATTCTTGTGGTCACTTATGCTTTGAAACAAGTCTATCAATGCTTGCCACATTGCATATGGATTCTCTTTCCCATGGATATTCGAGACAATATGATCTCAAACTCTCTCCAATATGATCCTCCTCATCTTCACAACACACTTCTTCCATTTTGCTAGATCTTTAGCATCAGTTGTTGGAGGTTTAGGAATATCTTTATCTACAAATTACTTCAACACATTATCTTCCAACACTGCCTCCGTCATTTCCTTCTAGGAAATATAGTTCGAGTATCCCTCAAGGGAATATTTGAGTCTTAGTCCATAAAATGCCACACTGTTAGCTTTAGATAATTTCTCTAAAAAAATTGATTCACCTGCAAAGCCAACTTCAAATTATCTCTTAAATTGTGATTTCAACTCTGATACCATGTAGAAAACCCTCGTAGATTCAAACTTCTTATGGAATTTAACTAAATTTAAAGACTTGAATCTACTCTACCAACTATGGAAAACAATAAATATCACGAAATCACAACACATACATGAGACAAGATTCAATCACACATTGCACAATGATTTTCTAGGGGAAAGAAACCGCTAAAAACACCTTCCTATATGTATTGCATTAGTCAGAAAATAGAGAAGAAATACAATGCTTTCTCAAGCCCGAGAAACATCTACACTAGTGTAATCTATCTCACTGCTTCACAAACTAGCTTTGGTCAATACTTAACAAAATCCAAGCCTGCCCAAGTCCCTATTTCCTTGTGTTGTTTCTCAAGTAATTAAGCCCCTATTAATTAAGGAAATCCCCATCTAGAACTGCGCGATCCCTGTAAGGCCTTCTCTAGCTTGCATGCATCACCTGTAAAATTTGGAATTGTCTATAACTAATAGTACACTACCCTTAAACTCCAATCTAAAGTAGGTAACTTGAGTTACCTATATGCAACAATTATATTGGGTTGATTGATGAGTTAGCTGGTTGATCACAAAGTGATGCACTCCACTACTGTATCTTCCACTAGTTCTTAATCAGTTAGAACTATTTAAACTCACAATAAATAAAATTAATTGAAACATATTGCTAGAAATTAGCAATCAATCATAACTAAACATAACTCAAGTGTCTCCTGCTTGAATTAACTGATTTAACTAAATGATAAGTTCCATATCACTTTAGTTAAATTCTTCCATGTATTTTACTAAAATTGAAATTTTATTTTCTCCTAATTTAATTAAGGAAAAATTAAATTCTGAATTTATTAATGCATTTCAACATGAAGTGGTTATGTTCCATCATGCATTGGCTGAGAAATCGGCGATGAGATATGTCTACACTGGGTAAAAAATTTCTTAGGGTAGTGTACTATCCGTCAGTACTAGAGTTATAGATGCCTCAGGTTTTGTGTACAAATGGATGGATGGTAAGCAGTGTTTGTTAAGTTACACTAATTGAATTAGAACATCAGTGTAGTGCACTTTAGAATTCACCTACATGAATCATTGTTTCATCATTAGTTCATGTTCTTTCACTCTTCGAAAATTCTATTTAATTGCTTTCTATAGACAAGGATATGCTCACCTTGCAATATATTATTTTATCTTATTATACTTAACATTCTCCTGAAAAGACTTCCTATAATAAAAAGATAAAGAGTTCTAATTAGATTTAGTTCTTATGATGACTATATTTAGACAATTTAGCTTACACTAAGTTATAGTTCTTATGTAGTGTGACTAGTTCTTATAATGACTATCTATATAGAACGACTATGGCTAAGCTTGAATGAAGAAGCAAGCTCTACCTTAATGGATGAGACAGACATGTAGGCTTTGTTGGTAAAGACCGGAAGTGTTATATCATGTTTGACTAACAAAGAGTTCAAAAATATAATTCCATATATGAAAACCAATGTTATTGGAAATGACGTCATCCCCTTAATCTTTTCAGTAAGGGTGGCCATATAATTTTTCATTTGCGAGAGATTCGTCCATCATAATCATGTCTTCCGCACTAATAGATCATAGTCGCTCTCATTAGGATTTTAACTCTCTGATAGGGGTTCAATTGATTTCTCTAAGCAGGAGAAAAATAAGTGTCTCTTTCTATAGACACCACACCAACACATGCACACAACCATTTGTGCATATGGTGTGTTGTGTGATATATTACCAAGTACCTACACACCAAAAATTTAATGATTATCAACTAATGCTAGCATTAATTTCCATTTCGGTAATATGGATGAAGTAAAAGCATTGACTCCACAAGTTATATGAATATTTATCCTAATTTTTCAAACATATTGCCTTGATATGAGGCCAAATAAGATCTCTAAATTTCTTAATGGTCGAAATAGCAGCTGGAAATATCTTATTGGTTAATTTTTTTTATTTTTATTTTTTAATATAAAACTAAAACTTTAGGTTAATGAGCTCTGTTTCTAGCTTGGTTTTCTATGCATACTAATGAAAATATACAAAATAAATTACAATAATCCTACTTAGAAGTAGAATAATCCTACTTACTAATGCACCTTCTACTTTTGGCCTTCCACGCCTTTCTTCAAAACTTCCATTTCATTTTTTGTTGTTCTTTGCGAGAGCGAAATTTGTTGCACGTGCTCTTGTAATTTTGTTATGTCATGTTGCCCTTCTTCGTCTTCATGAGTCATAGTAGAGCCTTATAAAGGCTTAATGGGTGTTAAATTCTTTTTAGGGGCCATTTTAGAATCCAATATTGATACCTATTCTACAATATGCCCTTGGAATCAATTCAACTTGATTATTCAAACAAGACCTATGCAATTCGGAAAAAAATACACACCTTTTACTTGCTTTGAGGAGATCGATATTGAAATTGAATTATCTCTGTAATTGAAAATATTCAATATCTGAAATTCAGCCCTATAGTAGCCCTCTGAAGCTTATTTCAAATTCCACAGGTCTGATCTAATTTGGATTCTCCAAGACAAAGTTGTGTCCAATCTCCCACAATGACCTAATTCTAGACTGGTTCAGTAGAGCGAACTTGTAGGAGTTTCCACGTGTCACTTTTTCGTCCTTTGTCTTTGAAATTGATAGCCAAGAAACTAAAGTCTGTGTACTTGTGACCACTATTTACGGTACTCAAATCCAATGCCCAAAGAGAGAGTTATTGAAATTTCCCCACGATCACCTCTTTGAGATGAAATTCAGGAGCCTGAAAAAGCACTACCTTCCACAGATCATATCTCCAAAAATTTTACGAACCAAGCTCTGAAATTTTTTGAATAATGTCCTCAGGATTTCAGCTTCGCACCATATGAATTTCAGATTCCGAACCTTCGTAGAAAAAACGTTATAGCAAAAATTCCACGATGACCTGTTTAGGATCTTGAAAAAAGACCTAAATTCCACAGATCATATCTCAAAAAATATTGTGAACCAAGCTCTGAAATGTTTAGAAAAATCTTCCTCAGGATTTTGGCTTCGCACCATAAAAATTTCAGCTTCTGAAACTTCGTAGAAAAAAAGTTATAGCAAAAATTCCATGATGACCTGTTTGGAGCAGCGAAACCCTAGAATCTAAAGCTCTGATACCAAATATTGTGTAACCAGCTCCAAAAATATAAGAAAAGAAATATCAAAGCCTTAGAAATAAGCCACTTCGAGGGGGAAACCTCCAATACATTACATAAATGAACAATTCTTGGACGATACAATTTACAAAACCTCCTTTCTATATATAGGAGTCCATGGGGCCATAATGTAATCCTAGTGGGCCACAATGTAATCCTAGCTGACCTAACAATAATAATTTAAGGGCACAATAATAACAAATTGGGGGTTACAAGGGTACAATAATAACAATAAGGGGTTTACACTAACAATAATAAGGGGCTATACTAGTGATATAGGGACCTAACATGCCCCTCTCCTTCAAAAAAAGTGTTGTCCCCAACACTTGAGTAGCTCCGGGTGCTTCTGTATAAAATTCTCATCCTCCCATGTAGAATCTTCAGTGGGTAAGTTCTTCCACTTGATGAGATACTCTGAAATTGATCGATTCCGTAATTTTCGAGTTCTTGTTTCCGTGATCGCTTCAGGTTCCAATATCATTTTTCCTTCCTCATCAAGTTCCAGCAATATTGTTTGAACTGGAAGATTTTCACCTATAACCTTCTTTAAGCATGAAACATGGAAAACTGGATGTACTCGCGAAGAAGCAGGAAGCTCCAATTTGTATGCCATAGTACCAATCTTTTGTAACACCTTGTAAGGACCATAGTACTTTGGCGATAATTTATTATCCTTCTTAGCTTGCTTGAGGGACATTTGTTTATATGGTTGTAGCCGTAAAAATACCCAATCTCCTACATCAAAACTTCTCTCGCCGCGATGTTGATCTGCCTGTTGTTTCATTCGATTTTGTGCCAAATTCAGGTTATCCTTTAAGAGTTGGAGAA
This sequence comes from Pinus albicaulis, assembly GCA_034641835.2. Taxonomy (NCBI): domain Eukaryota; kingdom Viridiplantae; phylum Streptophyta; class Pinopsida; order Pinales; family Pinaceae; genus Pinus; species Pinus albicaulis. The sequence continues at coordinate 1,015,049,695 of CM076578.1, forward strand.
CTTCTTGCTGATGCTCGATGTGATCTTCCACTGCTTGAACCTTCGAATTTTCCCTTAAATATGATGTGATGGATGGTGGATGATATCCATAAAGTGCCATAAATGGGGTCTTTTTTGCTGCAGTATGGAAGGAAGTGTTATACCACCATTCAGTGAGAGGTAACCACTTGACCCATTGTGTTTGTTTATCAGATACAAAACAACGAAGATATCCTTCCAAACATTTATTTACTATCTCAGTTTGACCATCAGATTGAGGATGATAGGATGAGCTATGAGCTAATTGAGTACCCAAACAAGAAAATAACTCCGTCCAAAAATTTCCAGTAAAAATGGGATCTCTGTCGCTCACAATAACCCTTGGGCTTCTATGTAGCTTTTGAATTTTGTCCATAAATGTAGTAGCAACTGTACTTGCTTTAAATGGATGAGATAATGCAAAAAAGTGTGCATACTTGGTAAGTCTATCAACTACCACCATGATGACACTCTTCCCTTCGGACTTAGGTAAACCTGTGATAAAATCCATTGAAATCTCCTCCCAACGTTGACTTGGAATGGATAAAGGTTGTAGAAGTCCTGGGGTCTTAATTGTTTCCACTTTATTCTGCTGGCAAACCAAACTTTCCGCCACAAACTTTTGAATATCAGATTTAAAGCCATCCCAAAAAAATTCTTTCTTCACCCTGTGGTAAGTTTTTAAAAATCCTGAGTGTCCTCCTAAAGGAGAAGTGTGCAATTCCAAAAGAATCTTTTGTTTTAGTTGGGAATTCTTACAAATATATAAGCGATCTTTGTACCATAAGGAATTATTTTTCCAACTAAATGTATCAGATGTACTAGGATCTTGCTGCAACTTTTGAATGAGTGTCCATACATCTTTGTCCTTCTTCCATTCATCTCTTGCTTCAGTTATCCAATCTGGTTGGATAATAGAAATGGCACAAAGCAATGATTCCACCTCTTCATTCTTTCTTGAGAGTGCATCTGCAACAACATTAAGCTTTCCTTTTTTGTAGATTATTTCAAAGTCATAACCCAACATCTTTGTGACCTATTTTTTCTGCTCTTCTGAAGATAGTCTTTGTTCCAAAAAGTGTTTAAGACTATCATGATCATTTTTTACCTTGAAGTGTCTTCCCATTAGGTAAGTTCGCCATTTCTTTAGTGCATGCAGTATTGCTAACATTTCCTTCTCATAAATAGGTTTTTGTAAATACTTTCCTTTGATTGGACTACTTTCAAAAGCAATGGGTCTTCCTTCCTGCATTAAAACAACACCAATTCCATTTCCTGAGGCATCACATTCCACAATAAAGGTTTTTGTGAAGTATGGCGTAGCTAAGACCGGTGCTAGGCACATTGCCTCTTTAAGATGTTCAAAGGCCTTAGTTGCTTCAGAAGTCCATGAAAATGCATCTTTCTTCAATAATGTTGTTAGAGGTGCTGCTATTCTCCCATAATTCTTAACAAACTTGCGATAATACCCTGTTAACCCGAGAAATCCTCGCAACTGCTTTATGGTTGTGGGGACCTTCCATTCCTTAATGGCTTTAATTTTGTTAGGGTCTACTTTAACACCCTCGTGAGATATAATATGACCCAGATATTCCACCTCTTGTACTCCAAAGACACATTTGGATGTTTTTGCATATAATTGTTTCTCCTGCAATAGTTTGAGCACCCTGTCAACATGTTCAACATGATCCTTCCAAGACCTGCTGTAGATTAGTATATCTTCAAAAAATACTAGCACAAATTTTCTAAGGAAGGGTTTGAAAATGGAATTCATCAACCCTTGAAATGTAGAAGGTGCATTGGTAAGGCCAAAAGGCATGACCAAAAATTCATAACGACCCTCATGAGTTCGAAATGCTGTTTTTGGAATATCTTCAGTCTTCATTCTAATTTGATGATATCCTGAACGAAGATCCAACTTGGTAAAATAATTTGCTCCATGTAATTCATCCAATAATTCATCAATCACAGGAATGGGAAATTTATCTTTAATGGTGAGCTTATTGAGCTCCCTACAATCCGGACACATTCACCATGATCCATCCTTCTTGTGTACCAATACTACAGGAGCAGAGAAAGAACTTTGACTAGGTTGAATTATACCCGCCTCTAACATTTCCGCAATCATACGTTCAATTTCGCTCTTTTGGAAGTAAGGATATCTATAAGGCCTGATGTTTGGAGGAACACTTCCTGGAATCAAATGAATAGCATGATCATGATCACGAATAGGTGGGAGTCCTTGGGGAGTTTCAAACACCTTGGAATGATTGTCCAAGACTTGTTGGAGATCTGCAGAAATAGATGATTTTGATGTTGGAACTTCTAGTGAGCATAATTGTGCAATTACGCCTCGCTGTTCTTTCTTTAGAAGCTTTGTCATGACATTAGAGCTTATTATCCTTCCCGGCTTCCCCGCAATACCCCGTAATTCAACTTCCTTTCCTTCTGAAAAAAATTTCAAGAAAAGTTCTTGAAAATTAAAAGCTACCGTCCCCAAAGATTGTAACCATTGTACTCCTAGTACAACATCAACACCTTCCATAGGAATGGAAAGCATTGGAATATTCAATACATATTCCCCCATGGTTAGCTTGATATTATGGCATTTTCCAGAGCAATTTATAGTTCCTCCATTTGCAACCATCACTTGACATTCTGGTGCTGGGTATAGGAAACAATTTAATTCCTTGGCTACCTTATAATGAATAAAATTATGGGTGCTACCCGAATCAATCAACACTATTACCCTTTTCTTCTTTATATGTCCTTCTATCTTGAGAGTTTGAGGAGTGGTAATTCCTGCCAGTGCATTACACGATATGGTCGGATTCATTTCTTCCTCTTATAGGGGTGGTTCCTGGTGTATATCCTCTTCTTGTTCATTTTCTTCTTCTTCTTCACAATCTATATAAAATAATTTCTTCTCAGCACACTTATGACCTTTAGTGTATTTGCTATCACAACTGTAGCAAAGCCCTTTTGCTCTTTTTTCTTCCAATTGTTGTGGTGTCAACCTTGTAGGTTGTGGAAATGTAGGCGTAGCAACACTTCCTTCTTTATAGAATTGAGTGGTAGGCTTCCTTGTCGCCATAATTTTACATTCAACTTTTCTTGCCAACCCGAATGCCTTCTCCAATGAATCAGGTTCCAAAACGCGAACTTCATGTTGGATGTTATCCTTTAAAGTGCCTATGAAGAGATCAATCCTGTGTTCCTCTGGAATATCAGTTACCCTTATATTCAATTTTTGGAAGTCCTCAATGTGCTGCCCCACTAAACCCTTTGTTTGAGATTTATCAATTGGCTAAAGAAGGTGTTGCTCTTTGTATCCTCATAATGTGCTATCATTTCCTCCGTAAAAATTGACCAAGTGACAATTTTTTTACGGGAGCAAAGCCATCGATACCATACAAATGTATTTTGTTCTAAATGTAAAGTTGCAATGCGTACCTTTTGTGTTTTTTGCACATTATGGAGATAAAAATATTGCTCCATCTGTAGTATCCATGTTACAGGATCCTTTCCATCAAACTTCCTCATATCCATTTTTGGAATATGGTGGTTCTTCCCTCCAACTGTAGAGTTTATGAAATCACGATTAACATTTATTTTGTTCTCATCATGAGTTTCCTCTACTGTCTTTTCACCATTAGGAAACATTTCTTGTATCAACTTTTCCAAACCTTCGATGTCTACTTTTAGATCCTTCTTCATGTTCTCCATGTTGTCTTTCATTTTTTCATCGATCTTAGTTTCCATGTCATCCATATTAGCTTCCATGCCCACTTCCATGCCATCCATCTTAGCTTCCAAACCATTCATCTTAGCTTCCATGCCTTTCTTCAAACCATCCATCTTAGTTTCCACACCTTTCTTCAAAACTTCCATTTTATTTTTAGTTATTCTTTGCGAGAGAGAAATTTGTTGCACTTGCTCTTGTAATTTTGTTATGTCATGTTGCCCTTCTTCGTCTTCATGAGTCATAGTAGAGCCTTCTAAAGGCTTAATGGGTGTTGAATTATTTTTAGGGGCCATTTTAGAATCCAATATTGATACCTATTCTACAATATGCCCTTGGAATCAATTCAACTTGATTCTTCAAACAAGACTTATGCAATTCGGAAAAAAAAAATACACACCTTTTACTTTCTTTGAGGAGCTCGATATTGAAATTGAATTATCTCTGTAATTGAAAATCTTCAATATCTGAAATTCAGCCCTGTAGTAGCCCTCTGAAGCTTCTTTCAAATGCCACAGGTCTGATCTAATTTGGATTCTCCAAGACAAAGTTGTGTCCAATCTCCCACAATGACCTAATTCTGGACTAGTTCAGTAGAGCAAACTTGTAGGACTTGCCACGTGTCACTGTTTCGTCCTTTGTCTCTGAAATTGATAGCCAAGAAACTACAGTCCGTGTACTTGCAACCAATTTTTACGGCACTCAAATCCACTGCCCAGAGAGAGAGTTATTGAACTTTTCCCACGATCACCTCTTTGAGATGCAATTCAGGAGCCTGAAAAAGCACTACCTTCCACAGATCATATCTCCACAAATATTGTGAACCAAGATCTGAAATTTTTTGACAAATTTCCTTAGGATTTCAGCTTCGCACAATATGAATTTCAGACTCTGAACCTTCGTACAAAAAAATTTATAGCGCAAATACCACGATGACCTGTTTAGGAGCCTGAAACAATACCTAACTTCCATAGATGATATCTCCTCAAATATTGCGAACCAAGCTCTGAAATTTTTAGACAAGCTTCCTAGGGATTTTGGCTTCGTACCCTAAAAATTTCAGCTTCTGAAACTTCGTAGAAAAAAAGTTATAGCGAAAATGCCACGATGACCTGTTTGGAGCAGCGAAACCCTAGAATCCAAAGCTCTGATACCAAATGTTGTGTAACCAGCTCCAAAAATAGAAGAAAAGAGATATCAACGCCTTAGGAATAAGCCACTTCGAGGGGGCAACCTCCAATACATTACATAAATGAACAATTCTTGGATGATACAATTTACAAAACCTCCTTTCTATATATAGGAGTCCATGGGGCCATAATGTAATCCTAGTGGGCCACAATGTAATCCTAGCCGACCTAACAATAATAATTTAAGGGCACAATAATAAAAATTGGGGGTTACAAGGGTAAAATAATAACAATAAGGGGGTTACACTAACAATAATAAGGGACAATACTAGTGATATAGGGACCTAACAAAGGGGAAGAGACTAATAATATTCAAAATGAAAATATATTTTAATTAAATAATTTGTGACAATGTGTTGAGGGATTTGAGATTGAGTAGGTAGGGTATTTGTTTAGTTAATTTAGTATATGACCATGATCTTATGGATTAATGGAGACTAAAAATCAACTTATTACTATTTGGACTTATAGTTTAAAGGGATGGGGTCACTACCTACTTATACTAATGAAAGATATTCATAAAGATTGTGTTTCTACTTGGGGTTGGGGTCGGATGCCATAGGAGAAATTAAAAATATCTCTCTTGATTGAAATTGCCATTTAAATAAAATGAGCATTGGAATAAACAATAAAATAAATGATCCAAAGTAGGCATATACTAACAACTTGGGTTCTTGGAAGTAGAAATGCCCTATTCGAAGTTTCGTCATGACGATCATGTTAAATAATGTTAGGGGATTAGGAAAAAAGGTTAAATATTTGTCCCTCGAGAGACTAATTACTCTTGAGATATGGAATATTATCTTATTGCAGGAAACTATGGGGATGGGCAAGCCTCTGATTTCTTTTTTAAAATTTTGTTAGTAGATGGGATTTCATAGCTTTGGATGTCAATGGTTTATTTAGAGGAGTTTTACTAGATGGAATTACACCAAGTTATACAAAATTTCTTCTCTATTACGTTATGTTTAGTGACTAAAGTATATTGTAAAATCTTGGGCTACTCAACCTTATTTTTCCTCAATATTAATTGTCCCTATGAATGGTGACAAGAACATTATAATATTTTTATTTTCATATGTATAAGGTCTAAAAATTTGATTGTGGGGATATATTTAAACTTGAAAATGAGTAGAAGGGGATATAGGGTGATTTTGATATGCTAGATAGACTTGCTAACTATTTTCAAGCTTAGTTTATTCTTATTGTATGGGTGGATCTTGAACCAATCAATATCATACCCAACTGGGTAAATAACAGGGAAGGTAATGATTGTGTAGTAAAGTAATTATATCACTTTGTGTTGAAGTATATTTTCTTGCAAAAAGTGGATGAGTGATTGGGTGGACACTTATGAAATATTATATCATTATCCAATATGGATAGATATTAACAATTTAAGATACAAGATAAGCACATTGTGTAATTTATTTTTTTTTGGATCCTCGAAGAACATTTTAGACCTTTGGTACTCAATAATTGGAAAAAAAATTCATGTGAATTGGATACTTCTACCCATGCATAATTCATGTAGTATTTAAAATGTGCGAAGGAGAAGGTTTTTAGATTGATTAATGAGAGATATAGGAAAATAAGGGCACAACTACTAGAGGCAGAGAAGTCTTAGGAATATTATGTAAGGGAGATGGATAAAGGGATATTTAATAAAGTGCAATTCATTTCCCTCAAAAATATAGAGGCATGAAAAGGTAAATTATTGTTTGATGAGGATTTGGATTGGTGGACCAATTTTAGGAGTTAAATTTCACCCTTGGGATAATTTCCGTGCTTTTTCCTTAAAAAATGATTTGAAAATTTCCATTTTTTAAATAATGATACACCTAAAATCTATAGTATAAAATCATATAAACTTGAAAAGCACCTACATTTTTCGAAAATTATATAAAATCCTTAACAATTTGATTTTTTTTTTGTAAAAATATCACCAAACATTTTATAACTTGCATATTAAGGAGTAATCATATATACCAAGGTTTCTACACTTTAAGATACATTTTCATCCTTAAAATTTTCCTTGATGTGCAAATAAACAATAGAGCCACTTGGTTGGAAGTAGAGGACAAAAATATTCTTTTTTTTTTCAAAATTTTGGCAATCACAAGAATAATAACCATACCATTTGGGAAATGGTAGGAGAATATAATAGTAGGGTAATGGGTTTTGAAGAGTTGGTGAAAATGTGGATTATCCATATTGAAAGCCTATTTGAGGATTTTATGGAAACTAATATTGGTGATATATTAAAATTTCAGCCTAAAATTTCCCATGAAATTCTCACGTACATAATATGCAAACCAATCAAAATTATTTAAATTTGAAAAGAGTTACATGTAAATATTTTGGAGGGAAAAAAAAAAAACTACTTTTCTTAATTGTATTTTTGGCTTATCTCCTTATAGATTTACTCAAATTTCAAATATAGACACTCGTTGGATGTGGAATTAAATTACACATCTAATAAGTACCCATTATGAATACTTTTGAGAAGAACCACATTGATAAAAATCGAATATACATTAAAGAAAACATTATGTTTTTAATGTATCTTCACTTTTTTTTTTTTATCAATGTGGGTCTTCTCAAAAAGTATGCATAATGGGTACTTGTTGGAGTGCCTACACTTGAAATTTGAGTAAAACTATAATGAGATAAGCCAAAAATACAATGAAAAAAAGTAGTCTTCGTCTTTTCCCTCCAAAATTCATAACTATAATTTTATTGTTTTCCTATTATTGTATTGTTTTTCCTTAAGAGCCCACTTTTAAGTTGAAATTTCCCCTAATGTGCGCTATTTTTTTCTAAGGTTAATTATTAAACAGTAAAATGCGAGATTTTATAAAATTATACTAAGGATGATCTTTATACTTTTAAAGACATTTTAAGATATATAAAAGTCGAAGCTGAGATGGATGGACAAATAAAACACTTTATGGATTCCTTTGATGTACTGGAAGAGGATCATTTTTGGGTTAGAATTTAGTGAAAGGATCCTTTGAATTTAGTAAGGCATTGGTTGATGCAAGAATATGAAGCTCTCTCTGGGGAATTAATTTGAGCTTAAAAAAGAGATTGAATTTTCTCTTGTTTGTCAATTATGTTTTGTAGTTTTTTTTTGTATTTTTTTGTGATTTGAAATCCTTTATACATCTACTATTATTTTACAAAAAGTCCCAAAAAACATTATCGCTTCATGGAGGACAATCATGTTTTAGTTTTTGGAGCATTTTGATACTAAATGGGATTGTATACATAACTATTTGAATTGCACAATATTTATCTAAAGAGTCTTTCAAAATTTCACATAAATCCTCCTCCTATTTTGGTAGAATTCAATGCTCTGAGAGTATAATCAAGGAAATGGTTAAAATCATTATCATGGTCAAATTAATATAATACACATATTACTATCATATGGGTTGAAGGAAATTATTATCACAGTGAATGATTAAAAGAAGGTAGATTTCAAATTAATGAAGAAGTGGTTGTTTTGACATGGATAGAAACATGTGAATAACCATTAGAGATAGGAAGTGGAAAATTAGGATTATTTCATTGGAAAAATATATTATATGGATGTTGTTTAGTATTTCTCAAATCATGGCGACAAATTTAGTGTCAGATCATTCTTCACATCTTGATGATCCACCTTCTATCTCATTATTCTCCAAATATCGGTGGTAATGAAATTTTGTGTGATGCAAGATGTCATTGGGAAATGATTTTTGGTGTGATGTGATATTTAACGAGGGATGAAAATTTTACGTCACTTGAAAATAATCTTTTGTAAGATGTATCATTTTGCATTAAAATCTCTTTAAGTGTGATATACTGCACACGATAAAATATTATGGCCATGTGAAACATGAATTTGTTGGAAACATTTTGAAGAATATTTTTTAAGTGTTCCTTTTATTAAAGAATGTAACTAGTGTTCGTCTTCATAATTATATTTATTTTATTTGTCAAAATAAACTTTTATTGTTAAATAAATTGACTTATTAATGCATGGGTTTCATGCTTGTGTCAATGGTAACTAGGCCAACACACCCATTGAGTGTAGAAGGAATTTTATTTATGTCAAAATCAAATTTATTATGTAATAAACCCTTCTAGGGTTCATGGTGTCAAAGATAAAAATCGATTATCGTGTCAAAAACCTCCTCCATTAAGTCACTTTGCAATTCTTCCACAAGTTGATATTATGTAAGTCGGCTCCTCTGAATCATTCATGTCAACCTCATTTATAGTCAAAAAACTATAAATACCCATGAGAACTCGACCCAAATGGGAAGTGATAGAAGTTCAAACATATTACAGAGGATATCGAAATTAGGAGGATTCAAATTATCTACACGATCAAGTTAATGAAGGAATAAGGTACTAAGTTATTGCAGCACGAAGTGTGACTAGATTGCAGGATCAAAATATGGCATTAGTGCAAGACTGAAGGATAAAAAGACTACAGGATCAAAGTATAGCATGAATACAAGACCGAATCTTGACAAGAATACATGATTGAAGTATGATATAACTACATAAGAAAATCATGATGTGTCACTTAGGAAATAGGTTGACTTAATGGGTGGAAGGTGTCCTTGGTTTACTTGTCAAGGGTTTTGGTTTGTTTCAATATGACTAGAATATTTTGAAGGAAGAGTTCTTAACTGGGTTTTCCCCTACCTAGGGTTTTTTCCAAAGATGAGTTCCTACATCCTATGTTCCTTGTGAGTTTTGCGTTTGGAATTTATCTTGATGAAAGAAGAATATAAATAAGTAAAAGAATAACTAATAAGTATATAAGAATATTCACAAATAAATGTCAAGATCTAAGAGTAATTTGATTCCATTAATTTCACAACATGGAATCGAAGCTAGGACTTTTATCCAATGGGAAAAAGGAGATCATATTTTAATTCATATCAAGATAAGGAAGACATCTACCCAGGACTGAACCTCTAAAATTAAGGAAGATAATTTTGTGGGCACTCTCATTAGCCTAGTCACTCTAATAAGACCAAAGACCTATAAGAAATCGCAAGATTTATTCAAGAGCACAAAATCTCCATCCTAAAGGGATTAAGGGTTAATCTTGCAATCCAAATAAAGTCAAGCTAGCTAGAGAAGAGAGCGAAGGTGAAATGTTTCTATATAAGATCTTAAATAATCATTTAAATATCATTTGTGTGCTACAACAGTAATCCAAAATTTATGATTATATAAATCCTCAAAGGAGAGAGTAGTTTGAAGATTTTAAAAATACATTCTCACTATGGAAAGGAGTTGATCTCACTCAAAATTATAAGCATAAAATATAAAATGCAAGATCTAAATCCTGGGCATTATCACATTAAAAAAAGATCTGAAATTCTGAGCAAGGTTTAGTTCTGAAATTAATCTATCACCCTCCTTCACAATATCATCTTGGATAAAGTAATATAGTGGCATGTCAAGCCAAGTTTGGTGGTAAATTCTGAGTATATAATATACAATCTGAGCCTAAAAAATGAGACGGTAAGCCGAACTCTGGAAAATAATCTCAATATTGAAGGAAAATCAAACTTATACATCTATGTAAGAAGAAATATTTTTCGACTCAAATCAAGAAGAAATTTTCATTAGTAAATATGTCATGCACCAACTCAGAAAATGACCTTTGAAGATTTCATCAAGGTCAGGTAAACATTGTTTTTATTCTCATACATCTAACATCATGTCTACAGTTTGTAAAGGGAACAACAAGCTCATTGTAGTGCCAAACAAATTCATCTATGACTTGATTATTTTTTAAGAATCTGATTATATTATTCTAGAATTGTTAATATCGAGGACTTGAAAATACGTATGAAAATATCACTCCCATTTATTTGTATCCTATCTCATAATAGGATTTGTAATTAGTACAAGGTATATTACATTTCCTTTCAATAATCAACTTAATTATTTAATAATGTCCTAGGGCTTGCAAGAAAATTTTTAGGAGTTCATACTCTAAAGGAAAAATAGAAACTCTAGATGATCATCACACTATTGTACTTGTATATTTTTGGATGTGCTTGTCAATAAATGTTGCATGAAGAAAAATAAGGTAGACATGTTAATATTTGAATAATGACTTGACACACTCCAAAAAAAGTTTGAAATGAACCTTGGAGATGTTATCATTTGAAGGGAGCCCTACAAGTTTTGTAAAATAAGTATCTCAAGGTATGTATAAAATTTAGTAGCTAAACTTCTTCATTAAAAGAGTACAATCTTTTTGAAATTTTCCTTGTACTACTAATTTTATTATGGTTATGATTTTTAATCAAAAATATTATTGTTAGGGTGATTAATTAGTAGATTGAATCTACCCTTGTTCTATCATCATTTATTCATTTTTTTGAAACCCTAATATTTAGGGTTCACTATAAAACCCTAGCCCCTTAATGTTAAGGGTATGTTTATGAAACCCTAGTTTACTTATGGATTGTACAATAAAATTCTATCCTTGCTTAGGATATGTAAACAACAATGTTGAAACACTAATCCTCTTAGGGTTGTTGTGATATTTAGGGTTTTTATATTGTTATGACAAAATCCTAGTCTTTTAGGGTTTACTACTATAATTTGAAACACTTGATCTTTAAGGTTGTGATAAGTTAGTTTTTGTTGTTAATATCTAGGTTATAAATCAAAATCCTAGATTTTAGGGATTGGTGAATTAGGGTTTATGAGAAAGACCCTTGTAATAGCTAAAATTAAACCCTGGGTATGTATTCTTTCGCTCAATCAAAACCCTAGCTTGATTAGAAAAAAATTATATCTAACTTTGATGCATTTTTCTAAGATTTACCTAAGTATTGATGTGATTTTCTAGTATGAAACCATAGATATGCATATGTTAGTATGCTAACTTGATTATTGATAGGGCATATAAAAAAAACCCTAGTAAAGTTTGTCATGAAGTCCTAAATGCAAATTGTTGAAACTCTAGATGTATAATATTATTATTGAATTGTTGAAATATCTCAAAGATGAAGTCTAGGGTTTATGACACAACCCTGTAAATAAGTTTAAGTCTAGGATATAATAGGATGTGTCTCTTGCGGTTTATGATCCTAACTAGATTTAGGAAATTGATGTCTAAAGCTTGAATGTTTTTTATGATTCCATTATAATGACATGATATAGTTGACTTCGTGCTTCTATATACTTGTACTTGGTTGTACTTGTTGTTGAAGTTTTGTAGGTACATAATCTTCAGGATGTTGAAGATATTCATAATTAAAGATGACTTGATGATGATTATGAAATTCTGAATGCCTTGAAATTTTCATCTATGTTATAAGAAGGAAGTTGTTGATATACCTAGGTTAAGAGGGAGCCTGATAGAAGAAAGGGTATAACTCCCCAATTGAGAGGGAGGGCATATTATAATAATAATTATAAATACCTTGAAGTAATAAAATAAATAAATAAAATTACTACATATGAATGATCATGATTTTTGAAGACTAGAGAAGTATGGAGGCGGTATTCGGTGATGTTAAGGAAGTGAAAGAAGAAAACTTTTGAAAATATGTATTTGATAACTTGATGATGATGTAAGAAAGATCAAAATGATAGAGGACCCTAAAGTTTTGTGTTTACTTGTATGTATAAATTTGAAATTTTATTACTAAATTGGGTTGCGATTGTGTAGGATGTCTCCATAAAAGGTTGAACGTTTTAAGCATGCTTGTTTGGTGGATATATCTAATTTAGTCGATTAGGAGAGATGAAGCATATTATGGAAAGATTCTTGAGAGGACATCTGGCTGGTCTATGTGTTGATTTCTAGATCCTAAATAGGGAGGGTGGCATTGGTCATGGAACCCCTACCTTGGATATGCACCTAGATCCCCAGGTTAGTGGTAGAGCTTAAAAGTATCATGGTACCTAGAGTTGGATAAAGCTTGAGTCCCCTTTTTCCCACCCAAATAGCATACCCTGGTTAGACATCTAGTCCATAGCACTAAGTGTGCTAGAACTCATTGTAGTTCATATCAATTTAGATCTTACATATACCTCCATATATGTAATTATAAATACATCCCTAGTTAAGATGGAGTATTGAAGAATGTAAGTAGTGTCACTCTTCATAATTATATTTATTGTATTTGTCAAAATAAAATTTTATTGTTAAATAAATTGACTTATTAAAGCATGGGTTTCATGCTTGTGTCAACGGTCACTAGGTAAAAGCACCCATTGAGTGCTATAGGAATTTTTTTTAAGTCAAAATAAAATTTATTGTGTAAGAAATACTTCTTGGGTTCAGGGTGTCAAAGATAAAAATCTATTTTGTCATGTTAAAAATCTCCTCCATCAAGACACCTTGCAATTTGACCTCAAGTTGATCTTATATAAGTAGGCTCCTCCAAATCATTCATGTCCACTGCATTTACAGTCAGGAAAAACTATAAATACCCATGTGAACTCCACTCAAATGAGAAGTGGCAGACGTTCAAACATATTTTAGAGGACAAAAAATTAGGAGGATTCAAATTTTCTACAGGATCAAGGTAATAAGGACCGAGGTACTAAGTTATTGCAGACCAAAGTGTGACAAGATTGCAAGACCGAAATATGGCATGAATACAGGATTGAAGAATAAGAAGACTACATGAACAAAGTATAACATGAATACAAAATAAAAGCTTGAAAGACTACATAACTAAAGTATGATATGATTTCAAAACCAAAGCATGATGTGTCACTTAGGAGCAAGGTTCACTTGATGGATCGAAGGTGTCCTTAGTTTAGGTATCAAGGGTTTTTTTCTGTCTCAATGTGATTTGAATCTACTGAAGGAAGAGTTCTTGAATGGATTTTCACTACTTAAGGGTTTTTCCCTGGTTGAGTGGCTACATCCTGTGTTCCTTCTAATTTTTTTTTTCCATTTATTTTGATGAAAGAAGAATATAAATAAGTAAAAGAATAACTAATATGTATATAATAATATTCACGAGTAAATGTCAAGGTCTGAGAGAAATATGATTCCATAGATTTCTCAACACCTTTGTCGTGAGAAATGTACATTTGTAGAAATGTGTGATGTCACATAAGAGATTTTTTTTGTGAAAGTGACATCTCATGACAAAGAAATAGATGAGGTTTGATACATTACATAGTAACAAAGATCAATTTCTTGTGATATTTTTCATCATGGAAATATCTCTTTCATGCAAAACATCGTATCACACTAAAATAAACCATTGGATTTGATATGTCACACTATAATACATATTGTTTTCCATGTGATCTATTGCATGAAAGTGAAAATCCTTGCAATACACAAAAGCAATAATTTTTACAATAATATTTTAAGAGATGTGTCATTTCATAGGAAGGCATCTTACACTGAGAGGATACAAGTTTTGGGCAATGTGAAATATGACATTTAAAAAAAAAAAAATTGGTCCTCCACTATCACGACAAATTCAAATTTGCAACAATGCATTATGTAGCATGAGAGAAAATTTTATCAGAAATTTTATGAGAATACAACATGTCACAACAAAAAATAGATGAAGTTCAATATATTTCATTGTGAAAAATATATTTTAAACATAGTACATTACATCATTAAAAAAAATATCTTCTACATGAAAATCACATCATGACACAATTATTTGTCTTGTGATATGTCACATCATGGAGGAATAGTAAATTTTCCTTGCAACTTTTTGCGTAAGAAAAAAAAATTCTTTGTGAGAAAAGTAGCAAAATGTTGGGTGTGTGTTATATTCTTTCCACGACTAGCCCCACGCATTGTACGTTGTGCCGAGTGCAGCAGGGGGGTCACAAGGGAGGAGGCAGCCCCCACTGTTGGGGTCCGGGGCAGCGCCCCAGCGAAAATTGTTTTAGTGTGCGGACCCACTCATAGGCGCACCCACTCATGTTTTGTGTATGAATTTGCACATGGTTTTTGGGTACGATGGTTTTTGGCCCTTGGTGTTTTGTAGATCCAGTCAAGGGAATTACGGTTATGTTCTAATCCAGGGTTAATGGATTTGGGTTTAAGTATGCTTCGACATGTATATATATGTGTTGTAACACTAAAAGGAATATAATGAAAAATCAAGCTGGTCGTCCCGATTTGGGATCCAGGGGAAAATCTCTGTGTTTATCTGTTTTATGTTTTATGCTCTCTCTATTGTTTATTTTCTGTTATAATATTTGTGTGTAGATAATTTCTTTTCAGGGTTAAAACCTACATTTGGTATCAGAGTTGTTTCAGCTTCAAGGGGATGCCTTTGCTGCTGAGGGTTTTTTTCTCAGGCCTGAGGTAGACCTTGTTCAGTGGGAGATCTACAGGATCGATTGTTGCGGTGAAAGTAGATGGCGAGGGACGGAAAGATAGAGATCGAGAAATTTAATGGTCATAGTTTTGAGTTGTGAAAGCTCAATATGGAGGATCTACTGGTGGATAAAGATCAGTGGATCGCGGTAGATCCAGGTACTAAACCAACGGTAATGTCAGATGAAGACTGGAAGAAACTGGATCGGAAGGCTAAGAGCACAATACGGTTGTGTGTCTCAGATTCAGTATTGTTGAATGTATCTGGGGAAGCTACGGCGAAGACCTTATGGGAAAAACTTGGGACTTTGTACCAATCTAAGTCTCTGGTGAATAAGTTGTTCCTGCGGAAAAAGCTGTATAACCTGAGGATGAAGGATGGAGACTCGGTGACAGAGCATCTGAACGCCTTCAATACTGTGGTAAGTTAGTTGTCATCTGTTGATATTAAAATCTCAGATGAAGATAAGTGCATCAGTCTGGTATGTTCTCTACCAGACTCATGGGATAGTCTGGTTATTGCAATAGGTAGCAATACAACTACCTTGAATTTTGATGACATTGTCTCATCCTTTCTGTCAGAGGAAATGAGACGGAGAAATATGGAGGGCCAGAATGGAGATGCCTTATATGTACGAGGAAGGTCCCAAAACAGAAACAAGAATAAGGTTTTGAGTGGGAGATCCAAATCTAGAGGGAGATCTAAATCTCCTGGAAATTTTGTAAAGGTATGCTGGAAATGCGGAAAGGAAGGGCACTACAAAAAGGAGTGCAGATCTAAAGCTCCTGAGAAAGGAAAGGGATCTGATGATGCTCCTTCTGCAGAGGCAAAAGCCACCTCGGATGAAGGTGGGGATGTGTATTTGGCTTCTTCTTCAAATACACATGTAGATCATGAATCATGGTTGATTGACTCAGGTGCATCCTTTCACTTCACTCCCCATAGGGAGTGGTTCTGCGAGTATGAGAAATATGATGGTGATGTCTTCCTAGGGGATGATAGGAAGGCCAAAATCATCGGACATGGAAAGGTCAAGCTGAAGCTGCAAGGTGGAAGGATTAGAACACTTCCTGGTGTTCTGCATATTCCTGCATTGGCCAGAAATCTGATTTCTATAAGCAAGATGGATGATGCAGGTGTAAAAATAGTGTTCGAGAAAGATGCCTGCAAGATGGTTAGGGGAGCACTGGTATTAATGCGGGGAGTTTAGACTGGAACTATGTACAAGCTACAAGGCAGCAGTGTTATTGATGGGTGTAATAATTATGTGGTTCCTGAAAGTGGAGCGGAAAGCCTAGCTGTCTCTGGAGAAAAGACCATGCTATGGCATCAAAGGCTTGGACATATTGGAGAGAAGGGCCTTCGGATACTACATACAAATGGTATGGTAGAAGGTATGTCTAATTTCTCTTTGGATTTCAATTTCTGTGAACATTGTGTATATGGGAAGCAGAATTGGGTGAGTTTTCCTTCTGGTGCTAAGAGGGCAAACAAAATATTAGAACTTGTGCACAGTGATGTGTTTGGACCTGTGTCAGTTCCATCACTGGGAAAGTCTGTGTACTATGTTTCATTCATAGATGACTTCTCAAGTAATACATGGATATATTTCTTGAGGAAGAAATCTGAAGTCTTTGAAAAATTTAAAGAATTTAAGGCTCTGGTGGAAAACCAGACAGAGAAGAAGATAAAAGCGTTGAGGACAGATAATGGTGGGGAGTTCTGCAAGAAGGAATTTGAAGAGTTCTGTAAGAAGTGTGGTATAGCACGGCAGAAGACTACTCCATACACACCTCAGCAAAATGGAGTTGCAGAAAGAATGAATAGAACACTGATGGAAAAGGCAAGAAGCATGCTCAGTGGTATCGGGTTAGGACAAGAATTCTGGGCAGAGGCAGTGGAGACTGCATGTTACTTAGTTAACAGATCACCTTCATCAGCGTTGGAGGATAAGACCCCACATGAGGTATGGACTGGTAAGAAACCCTCTCTTTTACATCTAAGGGTATTTGGATGTGATGCATATGTACATGTTCCAAAGGAGAAAAGGACCAAGTTGGATAATAAATCTGAAAGGTGCATCTTTATTGGGTATAAGGTTGGTTTAAAAGGTTACAAGCTTTGGAACCTGGAAACAAGGAAGGTTGTGTATAGCCGAGATGTGGTGTTTAGAGAGGTGAAAGATGTTGTTAAACATGAAATCATACCAAAGGAACCTTAGAAGATAGAGTTTGAGCTAAAGGAGGATGAATCAGACTCTACAGCAGAAGAAGATTTAGAAGAGGAAGAGCCACAAACTCTAGCTTTGAGAAGATCAGTAGAAATAGAGCAGCCCGAAGGTATAGTCCATGCATACATTTGGTGCCTTCACTATAACTTATGATGATCCCAGGAATGGTCCCGAAATGATGAATTAGAGGATGAAGCTACGGAAGGAGGCCATGGTTGATGAAATGGAATCCTTGCCTGAAATGAGCATGGGATCTGGTGGAGTTAACGTTTGGAAGGAAGCCACATTGGGAGAAAATGGGTGTTTAGAAGAACCTGAATGTAGAGGCAAGGTGGAGATACAAAGCTTGGTTGGTAGCAAAGGTTATTCCAAAGTGTTGGGAATTGATTTAGGTGATATTTTCTCTCTTGTTGCCAAAGTTACTTCTATTAGATTGCTTTTATATGTTGTTGTTGCATTTGATTTTGAGATAGAACGGATGGATGTGAAGACAACATTTCTTCACAGGGATCTAGAAGAGGAGATCTACATGAAGTAATGTGAAGGCTTTATGGTGAAGGGTAAGAAAGAACTGGTATGTAGGTTGAAGAAGTCTCTGTATGGGTTAAAACAGTCACCAAGGATGTGGTATCAGAAATTTGATACCTATATACGGGGACTTGGCTTCACGACTAGCCCCACGCGCTGTATGTTGCGCCAGGCGTAGCAGGGGGGTCACAAGGGAGGAGGCAGCCCCCACTGTTGGGGTCCGGTACAGCGCCCCAACGAAAATTGTTTTGGTGTGCAGACCCACTCATAGGCACACCCACTCATGTTTTGTGCATGAGTTTGCACATGGTTTTTGGGTACGATGGTTTTCGGCCTCTAGTATTTTGTAGATCCGGTCAAGGGAACTACGTTTATGTTCTAATCCAGGGTTAATGGATTTGGGTTTAATTATGCTTCGACATGTATATATATGTGTTGTAACACTAAAAGGAATATAATGAAAAATCAAGCTGGTCGTCCTGATTTGGGATCCAGGGGAAAATCTCTGTGTTTATCTGTTTTATGTTTTATGCTCTCTCTATTGTTTATTTTCTGTTATAATATTCGTGTGTAGATAATTTCTATTCAGGGTTAAAACCTACACAAAATCTATTTCTCACACAAAAAAGATAAAAAAATGTTGTAGTTTCTGGAAAATAAAATGTGAACAATTTTTAAGTGACGAAAGCACGATTATCGTTAGAACAAAATCCTAGGCATTATCCTCCACTACAATCTCTAATGTTAGGATCCACAAGAGGAATTTATTCCATGTCACGAAACACACTGGGAGCGCTTAACCCAACGTCCAACAATCTCCCTCCAACGCGAGCTAGGTGAGTTTCAAACTCAAGGCTTGTCACTTTGATACCACTTGTTGGAATCACAATTATGCTTAAACCAAAACTCGTGGGAATTAGTCTCTGCTATAATTACCAAAGTTAGGATCTGAGGCGATTAGTCCATGTCACGAAACACATGGGGAGCGCTCAACCGAATGTCCAACATTAAGAAAAAATTCTAAGATACAATATCCAGTTTTTTCTTGAATGCATTATTTATAAGAAAATGTACTCTCAAAAATAAATGATATGCAAAAAAAACCACTACTAAGATGAAAAAAAAAATTTACTTGTTAAATTGAAGAAAAAAAATATACCTTTTTTTTATAAGTGTGTTGCATACTCAACACAATCCAAGAAAAATTTACATTTTCAATGGCATAACATTGAAATTTATGATTATTTTATACTCTTTCACCTTTAATTTAATTTAATTTGTTTGCAAAGTATTTGTTGAATAGATGTTATAGAGGACTATTAAAGTCACTAAACTAAAAAGGAAATATTTAAAATACTAGAAACAATTATTAAGTTGCAACCTCCAAAAATTGTTTTAGAAAATTCTTAATAGTAAACACAGATCAAAGGTTGAGATTTATCTCATAAATAATTATGCCATTTATATAAAGGAAAATGTCATATAAACATGAGTTATAGTTTTTGAGTATATAGTATTAATAACCCATTCTATTCATCTATATTATTCTAAAAAATATTATTTATTGATTAAAAATTTCTATAATTTAAAATAAAGATATAATTAGTTAATTTAAAATAAAATAAATTTTATAAATAGGTTGATTTTTCAACTATTTAATTTATATCATGAATTAAGTTAAATAAAACATTTTTTTTAATAGTACAACACATCTCAATAAATATTATTTCTCTAACACAAATCACAATTTCTTAGGACAAATGCATCACACCAAATCAGTTTTTACAATAATTACACTCAAATCTAAAGAGGTACTAACAGAGCCAAACTCTTTTGAAATGTGATATACATAAAATTCAATTGTACATAAAAAAATTGTGATGCAACATAAAATTGTATTGTATGTAAAAGTAAGTTTTTAAGAGATCTGAAAATAAGCATGAAAATTTTCAAAAAATGGTAGGTTTAAGTAATTGCTAGTTAAAACAATAGTAGCTATCATTTTCACTGAAGCGATTACAAAACCATAGAGCGGATATCAAATAACGGAGTTTCGCTATGTTGGAAATAACTTTCAACCACCGCCATGAATAAAGGAGTGGGAGCAACCCACACTTCATATATCTCTGATTGCAGGGAAGGACAAGCACAAATCCAAGAGCCAGAGGTGTTTTCACGCAATGTTTAGAAAAAAAGAGCAGAGCCCATACTTTGCATTTAAGTCTTACCCACCACATTACTTACCTTTTCTCCCACATGTGTAGCCCGAAACTTTTATGTTTTAACTCTCAAGCCTTTTTCCATATGTTAAGTTTTCGTTGATGTGATATCGGCAGGACCCACTTACCTATACCGCATTTGCAAACCACTGCAATCCTTTTTATTTCCGCTCATCCCTTTTTTTTTGTATTTCGCACTTACCATAAGCTTTAAGCCGCCCGTAGTGAGCACTTTGTAACTTTCAATTCTTACCACCAAGCCCCATGCAAGTTATTTGTTTTGCGATGTGATGCGATAGCTACCGCACATCGCAATCGAAAACTTTTGTGTGTTCCCAGATAAGCGCCCACAAGTTATTGTTGTTAAGTTGCGATGCGATATGTGCCACGTCACAATCGCACATCGAAAAATTTAAGTTTTTTTTTTGTATCGCGCAATGATAAAATTTAGAATCATCGATGAAGCGATCTGTGATGGGCCGATGGATGCGATGTGTTTTCTAAACCACATTGCATAATATTTGAGATCCGCCCTTTTGTGTTATGAATGCGCTTGTACGCTATTTCGTGTATAAACAGCAACACGAATCTGTGCCCGTTAATGAAGAAATGGGCTTCTACAACAAAGGGACGATTGGTTGTTACCCATCCATCAAGAATTGAATAGCATTTAGTCTCTTAGGCTTCGGCCATTTTGTATAAATATGATGTAATTTCCATATGTTGGAGAGAGTGATGGAATAGAAAATAAATTTTTTCCTCTCCTGTGTTTTACACTGTCTGTCTGTGTGTGAATGTTTTTTTTCATTATAACATTCTCTGTGTTGTAAAGGTGGAACACATTCCTCTGTTGTGTTTATGTTTATTCATAAATTTTGACATGGTATCAGAGTAGGTCTAGGCTCTCAGTGAAAGAAGCACGAGTTAGCTCTTTACTAAAGAAGCTGTAAGATGGATTGTTTGTAGAAGTAGAAGTCTCCACTAGTGAGAAAGCTTTTACAGAAGTGAGAAAGTTTGTGTTTGCACAGTAAAGATGGCAGCAACTGGCACAAGCCTGAAAAATCCACAATTAGCATAGTTCAATGGGAAGAATTATGATTATTGGGCCATTACAATGAAGGCCCTATTTGCTTCACAAGATATTTGGGAGCTGGTGGATAATGGTTTCCAAGAACCAGCAGATGCAGTAGCATATAATTCTTTGACACAAGCACAAATAGATTTGTTGAGGGAAAATAAGAAGAAGGACTCCAAAGCCCTCTTCTATATCTTTCAAGTAGTACATGAGAGTATTTTCCCAAGGATTGTAGCAGAAACAAAGTCTAAGGAGGCTTGGGATAATCTCCATACATCCTACCAAGGTATGGCAAAAGTAAAGACAACAAAAATTCAAATGCTGAGGAGAGATTTTGAAAATATCTGCATGAAAGAGTCTGATAACAGAGACTCATTATTCACACATGTGATTGGTTTGGTTACCCAAATCAAGTCTCATGGAGAGACACTTGAGGAAAGAAGAATAGTGGAGAAAGTGTTAAGAATTCTACCATCAAGATTTGATGCCATAGTAGTGGCCATAGAAGAGACAAAGGATCTCTCACAATTTTCAATGGGTGAGCTTCATGCATCACTGATCTCTCACGAAAATAGACTGAACAGAGCAAAAAACTCCTCATTGGAGCATGCATTCAAGACACAAATGTATTTTGGTCGAGGTAGAGGTCGATGGAGATCAAAATACTGAGGAATAGGAAGAAGTCCACACAGAGGTGGAAGAATCATCCCTGCAAACACAAGTGGAAGGGGCAGTAACCAGAATCAAGGCAAAGGCTCAAGCCAAAATCAAGCACAAGGACAAAGTTATGATAAATCTCAAGTCCAATTTCATTATTGCAAAAAGTATGGACATTATGCCAATGAATGTAGAAAGAAACAAAATGACATAGGTAATAAACCAAGTTTAAATTTTACAAGATAAAAATAGAACCAAGGAATTGTGCTTTTAACTTGTAATGTAGCACAAGAAATACAAGAAGATGTATGGTTCTTAGATTTAGGTTGTAGTAACCATATGAATGGAAACATAGAAATGTTTTCCAATCTAGATGAGAGTATAAAATCTGAAGTGACAACAAGGATTGGTAGCAAGGTCTCTGTCATGGGGAAAGGAAGAGTAAAAATACTAACAAAGAAGGGAGAAAAGAAGTTTGTGCCAGATGTCTATTATGTACCTTGACTGAAATGTAACCTTCTAAACATTGGACAACTCATAATAAGGGCTACAATGTGTTTTTTAAGAATGATGTGTGTACAATCATGGATATACCTCCAAGTAGACAGGTTATTGCAAAAGTGCACATGAAAAGTAATAAGATGTTTCCTCTCAAGATCAGAGTAGACTTGAAGGAAGGAGGTGTTGTAGAAGTTTTCACAAAAGAAGTATTTTAAGAAGAAATGAAAGATGAGAACTGGTTATGGCATTTGAGATTTGGACATCTCAATTTCGGAGGTTTGAACTTGTTGCATAGAAAATGCATGGTAAAGGGTTTACCACTCATAGACAATCATGGATATACCTCCAAGTAGACAGGTTATTGCAAAAGTGCACATGAAAAGCAATAAGATGTTTTCCTCTCAAGATCAGATTAGACTTGAAGGAAGGAGGTGTTGTAGCAGTTTTCACAAAAGAAGTCTTTTAAGAAGAAATGAAAGATGAGAACTGGTTATGGCATTTGAGATTTGGACATCTCAATTTCGGAGGTTTGAACTTGTTGCATAGAAAAGGCATGGTAAAGGGTTTACCACTCATAGAAAAACCAACAACCTATGTGAAGGTTGCTTCTTAGGAAAACAACACAGAGAATCATTTCCACCAGGAAAGAGTATAAGGGAAAAGGCACCCTTGGAGATTGTCCACTCAGATTTATGTGCCATCATTAGATGGAAGTCATTATGTTTTGAAATTTATAGATGATTACATAAGAAAGCCATGGGTTTATTTTTTAAAACAGAAAAGTGAAGTGTTTGAATAGCTCTACCACTTCAAATCTCTTGTTGAGAAGAGAAGTGGACACTACATAAAAGTGTTGAGAACTGACAGAGGTGGAGAATATATCTCCAAAGACTTCCTACATTTCTGCAAGGAGCATGGAATACACAAGAAATTTACCACAAGGTATACACTGCAGCAAAATGGTGTAGCAGAAAGAAAGAATAGAACCATCATGGACATGGTAAGAAGTATGTTGAAGGCAAAGCATTTGCCAAATGAATATTGGGTAGAATTTGTCAATTGTGCAGCATATATTTTAAATAGATGTCCAACCGAAGCTGTTATGAACAGAATTCTGGAAGAAGCATGGAGTGGAACAAATCAGTTTGTCACTCACATGAGAGCATTTGGATGTGTGGCATATGCACATGTCCTGGATCAGTTAAGGAAGAAGTTGGACAACAAGCAGGAGAAGTGTATATTTGTTGGATACAGTGATGAATCCAATGCCTACAATCTCTATAATCCATCAAACAAGAAGGTAATAATCAGTAGAGATGTTCATTTCATTGAAGAAGAAGCTTGGGATGGAAGTTTAGAGAAGACTCTAAATGTGAAGACATGTATGTCACACAAAGACAAAGAGAAATTGATTGCAGAAAATAATTCCTCAACGGTGGCTCCTTTTCCACCTACACAAGCTCAACAAAGCACACCACAAGAAAGAAATAGAGAAGTAGTGCAAAATCAAGAAAGTGGTTCTCCAAGAACACCATAGGGATCAACAACTCCCTCAAGTTCAAGTGGAACTCCAAGCACATCTTCAACAAATAGAAGAAGAACAAGATTCAGAAATTTGAGTGAAATTTATGAGCAAGAAGAAGTAAATAATAATGTTGGTATAAATTCTTTATTTTCCTTATTTTTTCATGTTGATGATCCAATCCATTTTGAAGAAGCAATAAAAGAAGAGAAATGGATTGAAGTAATGAATGAAGAGATTGGAGCAATAGAAAAGAATGATACATGGGAATTAGTGGACCTCCCACAAGGTAAAGAAGTCATTGGAGTGAAATGGGTCTATAAGACCAAGAGAAATATTGAAATCAATACAGAAAGGAAAAAAGAAAGACTTGTTGTCAAAGGCTACAAGTAGCAGCAAGGAAGAGAATATGTAGAAACCTTTGCACTAGTTGCAAGGATGGAGACAATGAGGACAATGTTGTCAATAGCAACACAATAGAAATGGAAAGTTTATCAAATGGATATGAAGTCACCATTCTTGAATGGAGTGTTGAAAGATGAGGTATATGTTGAACAACCTCCTGGCTATGAGATAGAAGACCACTGAGCACAAAGTATGTAAATTGAAGAAATCTCTTTATGGGCTGAAGCAAGCACCAAGAGCATGGTACAATAGGATTGATGCTTACCTGATGGATAATGGGTTTGATAAGTGTGATGGTGAACCCAAACTCTACATTAAAGAAAATGACGGTAAAATCCTTATTGTTGTTTTATATGTAGATGATTTAATTTTTACAGGCAATGTTGTTTCTCTCATTACTGATTTTAAAGTAGTCATGAAAAGTGAGTTTGAAATCACTAACTTGGTTTTATTGAGATATTTTTTGGGAATAGAAGTAAACCAAAATGAAAAGGGATTTTTTATTTCCCAAGAAAAGTATGTTGAAGAAGTTTTAAGGAGGTTCAATATACAGAATAACGACAACAACTCCAACTATCATGGGGTTGAAATTAAGCAAGGAAGATTGCAGCAAGAATGTCAATCCGACATTGTACGAAAGCATAATTGACAGTGTAATATATTTGATTGCAACTATGCCTGATATTATGTATGAAGTGAGTTTAATATCTAGATTCATGGAGATACCCAAGGAAACACATTGGCAAGCAGCTAAGAGAATTTTAAGGTATGTGAATGGAAGGAAGGAGTATGGTATTCTATACTCCTCAACTGATAATTTTAAATTGATTGGTTACACTTTCAGTGATTGGGATGGAAGTGTAGATGATAGAAAGAGCAGATCTAAATATTTATTTCATTTGGGAAAGGGAGCCATTTCATGGGCTTCTAAGAAGCACCCAATAGTTTCATTATCAACAACAAAAGTTGAATATGTAGCAGCAACAACTACATCATGCCAAACACTATGGATGAGAAGGATGCTGAGAGATTTATGTCATGAGAAAGACAAAGGAACCACAATTTATTGAGACAATAGATTATCAATTTCATTGTCAAAGAATTCTTTTTTCCACAAGAGAACAAAGAATATTGATGCAAAGTATCATTTTATAAGGAAATTGGTTAGCAATGGTGAAATTGTTTTGCAACATTGTAGGTTAGAGGAACAGTTTGCTGATATCCTCACAAAGCCATTGGGACAGAGAATTTTTTTTTTATCTCAGACAGTTTCTGGGAATGATGGATGGTGGCCGTTGTGATTAAGGGGGAGTGTTGGAAACAACTCCCAGCCACCACCATGAATAAAGGAGTGGCAACAACCAACACTTCATAAATATTTGATTGCAGGGAAGGATAAGCACAGATCCAAGAGACAGAGGCGTTTTCACGCAATGTTCATAAAAACAAAGCAAAGCTCATAATCTGCGTTTAAGTCTTACCCACCACATTACTTACCCTTTTTCCCGTGGGCGCAGCCCGCAACTTTCATCTTTTAACTCTCAAGCTTTTCGCCATATGCTAAGTTTTCACCGATGCAATATTGGCGAGACCCACTTAGTTTTAGCGCATTTGCAAACCACCACAATCCTTTGTATTTCCGCTTATCCCTTTGTTTTTTGTAATTTTCACTTGCCATAAGCTTTAAGCCGCCCGCAGTGTGCACTTTGCAAGTTTCAAGTCTTACTGTCAAGCCGCCCTACAAGTTATTTGCTTTGCGATGCGATAGTGCTACTGCACATCACAATCACAAAATTTTGTGTTTTCCCAGATAAGCGCCTGCAAGTTATTGTTGTTAAGTTGCGATGCGATATGTGCCACATCACAATCAGACATCACAAAATTGAAGTTTTTTTTTTATCGCGGAATGATAAAAGTTAGAATCGCTGATGAAGTGATTTGCGATTGGGCGATGGATGCGATGTGTTTTCTGAACCGCATTGCATAATATTTGAGATCCACCCTTTTGTGTTCATAATGAAATTTGTGTGCCGTTAATGAAGAAATGGGCTTTGACAGCAAAGGGATTGACTGGTTGTTATCCGTCATCAAACATTGAATAACATTTAGTCACTTAAGCTTCGACCATTTTGTATAAATCTGATGTAATTTCCATATGTTGGAGAGAGTGATGGAATAGAAAAGAAATATGTTCCTCTCCTATGTTTTACATTGTCTGTATGTGTGAATGTTATTTTTGCATTATAGCATTCTCTGTGTTGTAAAGGGGGAACATATTCCTCTGTTTTGTTTATGTTTATTCAAAAATTTCAACAATACCATGCACTATTTCTCTTAGAAACCCAAAAATATTAAAGATCTGGATACACCACCATTAAAAACACGTATGCGGCACACTGCATATGCACGCGTGGAGAATGAGCCGGTACCTATTGATCAGCCTGGATCGTTTGCAATTTTTATGAAAAAAAGGATATGAGAGCTTTGATAGTATGTTTTCATCAATTAATGAACCTTTCAACAAAATATAATATCGGTGTTCTTAACTTAAAATATGTCCAACATAACACAGTAAACATTCTATGGCATCCTTATCATTGTTAAGTTCAAGTATATTTTTGTTGTTCAGACATAACATTCAGCCCTACAAGTATTTTATTATATTTTAAATACATATTTTGAAAATATTTGTAAATCTAACATAACAAAAAATAATATTAAAAAATTGAACTTACTTTTTACATCCTCAGGGCATTCCACAATAATACATCAACGCTTGTAATGCCCAGTCTAAGATTACTTATACATTTATTTATGGTTTCATTTTATGAATCTAGATGGAAAAATTGTAGACTTCATATGCACCTCGCTTATTTACGAACCATGGATCTGTAATTCGGAATTTTCATCTTGATGATGGTCAGGATGATCGAAGCCGCAACAGCTTAAGAGCTGCAAATAAGTGGCCAAGTCATGAATGAAGGAGGGATGATGAGCTCTAGGGTTGAAAGACTACGTACACAACTTTTCCATAGCCAAAAATTAGCATTAAATACTACGCCGATATCTTCTTCACCAAGTCCTGAACATTCACGACACGCAGAATCTGGAGGCCTAGCTCCTCGCAACGATCTCTTAAGGCAGTTTTCGTACAAGCCTTCGGCAAATGAGTACACTATAATTATTCTCGACAATGAATTATAGTAAGGGCCGTTCAATTCCAACTCTGCAATATCGTAAGCACATAAAATAGCCAATGCACTGCTCATGGTTTGTTTCTCACCTCATAATGAATATCTTGGAAGTGTAGAGACTAAAAAAAATTCATCTCTACTCTGAACTTATCACTTTGTTTATTAGGTTGATTTAGGTTTAGTGGGTTGATCTAAGTTTACTATTTATTAGGTTTATCTAGGTTTATTAGGTCAACTTAGATTTGCTAGGTTGACCTTAGTTTGCTAGGTTTATCTAGCTTCATTAAATTGGCCTAGGTTTACTAGGTTGGCCAAGGTCTATAAGGTTTACTAGGTTGAGCTAGGTTTAATAGGCTACAATTTGACAAATAGGAAATGACATAAAAACATGATGAACAACAAACATTGTCATAATTATACATTGTTGACCTACACTTGTGAGGTCGACTAGATTCACCTAATTTTCATAGGTTGAGTTAAGTTTACTAGGTTGACTTAGATTTATTAGGTTTACTAGGTTGACGTGGATTTATTAGGTTCACTAGTTTGACATAGGTTTACAAGGTTTATTTGATTCTCTGAGGATTATTAGGTTGACCTAAGTATATTTGATTTACTAAGTTGATTTAGGTTTACCTTTTTTACCTATGTTTACTAGGTTGAACTAGGCTTAATATGTTAAATAGGTTGAGCTAAGTTTACTTGGTTGACTAGGATTAGTAGATTAACTTAGGTTGACTAGGTTTAGTAGATTAACTTAGGTTTACTAGGTTTACCTATGTTTAGTAGGCTCACATAGCTTTAGTAGGTTGACTTAGGTTTGCTAGGTTTACTAGGTTGACCTATGTTAGGTTTGTTGGGGTTCCTATGATTTGGCAGTTTGGAAATACCAAATGAAAAGACAACATCAAACCACTTTGGGATCTCAGGATCTAGCCCTCTTGGATCCAGAGAGGGATCTCTCTATAAGGGTAAAGAAATACATATTTTAAAACTCAATTTAAGGTGTTAAGCTAGTTATAGAGCACAAGGGTTTTTGATTTATTGGTTTGGTTGGGAAAAACTGAAAGAAGGGTTTAATGAAATGTAAAGGAATGAATAGTGAATGATTTTTGGCAATGGGAGAATAACTCAAAGAGAATACAAGTTCATTGGGCAATGGGGTCATAAAAGGGTTTACTTGCAATCCAAATATCCAAGGCTTTCGAAGGGATAGTCATCTAAAATAGAGGATCTCTTAAGATGATTGTATGGGATGAAACAATAAGGAAATGAATGGGAATAACAAGGAAAGCCTTCCAAGGTGACAACTTTGGAGTAAGTCAAGGGACAGGGCACACCTTATACCTCTATGATCAATACTCCTGATGAGGCTAACTTCAAAGACAACAATCTAGCAATCCTCCTGACTACTTTCAGACAGTAGAAAGCACTTAAGCTCAAACACAAAGTGAAGTCTAAGATCAGAGAAAGACTTTTAACCTTCTATGATATTGACATTCAACTCAAAGGGATCTTAGAAAATATAACTGTTGGAAAGGGAACCTAGGGGATAGGACTAACACTAAATCTCCCTATTTCCTGATTGTTCAGCAGAACCAAACAAGAACATCTAAGAAACAAAATCTATATTCATACATCAATAAGCATGGGAAAACAAACTCTTCAACTGGTTAAATTATGTTGAATTTGTTCTAAGATACATGAAAGGCAGACAACATTAAAAATAAGAAAGTGCAGGAAGCATTAGGGTACTTTCAGTAGTATATCCGGAGCTAAAGTTACTAGTTTCTTATCAGAGAAAACGAACATGACGTAAAATAAGGAGAAAACAATAACAAAGAAAGGGCACATCACCAATGGTTTAGATCAGGATCCAGTGAACATTCTTGTCATATTAGTAGAGCAAAACCAGTCACGTACATTCTTTTCCAATAGCTTGATACAATCCAAAAATCATCTCCCAGCCTATTTACAACAACTACTCAGAGGACTCTAACTCAATAAATAGCTTACAATCACTTAGTTTGGGGTTCCTCAATTATGTTGGGGTTCCTGTGATTTTGTATTTTGGCAATACCAAATGACAAGACAACATCAAACCACTTTGGGATCTCAGGATCTAGCCCTTCTGGATCCAGAGAGGGATCTCTCTATAAGGGTAAAGAAATATATATTTTAAAATTCAATTTAAGGTGTTAGGTTAGTTATAGAGCACAAGGGTTTTTGATTTATTGGTTTGGCTGGGAAACACTGAAAGAAGGGTTTAATGAAATGTAAAGGAATGAATAGTGAAGGATTTTCGGCAATGGGAGAATAACTCAAAGAGAATACAAGTTCATTGGGCAATGGGGTCATAAAAGGGTTTACTTGCAATCCAAATATCCAAGGCTTTCAAAGGGCTAGTCATCTAAAACATAGGATCTCTTAAGATAATTGTATGGAATGAAACAATAAGGAAATGAATGGGAATAACAAGGAAAGCCTTCCAAGGTGACAAATTCGGAGTAATTCAAGGGACAGGGCACTCCTTATACCTCTATGATCAATACTCGTAATGAGGCTAACTTCAAAGACAACAATCCAGCAGTCCTCCTGACTACTTTCAGACAGTAGAAAACACTTTAGTTCAAACACAGAGTGAAGTCTAAGATCAGAGAAAGACTTTTAACCTTCTCTTCTTTTGATATTCAACTCAAAGGGATCTTCGAAAAACTAACTGTTGGAAAGGGAACCTAGGGGACAGAACTAACACTAAATCTCCCTATTTACTGATTCTTTCAGTTGAACCAAACAAGAACATCTAAGAATAAAACTCTAAATTCATACATCAGTAAGCATGGGCAAACAAACTCTTCAACTGGTTAAATTATATTGAATTTGTTCTAAGATACACAAAAGGCAAAAAACATTAAAAATAAGAAAGTGCAGGAAGCATTAGGGTACTTGTAGCAGTATATCCTAAGCTAAAATTACTAGTTTCTTATCAGAGAAAATGAACATGACGTAAAACAAGGAGAAAACAATAAAAAAGAAAGCGGATCTCAGGATCTAGCCCTCCTGGATCCAGAGAGGGATCTCTCTATAAGGGTAAAGAAATACATATTTTAAAATTCAATTTAAGGTGTTAGGCTAGTTATAGAGCACAAGGGTTTTTGATTTATTGGTTTGGTTGGGAAACACTGAAAGAAGGGTTTAATGAAATGTAAAGGAATGAATAGTGAAGGATTTTCGGCAATGGGAGAATAACTCAAAGAGAATACAAGTTCATTGGGCAATGGGGTCATAAAAGGGTTTACTTGCAATCCAAATATCCAAGGCTTTCAAAGGGCTAGTCATCTAAAACAGAGGATCTCTTAAGATGATTGTATGGGATGAAACAATAAGAAAATGAATGGGAATAACAAGGAAAGCCTTCCAAGGTGACAACTTCAAAGTAATTCAAGGGATAGGGCACACCTTATACCTCTATGATCAATACTCCTGATGAGGCTAACTTCAAAGACAACAATCCAGCAGTCCTCCTGACTACATCAGACAGTAGAAAACACTTAAGTTAAAAAACAAAGTGAAGTCTAAGTTCAGAGAAAGAATTTTAACCTTATCCACTATTGAAATTCAACTCAAAGGGATATTAGAAAAGCTAACTGTTGGAAAGGGAACCTAGGGGACAAGACTGACACTAAATCTCCCTATTTCGTGATTCTTTCAGCTGAACCAAACAAGAACATCTAAGAAAAAAACTCTAAATTCATACATCAGTAAGCATGGGAAAACCAACTCTTCAACTGGTTAAATTATATTCAATTTGTTCTAAGATACATGAAAGACATAAAACATTAAAAATAAGAAAGTGCAAGAAGCATTAGGGTACTTGCAGCAATATATCCTAAGCTAAAATTACTGGTTTCTTATCAAAGAAAATGAACATGACGTAAAACAAGGAGAAAACAATAACAAAAAAAGGGCACATCACCAATGGTTTAGATCAAGATCCAGTGAACATGCTTGTCATATTAGTAGAGAAAATCTAGTCACATACATTCTTGTTCAATAGCTTGATACAATCCAGAAATCATCTCCCAGCCTATTTACAACAACTACTCAGATAACTCTAACTCAATAAATAGCTTACAATCAGTTAGTTTCCAACAACCCTTTACAATGTATTTTTGATGAGTTCTTATAGGTGAATGAGTGATAGTGGTGGTAGATGCAGACTTAAAGGCTTTATTAAGATAGAGGGGCAGAAGTATTCGAATGCCCACTCTGCTTAATGGTTTTACATTAACTGCTAGTACCTTTAGGACGACTTAGGAGTCTTTGTCAAGTTGACGATAACTTCTAGGGTATGTTCCTTGAAGTACTTTTCTGGCTGTAGTGTTCTATCTAATCCTTTGTGAAAAGTAAGGTGAAGATTTTGTCTTTCTGGTCTTTCATACTTTGCAATCACTGTACTGACATTCTAGGAATTTCTGTCAAAGTAATAACTGTTATGGGTCTTGATGAAAAATGGAGTAGTCCGTGGGGATTAGTCATTCTTAGGAAAGAACGTTCTGCTTGTCAAGTTTCCTTTGTTTCTTTAATCACTGATATCTGCATTTAATCTGTGCTTCGACTTTTATCAAGCTCCCTTGATTATCTTCGGGGTCCTTGAAATTTCTGACCTGGAGGGTCTGCTGAGGATTGAGGGTAGTGATCCGCCGAATCAACATGAAATTGATTCATCTTTTGATTCCTTTCTTTGCAATGTTTGGCTATAGGATCATCACCCTGCAACCTATGTCACCTACCTGTGACTATGGAAATCGCATGAATTAACCACCTTTCAAATCCTGCGAAATACGATAAATATGTTACAATAACCTGCGAGAGTTTGGATAACTGCGATATAGGCTCGAGGAAATGGCGGAGGATCAGTGAGAGTGGTGAAATGAAGCAGCGAAGGAGAGAAACCCTAGCAGAGAAGCTAACCAGGTTAAAATTGGAAATGGGGCGTGAAAAATGCTTAGGTGGTAATGGAAAACCGGGAGTAGTTTTTGCATAGGGATGAGGCGGTAAGTAGTTTGTTACATTTGGAATGTGATACCATAGAGCAGTCGACACGTGGAATTTTTAATACCATTGGTGTCACATAAAAGTTGCACGGTGATGGAGTAGGGGTAGAGGTTATGCGATATTGAATGGCGACCATTGGATCTGGGATGCCAGATCTGAAGGTGCGGAGGAAACGCGATGAGCGGGAAGGTGCATGGGCGGAGCACGCGGTGGGTCCCAATGCTGAGGTAAGCAAGCTTGTCATGGAGCGGAGAAGTCCATTGGTAGTGTCAAATAGTCAGGTTAATTTGGAGCCGTCAGATCTGAAATATGGACGACTGCGATTGAATCGGGAAAACGCATATCAGAGGTCACGATGGACGGGGGAACTCGGACACAGAGGATGCGATGGTGGAAGGGCCGTCGGATCTGAGCGAAAAAACGGCTGAGATATGATCAGACTCATCACATCAGCGGAAACAAACACAAGGTGAGAAAGCGGACGAGGGGAGCTTGTGATGCGATGAGGCCTTAAGTGCTTGGTCATAGCGCATGGTTTCATGAAGAATGAGGGGGCTAGGGCTCGGCCTGAAGAGGGGCTTAATACCATAATACTCAAATGACTATTTTTAGGCCAAGAACAGGGTTTTAGAGGGGTTTTTGGTGTTCCAATAAGGTAAGAAAGGACTTTTAGACCTTATAAAAGGGAATTTATGAGGTTTAAAAGGAATTTTGAAGGTTATGGGGGGGAAATGAAGGGTAAAATGTAAGGGAAGTGAGGAAAATGGAGGCCTTTGAAAGCAACTTTCTTTCATAAACAACAGGGTTTTGGTGGAGACAACAATGGAGATGAATATCAAGGATAGACAATAACAAAAGGCTTCAGAGATGATAGATTTTCGAAGAAAAGATTCACTTGAAGGCTTGGTCACAAATTTAACCTCCTTTTTGCTTTGTCAAATTATCATAGGTGGCTAAAAATGGCTCCACATGGGGATGGCATATTCTTGAAGGTGTCAATAATCTCAGATAAAATATTTGGAAGTAGGCTAGAGCCTTGTGCTTGACCATATTTTTCTTTCTCTTTCTTTCTCTGATTCAGTTGTTACAAACATGATGAGTATTATATCAGCAACAATACTTTCCCCAACAACTACCTACCCATCCTATTGTTCTACATTTTTTCTTCAAGGTGCACTTAGACTTGTAGACCTCTCACATCATTCATTTGTTATTGAAAGCGGGAAACTAATCTAAGTCTAACCTTATTCCTCCATGAGTCCAGATTAGGCAGTTGGACTCAAAAATTCACTACCTAAACTACTATCTGCCAGGATTAAACTGTCTGACAGATTTTCATTCCCTACATTCTAAAACAGAAATTGAAAACAAAGCCAAACCAGGATTAGGCTGTCTGAATTTTTTATGGGTCCATGGCATAAAGAAAAGCTGCTCATGGACTGAAACTTTGTATAAATTAAAACAAAATTGGGAAGGCTTGAAGTTCTTCAAATTGAAAACAACTTCCTTCCTTTGTGACTCAGGTTTTGAGCTTTTTAGAGTCACCTTTCCTTCTTCATTTTAGCTTTGATTCTGACCTTGTTAGAGCTATTTACTTCTTTTGCTGGTTCAAGTTTTGAGCATGTTAGAACCAATCCTCTTTCTATTTTTATTTAGCTCACGTTTTGATCTGATTTGAGCCATTCTCGTTAGAACTTCAAAGGTTCAAGATTTGAGATTGTCTGAACCTTTCTCATTCTATTTTTTGTATATTTTTTCTTTTCTTTTCAAAACAAAATAAAGCAATGGTATTTACAGTGGGAGTGAAAGATTTAAACTGAGCTCAGTAGAAATAATTCTTGAGCATCCTGCTATTGACAGGACCCCCAAACAAGTCTCTACCATCCATTTCTTGCAGAAAAAATGCATTGGGACCAATGGCAAATTGAATGATGTAAGGGCCTTGCCATAAATTTTCAAACTTGTCATGCTTACCCTTATCTTCTCTCCTAGAGTCCCATTTGAGTACCTTGTCCCCAATTTTGAAATCACAGGCCTTTTTCCTTTTATCAAACAACTTTTTGATATTCTCTTGTACTTTCCGAGCTCTGTTGTAGACTTCTTCCCTTGTTTGTTGGAGATGTATGGTCTAATTTATCCTCCTCACCATGCTATCTTCCTCTAACTGTATTTCTTGGACCAAATTTATCACTGATACTCCTAAACTAGTAGGGAAGACTGCATCTGCTCCATAAACTAGCTGATATGGAGACATTCCAATGGATTTCTTTCTTGTCAATCAATTTTCCCATAAAGCATGCACTAGCTTATTATGCCATAACTTTTTATTATCTTCCAGCAGCTTTTTGATGATGTTCACCAAAATTTTATTTGATGATTATGCCAGCCCATTACCTTGATGGTAATAAGCAGTGGAATGACCAAGTACAATCTGATACCTGTGACAAAAATCAATCATCCTTTTGGAACCAAATGCAACAGCATTGTCAGTGATAATTTTCCTAGGGCAACCAAATCTAGATAGGATATGGTCTTCAAGGAATATTATGATATCTGAGTCGATGGAATTCCTAGAAGGGATGGCCTCTATCCATTTAGTGAAATAATTAGTGGCTATGTGTATCCATCTATGTTGTGCAGATGAAGCAGGGTAGATTTCTCCAATGAAGTCTAGGCCCCACTGTTGAAAAGGAGCTTCAACAGTGTCTGGTTGTAAAGGTAAAGGAAGGTGTTTTCTTTTGCCCTCAAAGATTTGACATTTGTGGTAGGCAACTATCATTTTATGGACATCTTGGAAGAGGGTGGGCCAGTAATAGCCAGCTCTAAGGATTTTATTGGCAGTGGTTTTCCAATAGAGGTGGTCTCCACATTCTCCTTCATGGAACTCATGCTTGATCCTATCTGCATCAATCTCAGGAAAACATTTAAGAAATAAACCATTGGCATTTTTCCAATATAAAAATTCATTTAAAATGAAATAATTCCTAGCTTTCAACTTTAAAAACCTTGCATTTGTCTTGGATAAACCATAAGGAGCATTAAGATTAACAAGCACATAAAAAATATCAGCATACCAAGGTGAGTTTTGGAAATGACCTTCAACAATTGGAGTTGGTAATCCTTCCTGTTCATCCAATGCATCTACCATATTTATGTCAAGGTATTGTAAGTTAGATTCAGCCATTAATTGTGCTAAGCCTTGACCCTTGATAAGTTTAGTGGGTTTGATTTCCAAATCATATTCTAGTATCACAGCAATCCAATTTCCTTTTTTTCCATCTGGGTCTTGTGACAAAATGTCTTTTACCACTACATTAGGCACAAAGGCAATAATATGAGAATGTAAAATATAAACTCTGAAATTCTTCAAGGCCTTTACCAAGGCGTAGGCCTGTTTTTCCACGATATTATATTTCATAGGTGCATCTCTTAATGCCTTGCTGAAAAATGCAATTGGCTGCTCTTGTCCTTCTGGATTTCTCTGTAATATGACAACAGCCACAATATTCTCTAATGCAAATGAGAATATGAGGAAATCCTTAGCAAAATAATAGCTGATGAGAACTAGTGCTCGAGTGAGTGCGTGTTTTAGTAGTTCAAAGGACTTCTTGGCTTCTAGAGTCCATTTAACTCCTCCCTCTTTTTTCAGCATATTTTTCATGTTTTATGTATTCCGCAAGGTTGTGATGGAACCCTCAAGAAATTAATATTCCCAATGAAAGATTGCAATTCCTCGATGTTTCTAGGGTGACTAATTTGCAATATACCCTCAATCCTTTTGGGTCTATTTTAATCCTCTTTCGCATATGATATGACCAAGAAGTTTACCTTATTAGAGACCAAACAATGCATTTTTGGGGTTTAAAGATAGCCCATACCTCCCGCATTTCTCAAATACCTTTTCAAATGTTTGTGCTGTTCTTCATCAGCTTTGGAATATACCGTAATGTCATCGAGGTAAATTACAATGAAGTACCCTATTTTCTTTTCCGAGAATGCAATGTTCATGGCTCTTTGAAAGGTGGCACCGTGTTCATTAACCCAAAATAAATATTTAGACACATGAGGGAGTGCCCCAAGGAGTAGTGAAGGTTGTTTTCAACATCTTTCAGAAAACCAATATCCGATTATATCCCGAGAAACCATCCAACAAGGAAATTCTCTTGGAACCAACTACCCTTCGTAGGATGTGTTCCATTTTGGGCAAGGGGTAATTGTCCTTTAATGAGGCTCGCTAAGTTTCAAATCGATACAAAACCTTATTTTCCTTGCCTTTTTCCTTATAGCCACAAGGTTAGACACCACCGAAATCTCATGGACTATGATTCCAAAGATCATTACTTTTTTAATTTCTTTTTCACTGCAGGTAACCTATTGCTGTTTATTCTGTGCAACTTTTTCCTCAAAGGTTTATGGTTTTCTTTCAATGGTATCTTATGCTAGATGGTATCTGTGTCATATGCCTTCAAATCTTCATAGCTCTAAGAAATAACATCAGCAAACTCTTTAAATAAATCAATGTATTTCAGTTTGATATGAGCTGAAAATGTTTTAGATAATTTGATCACCTTAGGCTTGTCCTCATTTCGCCATATTTCATTCTTCAATATCGTACTCGGTGGTTCTATTGTTTGCTTCTTTGCCACATCATTAAAATCAAAGAGGTCTTCTAGAGGGGCCACCTCTGGGGCATACCTTTGTCTTTGCATCACAAAGACTCTAAGTCTTCCTCTTATCCGCGTTTATGTATTCCTCTCGTTTGATTTTCGGAATCTTGGTCAAGACAAGAGCTTGCAGGTATTTTTCTCTACTTTCCAGAGGCTTTTTATCCAAATGTTTCCTCGTCGGACCTAGAGTTTGAATTTGCAATTCAAACTCATTCCGGAAAGCGCAAAACTTCATTCGTTTATCACCCCAAAGACCGCCAATATTTTTCATTATCCGGTAATCGTTGGTCTGTATTTTGTCTTTCAACAATGAATTGTTCGTCATTATGTGGTCTTTGGCATGAGCTAGCAAAAGACAAGGCAAACCATTTGCAAGTATGTTTTGACTTCTAGGGACAAATACAAGCTCATATTCTACAAATGTTTTCAACAGATCCATGGCATCATTTCTATATGCCCTTAATCTAGGATGTTTGCTAAAGCACATTCTCCATTTACTTGTTTTATGACCAGTTTTTGAGCCTCCATGAACAACTATCCTCTTGGCTCCTAGTTTTTCTTTTTCCAATAGACGTAATCCTAACAGAGAGATTCATACTCGATATGTTGTTTTGCATTTGAAATTTAACTTGAAAGCATGGCTTTCGCATAAATTTTTTCGTTGTTGTGCAACCATACTCCTACTCCCCGCACTCTTTTTGCTGCAAGACCCATCAAAACTCATGCTCCATAAGGGGATGTTTGCGGTGTCTATTATTGCCGATCCTTAATGTCATGTTCGACATTATGTTGTTTCCGAGGTCGCACTATGTTGTGTTACGTTTTGTTCCTCGAGATTTTCATGAAGTTTAGCCGATAAGATCTTATTGTTTGCGCTCCTTGGTTTTATTCACTCGGGTTTTCAATTCAGAAAATTGTTTAAGTAATTTTCCCTTGTTTTCCTCTATTTCCCCAAATTTTCCGTTATGTTTGGATTTTTGTCCCCTACTTCGCTAGTTAAATTTTTATCCTCTAGTTCTTGCTCAATAGTGAATTCATCATTGTAAAGGATAAAAGAGTCTAGGTCCGTATGGGTTATAAAGAGGGGCATTCTAGTTTCTCCTCGAATGCTCACCATGAATTTCATGTGTGATTCCTCATAGAGTCTTCTTGGTTGGCCGAAAACAGGGATAGTGGCATATGTCATGTCCATTTGCATTGTACCCCGTACCTTAGCACCCCATGATCTTGAGCTGCAAACATGCCATACTTGGGAGGTACATCAGCCACTATAACATCCATTATTATGCATTTGGCTGTGGATTCGGGTCAAATTCGCTGCCGGTAGGTCTTTGACTGGGCCTAAGCATTTTACTCCTGCTAGAGTCAAAAGAATATAACCTTATATGGCCTCGGTTATCTCTAGGCCTAATTCCTCCATGACCACTTTTTGCATGAGGTTATGTGGAAGCCCCCGAGTCATTCATATCATTGGTGGTAGGATTTTTTCATGGATATTTAAACTAACATGTATGGGAGGCACTACTCCTTCTTGAAATTTCTCTTCGATTTTTGGGCCAAACAAGAGAGCTAGTTGATCATCGTTTAAGCTGATGCAGTCATTGTTTTCTCCATGAAAGATTTCAATATTTGACATTTATATACATCTTGGGTGACCAACTCAAGGAGAGGGACAAAAATTCTTTTGATTTTGGAAATTTCACTTTCCAAATCAAAGGAAACTCGGTTCCTTGAAAGGTTCAATTTTATTTTTGTTGGTCAATGCTTTTATTGGCAAAATCAAACATATTGATTTTCACTATGTACATTGGTTCAAACTATTTCATCGTAAGAATTAGCCGTGGATGCTAGTGCTACTAGTTTCTTGACTTGGTTTATCAAGGATTGGGTGCTCTTACCCTGTTTTTCTAGAACTCTCAATCGCTATTCCGTTATTTTCGCTAGCCCCTTTAGTAGTCTTTTCGTGCCTTTTCTTAATACTAATTTCATGTTTGTCAGAGTTTCTCGGGATCTTTTTTTCAAGATCATATTGTCCACGTACCGCATGATGTATATTCTCAAAATCCTAACCTATAGTCCTCATATTCTAACCCTTCATCATCACAATGTGTGTATGAGGTCCGGTTGTCTTCTATGAAAAAGGTATGATCTTCATTACCCACTCCCCAAACATGTTTATGCTTTGTTCTCTCTAATGAGTTCTATTAGTTCCTCATCCTCATCAAGGAAATTTCTTTTCAAATGGGGGTTTGATTTTTTGACTGTAATCTTCTCCTTTGATGGGCGGGGTGTTTCTCCTAAATTTTTGGTTCTCGGTTTTTGAGACCCATTCGTCTGCATTGGCTTGGACAACCATTTTCCATCATTATTTCTAGCCTATCCATGTTTTTGGCTAGATGATCTAATTTTGAATCGTATGATGAAGGTGTGGTGTCCTCCCCTATAGGTTACTTTCACTCCTCATCCTAGCTCTTTTGGAAATTAAGTTTGCCTCCACACTCACTCCGCCCGCATGTCTTCTAATGTGTTATAATCTCTTTCCCTTGGTTGGTGTTTGCTACCGCATTCAAACCCATCCAGAACTTCATGAGGGCTAACCCTTGAGGAGGTTTCCTCATGTGGGCCGGTAAAGCATTGTAAGCATCGGTTATACCTATCACAATATTCT
The DNA here is from genome assembly GCA_034641835.2 of Pinus albicaulis. Taxonomy (NCBI): domain Eukaryota; kingdom Viridiplantae; phylum Streptophyta; class Pinopsida; order Pinales; family Pinaceae; genus Pinus; species Pinus albicaulis. The sequence goes on from CM076578.1 coordinate 1,015,089,712, forward strand.
TGAACCCTTCTCCCCACATTTCTCTTAATGTTCTCATATTCGTACAAGGTTTGAGAGGTTTCCCGACTTCCCACTTGTTTAGAAATAATTGAGAAATGCAGAGGTCCTGGAGCCTATGTGGAGCTAGATTTTTAAACCATTGCTTAACTTCTCCCCCCAAAACTCGAGCAAACAATCTCGAGTTTAATGGTTTCATCAACTATCTCATTTCCTATCACAATAATCATTCATTTTATCTATGTGTCAGTGAGGCAGTTGATTGGGCCCGAAGCCGTACATAATGGAATAAAGGTTCCATATCCCTTGTGGTATGCGTTTAATTGAGCAAAGAAGGACCAGAGGGTCACACCATGTTTCCATGGTGGGATTATGTGGAGGGAAGGGAGGTTAATAATAGGTGAAAGATGACGGAGTGGATTGGTATGATGACAGATGTGTTTGGGACAACAAAAGATCGATGAGAAAACTGGGTGAGAGGACCAAAAATTATGAATGATATGTATATCGTGGGGTAGATGTGAGGGGTCCCCCCGTTGTTAGTATTTTGGCCATTATAATACGATGAAATTTGTGGCTCAAACTCTACTTGGTCAAAACCATTCGGACCTAGTTCTTGGTAGATCGCTTTGAAAGGCCCGCCACCCGCAGTATCCGGAAGAGCCGAAAATTTTTTCCGGAGTAGAACTAGTTTTGTGATCTCAATATAAAATGGTTGGAATTATTGGGCTTAGGATATTTCCACATCGTTCTCTCGTGTTATCAACTATCTCGTGGGGGCCTGCATAGGGGTAGGGCTCTAGTATAGATGCTTCTTGAAGCTAGGATTAGACCCAACCTTTAAGAATATTTCAAACTAGGTATGATGGTATTTAGAGGTACGTATTTTATCAAAGAAAACCGAATTCTCATAGTTTCCTTTAATATGGATGATGTTGTGATGAAACTAGTCTCCCAATGGATTCTGTGGAAAGCAAGAGATAATCACTGTGCCTACCGATCACCAAAGGAGTCTTTTGGTCATTTAGGAACTATGGAGTCGCTAGTTGGAGGGTTTCAATGTTTTGAAGCAAGTCGCCGTCCACCATCAAAAATTAATTACCGAACTAAGGCTATTTGATATTCCGAGCTCTAAAAGATGTCTAGAGTGTAACTGGCCGAAGTCCCCGTGTAGTCGCCATTATGTTGGGGTTCCCCGCGATTTGGCAATGGAAATACCAAATGACAAGACAACATCAAACCACTTTGGGATCTCGTGATGTAGCCCCTTCCGGATCCAAGAGAGGGATCTCTCTATATGTACAGAAATACATATTTTAAAATTCAATTTAAGGTGTTACGATAGTTATAGGCACAAGGGCTTTTTATTTATTGGTTTGGTTGGGAAACACCTGAAGAAGGGTTTAATTAAATGTAAAGGAATTAATAAAGGAAGGATTTTTGGCAATGGGAGAATAAATCAAAGAGAATACAAGTTCATTGGGCAATGGGGTCATAAAAGGGTTTACTTGTAATCCAAAATATCCAAGGCTTTCAGAAGGGCTATCATCTAAAACATAGGATCCGTTAAGATGATTGTATGGGATGAAACAATAAGGAAATGAATGGGAATAACAAGGAAAACCTTCCAAGGTGACAACTTTGGAGTAAGTCAAGGGACAGGCACCTTTATACCCCCATGATCAATACCCCGAAGAGGCTAACTTCAAAGACAACAATCTAGCAAATTCTCCGACTACTTTTAGACAAGAGAAAAACACTTTAGTTCAAAACACAGAGGAAGTCTAAGATCGCATTAAAATTTTAACCTTCTCTCGCTTTTGAGATATCTGGCACCAAAGTGGATCTAGAAAAATATAATCGTTTATTATGTGGGTTCCCGCATTTGGCGCTAAGCAATACCAAATGACAAGAAAACATCAAACCACTTTGGGATCTTGGGATCTAGCTCCTCCTAGATCCAGTAGATGACATTCTATAAGTGCAAAGAAATAAATATTTTGAAATTCAATTAAGGTGCTAGGCTAGTTATAGAGCACAAGAGTTTTTGATTTATTTGGTTTGGTTGGGAAACACCTAAAGAAGGGTTTAATGGAAATGTAAAGGAAGGATTTTCGGCAATGGGAGAATAAATCAAAGAGAATACAAGTTCATTGGGCAATGGGGTCATAAAAAGGTTTACTTGCAATCCAAATATCCAAGGCTTTCATATGGCTAGCTGTCCAACAGAGATCTTAAGATGATCAGAAGGGGATGAAACAATATGAAAATGAATGGGAATAACAAGGAAAGCCTTCCAAGGTGACAAATTTGGAGTAAGTCAAGGGATAGGGCACACCTTATCCTCTATGATCAATACTCCCGATGAGGCTAACTTCAGCTGAAAATCCAAAGAGGTCCTCCTGACTACTTTCAGACAGTAGAAAACACTTAAGTTCAAACATAGAGTGAAGTCTAAGATCATAGAAAGACTTTTAACCTTGTCTGCTTTTGACATTAAACTCAAAGGGATCTTTAAAAATCTAACTATTGGAAAGGGAACCTAGGGGACAGGACTAACACTAAATATCCCAATTTCCCCGATTCTTTTTCACCGAACCAAAACAAGAAAATCTAAGAAACAAACTCTAAATTCACATCGTTAGGCATGGGAAAACCAACTCTTCAACTCGGGTTAAATTATATTGAATTTTTCTAAGATACACAAAATGCGTAAAACATTAAAATAAGAAAGGTGAAGCATTAAGGTACTTGCGTAGTATATCCTAAGCTAAAATGATTGGTTTCTTATCGCAGAAAATGAACATGACATAAAACAAGGAGAAAACAATAACAAATAAAGGGCACATCACCAATGGTTTAGATCGTGATCTAGTGAACATGCTTGTCATATTAGTAGAGTAAAACCACCACATACATTCTTGTCCAATAGCTTGATATAATCCAGAATCATCTCCTGTACCTCATTTACAACAACTACTCAAAGAACTCTACTCAATAAAAACTTAAGCAATCGCTAGTTTCCAACAACCCTTTACAATATATTTTCGATGAGGCTCTATAGGTGAATGAGGATAGTGGTGTAGATGCATGTTTTAAAGCGCTTTATTAAAGATAGAGGAAGAAGTATTCAAATGCCTGTACCGCTTGTGTTCTGTTTTACATCAATCGTCACCCTTAGGATGACTTAGGAGTCTTTTTGTGTTGGAGCAATAACTTCAGGGTATGTTCCTGGGAAGTAATTTTCCGTCGTAGTGTTCTCGTCTAATCCTCTGCGGGACAAGTAAGGTGAAGATTTTGTATTTCTCATTTCATACTTGGTAATCACCGTACCGACATTCTATGAATTTATATCGAGTAATAATTGTTATGGGGCTTGATGAAAATGAGTAGGACATGGGGATTAGTCCTTCTTAGAAAGAACATTCTTCTTTCGCTTTTCTTTGTTGCTTTAATCGCCGATATCTACTTAATCTCATAGGTTTTGTGCTTTAATAAGCTCCCTTGATTATCTTTGGGGTCCTTAACTTTCTTCGATCTCGGAGGGCGCGAGGATCGCAGGGTAGTGATCGTTGAATCAACATGAAATTAATTCCTCTTCTCGACTCCTTTCTTGCAATACTTGGCCACAGGATCATCCCCCGCAACCTATGTCACCTTCCGTGACCGTGGAAATCGCATGAGTTAACCACCTTTTCAAACTCGTAAAACAAGATAAACATGTTACAAAAAAACCTCGCGGGAGTTTCGACAATCGCGACAAAGGCTCGGGGAAATGGCAAGAGAGCAAAGTGAGAGTGGTGAAATGCAACAAGTGAGGAGAGAAACCCCGGCAAGAGAAGCAACTGTGTTAAAATTTGAAATTGGGCGCTAAAATACTTAGGTAGTAATGGAAAACCGAGAGTGGTTTTCGCATAGGGATGAGGTGGTAAGTAATTTTTTACATTTGGAATGCGATACCATAGAGCGGTCGACACGTGGCCTTTTAAATACCAGTGGTGTCACATAAAAGTTGTGCGACGATGGAGTAGGGGAAGAGGTTATGAGATATTGAATGGCGACCGTTGGATTCCGGATGCCGTATCCGACGGTGAGGAAACACGATGAGTGTACAAGGTGCATGGGCTTAGCACGTGGCGGGTCCCAATGTTGAGGTAAGCAAGCTTCTTGTGGAGCTGAGGAGGTCGATCTGCAGTGCCGGGAACGTTCGGTTAAGTGGGAGCCATCGTATCCGAAAGATGGACAACTACGATCGAAGCGGGAACGACACGCGGGTCGCGATGGATGGGGGAACCCTATTGGCCGCAGGATGCGATGGTGGAAGGGTCACTTCCGATCCGAGCGAATGGACGACCGAGATGTGACCTGACCATCGTATTGGCGGAAACAAACACAAGGTGAGAAAGCGGATGAGGGGAGCTTATGATGCGATGAGGCCTTAAGCGCTTGGTCATAGTGCATGGTTTCATGAAGAATTAGGGGGCCGTGGCTCGCCTTGCAGAGGGGCTTAACACCATAATACTCAAATGACTTTTTAGCCAAAAAAAGGGTTTTAGAGGGTTTTTTAGTGTTCCGATAAGGTAAGAAAGGATTTAAAACCTTATAAAAGGGAATTATGAGGTTTAAAGGGAATTTTTGAAGGTTATGGGGGAAATGAAGGGTAAAATGTAAGGGAAGTGGAGGAAAATGGAGGCCTTTGAAAGCAGTTTTCTTCATAAATGTACTGTGTGGTTTTGTGGAGACAATGCTGGGAGATGTGAAGTTCAAGGATAGACAATAACACAAGGCTCGAGGATGATAGATTTTCAAAGAAAAGATTCACTTGAAGGCTTGTCACAAATTTAGCCACCTTCGGCGTTTAAGGCTAAATTATCATAGGTGGCTAACAATGGCTCCACATGGGGATGGCATCTTCTTGAAGGTGTCAAGAATCTCGCATAAAATCTTTGTAAGTAGGCCGCAGCCTTGTACTTGACCATATTTTTCTCCGATTCGGCTTGTTACAAACATGATGAGTATTATATCACAGCAATACTAAGTGCAACAGATTGCAAAGTATGAAAGCACCGTAAAGACAAAATCTTCACCTTACTTGTCACAGAGATTAGCTGTGAATACTCACAAATTTAAAATTACTTCAAGGAACATACCCTAGAAGTTATTGTCAACTTGAAAAAGACTCCTAAGTCATCCTAAGGGTACCACACGTAAAACTATTGCTGCAGTGGACATTCGAATACTTCTTCCTCTTCGTCTTAATAAAGCATTTAAGTCCGCATCTACCACCACTATCACTCATTCACCTATAAGAACTCATCGAAAATACATTGTAAATGGTTGTTGGAAAACTAACCGATTGTAAGTTTTTTATTGAGTTAGAGTTCTCTGAGCGCTTGTTGTAAATAGGCTAGGATATGATTGGATTGTATTAAGCTATTGGACAAGAAATGTATGTGACCGGTTTACCAATATGACAAGCATGTTCACTAGATCCCGATCTAAACCATTGGTGATGTGCCCTTTCTTTTGTTATTGTTTTCTCCTTGTTTTACGTCATGTTCATTTTCCGATAAGAAACCGCTCATTTTAGCTTAGGATATACCGCAAGTACCCTAATGCTTCCCCGTACTTTCTTATTTTTAATGTTTTCTACCTTTCGTGTATATTAGAAAAAATTCAATATAATTTAACCAAATTAAGAAGAGTTGGCTTGCCCATGCTATCGATGTATGAATTTAGAGTTTGCTTCTTATATGTTCTTGTTTGTTCACCGAAAGAATCGGGAAATAGGGAAATTTAGTGTTAGTCTGTCCCTAGGTTCCATTTCCAACACGCTTAGCTTTCCTAAGATCCCTTGAGTTGAATGTCAAAAGCGTATAAGGTTAAAAGTCTTTCTCTGATCTTAGACTTCACTCCGTGTTTGAACTTAAGTGTTTTCACTCGTCCGAAAGTAGTCAAGAGGGTCGGCCGGATTGTTGTATTTGAAGTTAGCCTCATTAGGATTATTGATCATAGAGGTATAAGGTGTGCCCTGTCCCTTGACTTACTCCGAAGTTGTCACCTTCGAAGGATTTCCTTGTTATTCCCATTCATTTCCTTATTGTTTCATCCCATACAATCATCTTAAGAGATCCTCCGTTTTTATGACTAGCCCTTTGGCAGCCTTGGATATTTGGATTTCGGTGTAAAACTCAGACCCCATTGCCTAATGAAATTCAAATTTCTTTGATTTATTATCCCATTGTCGAAAATCCTTCATCGTTCATTCCTTTACATTTCATTAAACCTTCTTTCAATGTTTCCCAACCAACCAATAAATCAAAAACCCTCGTGTCTCCATAACTAGCCTAACACCTTAAATTGAATTTTAAAAATATGTATTTCCTTACCCTTATAGAGAGATCCCTCCTCTCGGATCTAGGAGGGCTAGATCCTAAGATCCCAAAGTGGTTTGATATTTTCTTTTCATTTGGTATTGCCAAACCCACAACTGCCAGGAACCCTAACAAGGTTTACTTGGTTAAAACCCACATTAATAAAATGGTTGATAGTTCCACATTAATAAAGTGACATGCTAGGTTTACAAGGTTGATAACCACTTTAGCAGTCCACTAATTAAAAAAGTCAACCATGGTCAGCCATGTTCACCCATATTCAACCATGATTGTAGATGTTGCAATCATGGCCAAACATCCTCACCATGGAGAACTATGATTAAACATGATTCTTCGTTCATCCATGGTGAAGATAACTTGGAATGGTTGGGCCATGGTCATTCATAGTCAATACGGTCAATACGATGAACCATCATCTAAGTGCTCCCCATATACATATGTACTTACATGCTAGTAAGCATGGTTAAACAAGAAGTTGAAAAATGGATCAAACCAACTCTTCAATGGTCAACCATTGTGAGAAAACAGCTCAATAAGTTTAAACCATGGTTAATCCGCTTAACATTAGATTATCCATATTCATTTTATAGTTAAATATTAACAATAGTGGACAACCAAGATTAAACCTTGCAATATAATAAACCATAGGTGTCACGCTAAAAATGGACAACCATATTCATCTATAGTTAAACATTGACAACCATAGTAGACCATATTCATCTATAATTAAACATTAACAATCATGGTCAACCATTTTCATCTATAGTCACCATTATCAATATGTGCCATAGTCATCCATGGATGACCATAGTTAACCATGGTCAAAGGAAAGATAAACCATATTGAAGCATTATCCAAAGAAATTGATGTTGTAATATATGATGAATAAAAGTTGACTTGTAATGTGATTAAAAATATTGGCATTGCAATGTGATGAAAAAAAAGTTGGTATTATAGTGTGATAAATAATATCAATGTCACAATATAATGAAAAAAATAGACATCCCGATGTGTTGAACATAAAGTGTCGCGGTGAAAATATGACTCAACTAAATTCAAAAGCGTCACAATAAGATGAAAAAATTCGCCGTGACAATGCGATAAATAAAAATTGATGCTACAATGTGATGAAAAAATTTGACATCACATGTGATGAACAAAAATTGATGTCACATTGTGATAAAAAACTACTATTATCACAATGCTTAACAACAAAAAATCAATATTGCATTGTGATGAACAAAGTGCTGTCACAATGTATTGAACAACATCCATAACATATTACCATTTCAATGTCAGTAAGTAGTCAATTATGAATATTTGATTAACTATGGTAAACCATAGTTAAAGGTATGAACCATGTTCATGACAAGAACTACATGTACTCATAGTCAACCATTTTCATATAAGTTCAACCATGCTCAAACATGCTCACCATGGTCAACAGAATAAGTTCAACCATAGTCAACCATGCCTAACCTAACCATAGTCAACCATGGTCACCATGGCCACACATACTTTAGTTGGTGAACTATTTTTTATCAGTGTTTAACTATACAACATGTCAACATGTTCATCCATTATCAACCATAAACAACATGGTCAACCACGATGAACCTAGTTCAACAATACTTAACCATAGTCAACATGGACAACATAATTAACCATGGTCAAACATGACTAGGTGGTCTACATGGTCAACCATGTTCCTCCATGGTCATCCATAGCTAACCATTGTTAAAATTTTTCAAATAAGCTCAACCATGGTCACCCATAATCACCACAGTCACTAAGTTCAACATGGTAAACATGGTCATCCATGGTCATGTTTATTCCACCATAATTTATCATTTATATCCCTAGTCAACCATAACCAACCATACTTAAGCAAGCTCAACCTTAGTTGACCAAAGTTCACTCTCAATCAACCATGGTCAACCTTATCAACCATATTCAACCCCGACAACCCTCATCAACCATTAATGAAACCATTATTGTAATATTAATGTAACATTCATATTAACATTCATGTAACGTCATGCAATAAAAGGGTCGTCTCCCCACCCTAGCATGAACTAGCCATAATTAACAATACTAATTTAGTTTCCAGGGGTTCACTATTGTAGATTTGGGAATCCCATTTGGGAGAAACTATCAACAAATTGAGGGAACTTAGTGGATTAGGTCCTTTTGAGTAACCCCACGGATTAGGCCCCTTTAAGTAACCCCATGGATTGGTTCCCTTCCCTCCATTGGATTAGTCCCCTTCGATTAGGCCCCTCCATAACCCTGTGATTAGTCTCATTCGATTAGCCCATTTGACTAGTTTCCAAGCCCATTTGAATAACCAAGAAGCTGAGAAGCCACAGCGGATTAGCCGCATGAGCCCAACCGAGTATCCAAGGTCGAGTAGCCCAGTTGAGTATCATGTATCCCTAATCAATAGCCAAAACTATAACGACCACTTCCTCCCTTTAATGGATGGTAGACCAAATCAAGTAAAACAACTCTGTCGCGGGTTGTACTCTATCTTGATATACAACATACCATTTAATTTCTATTCAAAGAGGGAATAGACTACAAACATAATGCTAAAAAGTGTTTGTTTTGTTGAAGTTTTGGCAAGTGCTACATTTTAAAAGTAAAATGGTCAACATTAATTTAGCATGAATGTACAATGTAAGCTTAACTAGACTGGTTCCATAGGTTAGTTGTGAATATCGTAATCAATGGTAGCTGGTCAATGTGTGTTGTGCTTAGGTAAGGCTAGTGTATTACAACTGTAACAATCATGAACATTAATGTAATGTAGCCCCAAGGGTTACCTCAATCAACAGTCCCCGTTGTTAAAAATACCCTTACCAGTTGAGAGGTCACACGTACAAATCTCGACGCCTGGGCTATATCAGATGGTTGAGATGACAGAATTAACCCTTTCGGTAGAACTTCCGGTGAAAATATTTCTGGCGATGAAAGCACACATACTTAGGGACTATGAACAACATTGAAAATCAACATTAATATAACGTGAATGTAACAATCATAAAAAATTAGTGTAACATTGTTATATTAATATAACATAAATACATTATTATTAATGGTTGTCCACGATCAACTCGGTCAACCATCGTAAACTTTAATAAACTCTCTTCAACCTTAGTCACCCTGTCAACCATCATCAACCATCAACAACACTTAATAATCATTGTCAACCCTTAACAACTATTTTTAACCATAATAAACCAAGATGAACCATATTGAATCATGGTCTACAAATCCACTTTATGTGTGTTGTCATCTAATAGCATTAAACACCATAGTAAATGTTGTTGATATGGTAACAAATCGATAGCATTTTCCACCAATTATATATCAACCACATTTATAAATGTGATTGTGCTAGTATATCCAGAATGGTGGACACAAAAAATCCCTAGAGTGGATTGACACAAAAAGGTAATAATAATTTTAATAAAATATATTTTTTGGTATATATTAGCCTCTAAAATATTTAAAAAATATATTTGAATTATTTTTATATTAAATAATATAGTAAAAAACATTGATATTGTATAATTAATTTTAAATTTTAGTTTTGAGCCAGAGCCTAATTCTACAACGCAAAGATGAGAGCGATGTGTAATTTAGTTTGTGTCAATATGGACTTGACATATATCCATTTTAAAATAAAAATAAATATTCTTTAAAAATAAAAAAATAATGTCGACTATAATCAAAATAAAATTATAAAATTTCGTTCGTGCTCGTTGAGTTGATACATGTCCCTTAAAATAAAAAATAAAATATTATTTAAAATACAAAATAATGTCGACTATAATCAAAATAAAAAACAAATATACATATTTGGTTCATTTTACTTAAAAGTATTATAAAAACTTATCATGACTTCAATCGTAGAGCTTTTTTATTGTTGTTGATATTACAAACTCAAATGGCAAAAAGGCGATATGGTAAAATATTTCACTCTCAATCTCACTTATAAATAAAATATTTCCATATCCATATGAAATAAGATAATTTTATAAAGACTTTCAAAACTCTTTTAAAGTATTCTAAACAAAAAAACAAATAAATTTGATAATATTTATATTTTCGTAATTAACCATTTTAATGTCCATGTTAACTAATTTATTTTAATATCAAATTTAGTGACGTAGGGCGCACCCTGCGTTCCCAGAATCTTCAAATTTCCGATTCATATATGCCCTTTACACTGAGATACATACTTGCAAATCTGGATATTAACAATCATCTATGGACACATTATCATACCAATAATTAGGCCTTTCGACCCGTGGCATACCAACTCATCTCACGCGCTATATTTCATTTCACCATATATCCATGAGATTCCAAAGTTAATTTGTGTTATCAATTTAACCAAAAGCTTACCCGCCAATAACCGATCTCGTACACAATCTCATAATAAGCTATGAGTCTACACAACTCCATCGCGTTCAACTGCTGTGATTCACAATGTGTGCCTTTCGCCCAATTCCAAGCTCGTTCCTTAACAAATACCTGGAGGTCGTTCTTTCTCCATTTTACTAAAACAAACTCATCAATTTAACAAGTCTTTCACACCTATAATTATACATCTAGCCATTAAACCGTTATTTTGTTTGTCGTTCATCGCAATTCCGATGCGATGTATTTTTATAGCCCCGATGCGATACCACTCTACCTTCACACTCCGATGCGATTCAATCGAATTGGCAAATTCGAACACAGTGTTACAATATATATACATATCGATTACCGTACGTTCCGATACGATATACCAACCCACTAATGCACTGAAATCATATAGAATTTCATGATATTCTAGCTAAAAACTTCTCTCATTGTGGATATTACCCAATTTCTAAATGCGTCTCAATCCTAATTATTGATTGCCACCCCAAATCGATTGACCGATCCCAAATTTAACTCGCAATATTTGAAATTTGATAGTCCACGAGATTCTCGTGCTTAATTCGCTCCGGCGATTAACTATCTGAGCTTTGCTAATACGCCAAATCTTTTTAACCGTCACCATAGTATTGCCCTTATACAACTCCGACGCGATACCACTGGATACCACTCGTGGGCAAGGATTTACTTTACATCACTATTGGTGGATTCCACGATGCCGATGCAAGATTTATGGATCCAATCTAGTTTCAAAACAGATTATAATATTAACGCGATGTAGAACTTCTCTGATTCTGATGCGTATTACATGGACCAAAACACATACACAATCAACAATTAATTTGTTTCATGTCCACTACGGAGTTCTAATAGTGCTTTGACTCACAATTTCTATGTTAAGAACTTTACAAAATTCGATACACCGTAACTAAAACAACCGCGCATTTCATACAATATTCAAAACAAATGTAGATCGAAGTACTTCAATCAATTATGCGTATATTAATACTCAATTTCATCAATTTTCATTCAATTTGGGAAGAATACCATTACAACATAATACCTTAAACAAATAAAATGTTAACCTCCTTTTTCTAAATTATTCCGTAATTAAAAAATTTCATACATACTCGGCCACATTAAAACCTCGAGCTTTCACTCCTCACCAAGACCTATCGTAATCTAACTCCACCTCGTTCTACCCCAAAACCTCACACTCACTTCTCGCTCTTATCAACATCTCCTATTGTTAACTAATTATTCTAACAATGCACCCTTATTTCTAGAATAAGAATAAAAATCATTATTTCATAGCTTTCAACACACCTATACAAACAATCTTTATCACTAATACAAAATAAGACAATTCTAATTTATTACAATAACAAACTATTTTGAGAAGTTTATCCTCTCAAGAAATCGAATCATCAAAACAACAATGAATTTCTCATATTTTTATAAATCGTTAAAGAAATAACATGTGACCATTCATCACATTACTCTTCAAGCAGGTCTAGATGCCCCCCACTGCACCTGGTGTTTAAAATTGCATGAACCATGATCTCATGATCATGTACTCATGTCCGTGTCCTCCGGATCCCAGCTTGCCTTGATAGTTTGTCCTTGTTACCTGCTATTGTTTTTTGTCCCTCAAGTTTCCCTACTTTTAGCCAATGCCTCATCATTCCGCCGTCGACCTTTCGTTATTTTGCTGCTGTTTTTTTTCTCACTCTAATTTGCAATTTTCCATTCCTTCACACTCCGTATTTTATTTCTTTCCACCAATCTTCCTTTCTTCTTTTGTTTTGTATTTGTTTTACCGGAATGTTGTAGTATGAGTTTCCGTAACTCATTCAATTCTTTGTCCATTTCACTTTCCATATGAATACTAATTTCTGGTAACCGATTGTGTTCCTTGAATTAGAACATGCAATCTCTCATGTCAATAATCTTCCACATATATTCGAAATGGACAAATGCCTTCTTCTCCTGCTCCTTCTTCTGTTTTCATTCATGACTTCGTCATTCCTTACTTCAAATTCCAGCATACCTATATCTCCACAAATTTCTTGAAAACTCAACTTTAGTTCAGCAGTTTCATAGCATAAATTCACCACCATTTCCTCATTCTGAAGCTTTCTGATTTCACTCTCCATTAATTTGATTTGTTCTTTCGAATTAACTTTTTGTTTCATATTGTCTTCACATTGCCTTTTTTCTGCATGTAAATCTTTATCAAAATTAATCAATTCAATAAACAAAAATGTTTTACCTCTCCTTAAAAGATTCGACTTATACCACAAATCTCTTAATCTATCTCGAAGTTCTCTCAAAGTTCCCGCACAATCTTCACTAACCGTATTTGTCCTACTATCCGTCTTGACCCTTTCTTCACTCGCTTTCTTCATGTCATCAATGATCTTCAATGACCGCTCAATCTTCAATAGCTATCCTCTTGAATAGTTTTAAACACTGTCCAATATCTACATAATTACTACAAAGCAGTGCTTAATGTACCGTTTCCTCTCGCATCACATAATTATGTGAGTTTTCTTTACTTATGCCAACATTAAACAAATTTCGCCTTACCTCAATGTATCTTTTTGGGATTTAATTCCTTTGCCATCCTCCTTTGACTTTATTCTTTGAATGTCATCCAGTGGACATTTTCCTACACACTTGGTTATAACTTCCTTCCTTATTCTCGCATATTACTATGAGTAGTCATCTCTTCATCTATTAATACAACAAGCCCAATAACCGTTTGTCTTTCCTCAAATCGATATGACCCGCAAACACACAACAACCTTCTTCACAGTTTAAAATACAATACCTTCCATTTTCTTTTGATGCTTTAAGCACCAATCCTCCATCATAGATCTTTGATTTCAACGGATCCTTCTTGCGGTGACTTCAAATCAATATGAATTTGTTCAAGTTCTCTTCGAACTCTCGTTCATCGCCTTGCCATTCAACCTCTCGTTGCAATGGCTTCCACCTCACCCTTTTCTTTAGCTCCACCGTATCTTCGGCTCCTCACTGTCTTTTGTAATCGCCGTATCAATTTCGGTTCTTCATTCTCGTTGCCGGTTTCTATACTTCTGCAATCTAATGCTTTCCTCAAATTCACGCTCATGTAGCCGGGTCTATCTTCCAAATTTCGGTTACTTCCATATTCATCTTGCTGAGTTAATATTTTTGTCTCCTTCATGTCTCTGAGGACATAACTCCCTTGTTTCTCCTGATCTTTCATCTCACCTTCAAATAATCGTTGCTCAATTTCTCTAATTTCAGCGTCATATTTATTAATGTTGTCTTCCACACCTTTTCCTCCATCAAGTTCTGTAAGCTTCGTTTCTCCTTTAGGTTCCTTGAGTAATTTTTCCAAGAATTCTATCTCCTTGTGAAATCTCTCCCGTAGTTCATCACACTTCATTCTCGCCTTCATTTTTTTCCCCGGCAATCCTCCCGAGTTGACCTTTTTTTCTACATCATCAAACAAAGCATCTTCATCATCCATTAAACAAATTTATTGGTTTACCTTCTTGTAGTACCACTATGGAATTGTCATTAGACCGTTGGTCTATATCAACCTCATCCGACCGTTTCACATCAAACGAATTTCCATTTATGGAACTCCTTCGTTGCACATCAACGCCTTCTTCCTCTTAAAAGGGATTCACCATCATACTTCACCTCAAGAGCTTCATTCCTATTTGTGACAATTTCAACCAACTCATTCATCCTCTACATATCGTGCAACATACACAAACTATAAGAATCAAAATCACAAGGCTTCATTGCCTCTATCCGCTTCCTTTGTCAACATATCTTCGAATTGTTTTGAAATCCGCCAATAGTCCATGAGATCTTCAATGACCCTCTCATTATCCTCTTCCCCTAACATCTCACCTTATTCTCGTTCGCAAATGAAACTTCCACTCACTCGCTTCTCTCGAGTTTCTTCCGATTCCTCTTGAAAAGCAATCCAATATCCGCTTCGATTAATATTTCTCAATTATTCTACTATCTTCAACTTCATCGTCTTCACTTTCCTTTCTCGTAGCTTTGGCCACTTTGCTCTTTTCCACATGGTCCACCCATCTTTCCGGTCTTTAACATTTCTATGCAACATCTTCATTAATATTCCAATCCTGGAAATCATTCCGCCTTTCTCTGGCCAAACTCTTCTTGACTCATCCTTATGCCATTTGCTTTGCATCTTCCTTCCGCCGTGGCTTCTTTGTGAACTGCTATGACCATCTACAGTCATTTTCTCGCTCCTCTTCCATGATCTCCTCGCACCTCCGCAACAAGCCTCCGCAACCGCAAGTCCTCTTCATCGCAATCTTACCTCGAGTCAGCCTCTCACTTAGTCTTTTGCAAACACGATCCCTATCCGGAATCTTCTCTTGAGCAACACCTTTGCTCCCTCTAGGCTTCTCGCAATCTCTCACTTTCTCTTTCGAAGACACTTCAACTTTCCTCTCGTCCAATCTCTTGTTGGATTCTTCAAAGTTCACTCGCCACTTCTAAGGACTTTCCTTATTCGCTTTTAAGAACACATCCGGTTCTTCTCTCACTCGCTCTTAGTCTATATTGCTGCGTATTCATTCTTTCTTATGCTGTCACCTATGTTTTGAATGGATTTCCTCACCGCTGTAATATGGTACTAACCTCATTCGAAACAAACTTATTCAATTTCAGCAGGCTAAGCTCAAGGTCAAAACATATAAAGCACCGTGTTCTCTAATCTTCAAATTTTCGATTCATATATGCCATTTACACTGAGATACATACTTGAAAATCTGGATATTAACAATAATCTATGGACACATTATCATACCAATAATTAGGCCTTTCGACCCGTGGCATACCAACTCATCTCACACGCTATATCATTTCACTACAGGACCATGATAGATCTCAAAGCGACTGAAGTTATCAATTTAACCAAAGCTTACCCGCCAATAACTAATATCTCACACAATCTCATAATAAGATATGAGCTCTGCACAACTTGTTCATCTGTCCGTCGCATTCACAATGCGCCTTCGCCCAATTCCAAGGTTTCGTTCCTTAACAACACCTGAGTGCCGTTCTTCTCCATTTTACCGAAAATAAATCATCAATTTCAATAGTATCTACAATCTCTGTAATTATACATCCGGCTATTGAACGTTATTTTGTTTGTTGTTCATCGCAAATTCGACAAGATGTATTTTTTATAGCCCTCCATGCTATACTCATCACCTTCACACAATTCATGGGATTCAATCTACTGGCAAATTAACACAAAGCTACAATATACATACATATCGATTACCGCATGTTCCGATACGATATGCCCCCAACCCAATACGCAATCGGCAATCATCATATAGAACATGATATTCTCCAGCTAACAAACCGCTTCCGCCGTGATTATTGCCCACCCTCAAATGCGTCTTCAATCGAAATTATTGATTGCCACCCAACCGATTGACCGATCCCTAATTTAACTCGCAATCTTTGAAATTCGATAGTCCACGAGATTCTTGTACGTAATTCGCTTCCGATGCATTAATTTCGAGCTTTGCGATACGCCAAATCTTTTAACTGTCACCATAGTCGCCTTTATACAACTCCGACGCGATAATTACTTGATACCACTCGTGGAAAGGATTTGTTTCATCACTATTGGCGGATTCCATGATGCCGATGCAAGATTTATGGATCCAATCTAGTTTCAAAACGGATTATAATATTAACGCGATGTAGAACTTCTCCGATTCTGATGCGTATTACATGGACCAGAACACATACACAATCAACCAATTTGTTTCATGTCCATCACAGAAGTTCTAAGAAGGGGTTGGACTCACAATTCTCCGTGTTAAGAACTTTACAAAATTCGATACACCAAAATTGCAAACAAACTAATGCAGATTTCCATACAATATTCAAAACAAACGCATCGAAGAATACTTTCCAATCAATTTTATATTAATACTCAATTTCATCAATTGTCATTCATATTTCGGCGTAATACCATTGCGCTCATAATATCCGTAAACAAATAAAACAACCTCCTTTTTCTAAATTATTCCGTAATTAAAAATTTTCATACATATCGTCACATTAAAAAACTCAGTGCTTTTGCCCCTCACCAAGACCTATCCTAATCTAACTCCAATTTTCGGTTTCTATCTCAAACAACCTCACACTCACTCTCTCGCTCTTATCAACATCTTTATTGTTAACTAATTATTCTAACAACACAATCTTCTATTTCTAGGAATAGTATAACCTGCTTCATAGCTAAATACATTTATACAAACAATCTTATCACTAATCTAAAATAAGACAATTCTCATTTATTACAATAACAAACTATTTGAGAAGTTTATCCCCTCCCCGCAAAATCGAATTCGACTCAAATACCAATGAATTTCTACTATATTTAACCACAACATGTGACCATTCCATCACATCGATGGCTAGCTCTAGATGCCCTCGCATCATTTAGTATTATATATATATATATATATATATAAGACAATGTGATATTTCGTGTGGAAAAAGAAGAATTAATTGAAAGTAATATTGAAATGTATTTAAAATATATATTAATAAAAAAAAACTTTCAATCCCCATATTATTAACCTAATTATTTCAATGTCAACAATATATATATATATATATATATATATATATCTTAACCGTCATATATTAGTCTTTGGAGGTACAAGAATTTTATACTATAAAATGTTTGCAAATCAAGAGATTTGATCCTTCATGCTTTTTTCTAGATCCATGATTAAGTGGAATCTCCACTCTTACTAGATCAATAGTTAAAATATATCTATACTTCTTGGTAGATAAATAGTTAAAATATATCTATACTGGTTAATCGAGTAGGAAATATAATGATTCAATTCCACTCCATGTTATAACTTTTTGCAATTTTAAATATATAAATAAATTTAGATCTAAAAACACCTGGAACTATAAAATTGTGGAAACTACATAATTTAAACCTACAAATCTTAATAATTCATTTTAAACAAAAAATAATAATCTAAAATTATAATAAAAGAGGACCTATATATATATATATATACTACTGGAAATGAAACGTGTAATATTTCACATTGTCTTTCTAATATCTAATAACTTAACTTATTAGAATTTCTAAAAATCTGAATCATTCATTTCAAACAAAAATTTATCAAAAATTATATTAAAATAAGAGAGGTTGCATGGCAACTATTCTCTGCCTTAAGCGAGCAGTGGAGCTTGAGCCAATTCTTTATCCATAACTCATTGATCCATGAGTAAATTTTGTTTATTTATAACGAGTTTATTCAATAACATTTGAAGCATTATCACCAACATCTAAACCAATTGCAAAACCATCAATTGTTGCAGTGGAAGCATCACTAGTAGAAGAGGCGGATATAATGGAATAAGCAAGAAAATCATATACAGGAAACAATCCCAGTTTCCGCAGATCCACCAGAAGCAGCATAAGAAACACATCCAGATTCAGAAGTGATTGTAGTGGAAATTGCTATATTAAAGTTGTAGCAGTTTCCATCTCACAGTCAGTTTCAAAACCAGCTAAGGAAACATAAGCAACAGAGATGGCGGCCTCATCAGAGAGCAACAAATTTTGATCCGACAAAGCTCGTAGATCATCCAACTGTTTGTTCAAAAACTTATTGAGATCCATATAAGATGCTATAAGCAACAAGTAAGTAACTATTTCAGTTGGAAGTATTGATGAAAATTTTGATCCTTGATAGATGGAAGGGAATTATTTACATAGGCTGAAGGAACTATTGAATGTAAGGGAAGTCTTCACCATAATGGATGTATTTCTGGAAGTATTGATTCATTCTTCCCGATACGAAAACACATGTTTCAGCTTTAAAATAAGCTAGTATAAGTAGGTAAGTATGCTTGTACTATTGAGCGTTCCCAGAGAAATAGTAGGGGAGGGAAGTTGTGAGACATACCTATTGCTTGTTTAGATAAATCTATTTCTTGTTTAGATAAATCTATGTCAGTAAGCCTTTGTGGGGGCACGAGAGCTATTGGATGTATACAATGCATGGAAGTTATGATCCTCGAGCGCTGGAAGATATATTGTCGTAAGTCCTAATTATGATTCCAGATATAAAAGATATAAATTAGAATAAAATAAAGATAAGAACAATATTAAGTATCATTCTATTTAAGACTGACGTAGTTGGCTAGCTTGTTCTTTATAACACTTTAATACTAAATTATTGATTTCTCGTCTTCGAGCAGATTCACATGTTTTTCTTATAGCAAAGAGCCTAGCGTGGCCTACTATGTTTTGGTCAAAAAATAGTAGCCTTAACCACGTCTTCATTCATAATTGTAATATCGTATCTAAGGATTTTAGAGTTTTTCTCCATGAGTGCAGTCAAGCCAATTAAACTAATTTTAAAAACCAAACCAATCCACGTCTTCATTCATAATTGTAATATCGTATCTAAGGATTTTAGAGTTTTTCTCCGTGAGTGCAGTCAAGCCAATTAAACTAATTTTAAAAACCAATCCAAAAGTTTGATAAAATCTTGAAATATGGACTCACTGCAAAGAATGCAACCATGTTTAGGATATTTCTCATGAATGAATGCCAACAAATATTTATTCATGAATTTTCTACACCATATGAACACACATCAAATTATACAACTTATCTAAGTAATACATGGAGCTACATTTATAGGTTGAAATGGAAGACAACCATGGTTTTGATATTTGTCATGCATAAATTCCAGCTAATACTTTCTGGTGAGATTTCCACAAGAAGTCTAACGTGCATCAATATCATTATACATGAATTTCAAGCATCAATTCCCACACATTGCATGGTCCGACGAAATCCGGCAATCTCAGGAAGGATGGGGCTAGGCGAGGAGATCGATTAGCTGCTTTTGTTGATGAATGAAACACTTCTGCTACTGGTGGGGCATGAAGCATGTGCAGCTTGTTGGTGTGTCCGCGCTTGAATTCCCTATCTCGGGACAAATCATAGGTGTAAGAAACACAATAGGTAGTGCCCTTCATCTCAGGGCTTCTTGCGTGCGATCTAACACTGTCCGTCATGGTCGTAGATGTCTAAGACAAGTCTATAGTATTTATTGAGAAGAGACGCTTTGGATAGAACCCCTTCTAACAGTTCAATAATCAGACCCCGATAAATGAAATTGAAACCGAGACCTCCTAGAAGAAGCAACAACATGCACATACAATCAGGTACCATATGATCCAGGTATTAATCACTTTATTTTTCGCAATAGTCGACCTTTGCCTTTTGGAGATCTAACCAATCTCGTCTAGTTATCCCATCATAGGCATCCAGTTATCTGAATTTGTGTAGATTAAAATGTTTTTATTATTTTGTTATAATTTACTAGAATTATCATGCATATGAAACCTGTTTAGCCAACTTATTGTCAAAAAATTTATGGTTAAGAAGCCAATAGTCATTTTTAGAGGCCACTAGAGAAAATATCAAACACTCCACCGTCCAACCTTTTCTGCAATATAAGTATATGACCAGGACATAGGTAGTCTTTAGAGCATTTATCATACGGGAAGAGAATTGAATATATTAAATTCCTGTAATATTAATCATACGGGAAGAGAATTGAATATATTAATATATATTACAATTTATATCAAGATTATAACTTGTTTCAAAATGGTGGAAAGACCGTTCATTGCATTTTTGGAGCAGTATACCTTTATGGGCTAGAACTTTAATTGGTTTCCATTGATGCAAGGGAAGCATGCCACACTTCTCTATCCAAAGATTATTGAGCACTCTCCTGTAGGTTTAACAACAAAAGAAGCCATTAACAACCGAATAAGCGAATGCATTACTAAGAAAAAACTGACAATAGATTCAAGATGTTCAT
Organism: Pinus albicaulis; assembly: GCA_034641835.2. Taxonomy (NCBI): domain Eukaryota; kingdom Viridiplantae; phylum Streptophyta; class Pinopsida; order Pinales; family Pinaceae; genus Pinus; species Pinus albicaulis. The sequence continues at coordinate 1,015,110,476 of CM076578.1, forward strand.
TGACTTTGTTTTTCCTATATTAAACGACAGGTGTGGCTGTTGAAATTGCAACCTGCAGGCATAGGACAACTGGTAGAGTTGGGCAGCTCGTAGAACCAAAAAAGCTATATTTGCTAGTCATGGGAAGTCTTAAAAAATTCAGGCTGTGAAGTCTTAAAAAAAAGTCCTTCTTACATTTACATTTATGTGTTTTTGTATTATAAATTGTATGATAATTTGTGAAGTCTTAAAAAAAAGTCCTTCTTACATTTACATTTATGTGTTATTGTATTATAAATTGTATGATAATTTTTTTTTCCAGGTGTATGTTTGTTAATATTTTTCCATTACAAATCACAATATTTAAATTTATTTTAATCTTTTAATTTATAATTAGCATTTTCTTTAAATTAAAAAGTTTTTAAAATATCTTAGTATAATTATTTTTTTATTAAGCCAAGAGGCTTATTCTACAACCCATTATGAGGAGATATGTAAGTTTGTCCGTCCATCCATTCCCTTTTAAAATAAAAATAAAAAATAAAAATTAGGTTATAAATAGGAAAATAATATCTATTGTATTTTAAAAAATGAATATGTTGTAAAGTAATTATAAGTAAAAAAAAATGTGTGAGTAAGATGTTTAGATATTAAACTTTTCAAAAATATTTTAACAATAAATTTAAATAAAGATTAAGGTTTTTATGATTAAAATGTTTATTTGGTCTTATATATATTCTACTTAGCATTTAAAAATACAATTTAAACAATGAAAAATAACACATTGTATTTTGCACTCTAAATAAATTTGCAGGTGAAGAAATTTGATCTCTCTAAACTCATGTTAAATTTGTATTTAAGATGGATCTATGTTGGTTATAATAACAATGATAAGAGAATGTTTATTTTTATTATTTTTAATTTATAAAAAAATGAAAATATTTTATTAAAAAAAAGATAATAGCCCCATGGACACCTTAATTAGTCATGGTCATGAAAATAAAGTGTTATGTAAGGAGATATTTACGATATACAAATATTTTCCAAAAAAACATACAAAATTATAGCGACAACAATTGAAATCAACCCAATATTTCTACTCCATGTCATTTTAGTACAAAATAGACCCAATTACCCATTCCCATAATAAAAACAAAAATATAATACATAATAATTTCTCCTTAATAATAATAATAATAATAAAAATAAATATAATAATAATAATTTCCTTGATATTAAATAAAGATTTTTAATTATATCGAAATAACAATTAATAATATAAAATATAATAATTTATACTTCGACATGACATCACTAAATAACTTATATTATAACTGAGTACACATACTTATCTTCCACGGTGACCCGTGAGAGTCTACGCTTACATGTAAATATTTAATTGTATTCCAACTATGTCTATATAACTTTTCACCATTGATAAGAAACTAGAGCTAGAAAATGCAAACTTCTAACCATTCCTATTTCAAGAATTAGAAATTTACCTAAATTGAAATTACAGTCATCTTTCATAATTATTTTAATGGAAAGTAGGAGAACGAGGGAGATTTGTCGGTGTGAACCTTTTAGATTTTCAGTACTTGGGAAATCCAGTTTCTTTGATATTCATATGAATTGAAATGTAGAAGAAGGTTACCAACCATTGGCTGTTATGATTTTCGGGTATTTTAAGATCCTGTGTGTGTTGGAGAGATGGAATGCTTGACTAAAGGTAGAGCTGTGTCACTTTGGACAGTGTGCGAATGGAATTTTTAATGTAGTGAAAACGCACATCGTAAGATACAGATGATAGGCCTGAATAATATAGGACTGAAAGCGATTCTGATGGATGGCAACCACTCACGATTTTTCTTGAGAATGCGCGAGGACATCTATATAATAAATTCAGACTCAACATGACTTTTCTCAATTGTTTGACACGAAAGTTGTTTGAAAATAGAAAGAAAGTGCTCTCCATCTGCCAAATGCACCTAGACGGCATTTCGGAGATGTAAGTCCACTGAATTGGCAAGTTTTTGCAGCTATTACGTCAACTTTTGTGTATCTCTACGTGCTTGGAATGGAGAAAATCCGAATTCCCTTGCTGCAATTTTCAATTTGAAAAGACAGAATGGGAAATAAGAAAATGAAAGTACAACAAACTATGGAGAATGGGTCAATGGAAGATTTATTGATAAGGCATACGAATATTTGCTAGATCAACACGTCACCATTTTCATATATGAGCTTTAATTTGAGATAAATTTGAACGATGAATATATTAACAGTCGTGTTACGCTGCCAACTAGTGAAAGCATCCTTTCAAAATTTGATTAATGATGAATCTATAAGCAGTGAGATGTCCCGCCACATTAATAGTCAAAAGATCACAGCATTCGGATGTTTCGTCAATCAACACGTCAACATTGAAAAGATAGGATAAGGGGAATTTATGGGCCATTAAATGTTCTATTTATATGTAAAATTGTTTCTTTCAGCTTAATAATCAGGAATAATAAATATAACGATGATGATAATTAATCTGCACTAAAACTTAATATAATAATAATAATAATTAATATTCACTAAAATCTAAAAATATTAATGATTAACAATTTCAAATTGTTTCTTTCAGCTTAATAATCAGGAATAATAAATATAACGATGATGATAATTAATCTGCACTAAAACTTAATATAATAATAATAATAATTAATATTCACTAAAATCTAAAAATATTAATGATTAACAATTTCTACTAAAATTTAAGAGATATTAAGCTACCAATTAGTGAAAAGATCACTGCTAAATGCTTTATAAAGACAAAGGTTAACCACTGCTAAATGCATTATAAAGCGAGAGGTGTGTTGGAATTTAATTCCAACTGCCATGCAGAGCAGTAGGACGGCACGACAGACTTCAAAGCTGATGGGATTGGAAAGGACAGCAAAGGTGGTGACAAATTCCAGTCCAGAACTTCATGCAACCATGAACTGATCCACAACACCAACCAACATTCATTTCTCTGCCAACCACATTTATTGCACCGCCAACACCATTCTGGGGGACATCAAACCTTGAGGAGCAAAGTGGAAAGTAGCCCCCGAAATGAATGACGTCACCCATCTGTGGACCCATCTCTTTACAAATTAAAGCAGTTCTGGGGGTAAAAAGAACCACGGAAATGAGCTCCAAGCAGCCCCAGAAACCACAAGGGAATAAAGTTTTTTTTTATTGTAATTTTTTTAATTTCCTGCACAATGTTTTAGAGTTTTTAACACCAAGTTAATTTTATTTACCGCGGTACTTTATGTTATAAATTTGGTTATATATATTATAAACATGATATATATATATATATATATATATATATATATATGTCGTGAGTGCATTGTATTGTGTTATTGTGTATTGTAATTTCTTGTCCGAAGGCAGAAACAGAGAAAACAAAGAGACAGAGAAGTTTTGTTGCTGAAACACTGTGTTGTTGTAGCAGTTGACAAAAACAATTTTATTGTGTGAATCGAGAACAACAGAAGTTATGAAGAATTTCATTTTGTAACAGAGTTTATGTTTTTAATGAAATAGAAGTGTTATACCTCATCTCTCTGTGCCTGCAATTTAATCTTTATTTTATCTCTATGTTGCAAGTAGAGGAAGTGTTTTATTCTTGTGTATGTTAAGGAATTGCTTAGAAAATTCTAACATGGTATCAGAGCTAGTTTAGGCGCTCAGTGAAAGAAGAAGAGATCGCTCTTCATTGCAGAAGTTGTAAGAAGTTTGTTGAAGTGGATTTCTCCAATAGAGAAAGCTTTTGTTTTTTTTTTTTTAACACAGTCAAGAAGATTTTCTGGTTTGCACAGTCACGATGGCAGCGGCAGGCACCAGTCTGAAAAATCCTCAATTTCCACAGTTTAACGGGAAGAATCATGAATATTGGGTTATCACTATGAGAGCCTTGTTTACTTCATAGGACATATGGGAGCAAGATGAGAATGGCTACCTAGAACCAACAGATGCAGTAGCGTTGGCTGCTTTGACAACAGCGAAAAAGATTTGTTAAAAGATAATAGGAAGAAGGACTCCAAAGCCCTCTTCTATCTTTTCCAATCTATACATGAGAGTATTTTCCCAAGGATTGCAGCAGCAACAAAGTTTAAGGAGGCATGGGATATTCTCAAGACAGCCTATCAAAGCATGGAGAAGGTGAAGACAGCAAAACTGCAAATGCTGAGGAGAGATTTTGAAACTCTCTGTATGAAAGAGTCAAAAAATATAGACTCATTTTTCACTCATGTTATTGGGTTGGTTACCCAGATAAGGTCTCATGGAGAGACGCTTGAAGAAAGAAGAATTGTGGAGAAAATCTTGAGAAGTATACCCTCAAGATTTGATGCCATAGTAATGGCAATAGAAGAGACAAAGGATCTCTCACAATTTACAGTGGATGAGCTGATTGCATCCCTAATGTCTCATGAACATAGACTAAACAGAGGAACAAATTGCTCATTGGAACAAGCTTTCAAGACTCAAATGTCTTTTGGCTCAAGCAAAGGTCAAGGCAGAGCAAACAAAAGAGGAAGAGGCAGAAGCTAAAACAGAGGGAGAAACAACCCTGCAAGTTTGAGTGGAAGAAGCAGCAATCAGAACGAAAATGAAAGCTCAAGCCAACACCAAGCTCATGGACAAAGGTATGATAAATCCCAAGTCCAATGTCATTATTGCAAGAAATATGGGCACTATGCTAATGAATGTAGGAAAAAAAAAATTGACATGAATAATAGGCAGAATGCTAATTTTGCAAAAGAAAATAAGAACCAGAGTAATGTATAGTTAACATGTAATGTAGCACAAGATAGACAAGATGATGTATGGTTCTTAGACTCAGGTTGTAGTAACCACATGACTGGAAACATAGCAATGTTTGCCAATCTAGATGAAAATGTTATATATGAAGTAACAACAGGAACTGATAGTAAGATCTTTGTCAAGGGAAAGGGTAGACTCAGTATCCTGGCAAGAAATAGAGAACAAAAGTTTGTGCCAGATGTATATTATGTACCTGGCTTGAAATGTAATCTTTTGAGCATTGGACAGCGCATTGACAAAGGCTACAATGTATTTTTTAAAGATGATGTGTGCAGAATCATCGACATACCTCCAAGCAAGAAATTTATTACAGAGGTGCAGATGACAAGCAATAGGACATTTCCTCTCAAGCTTAGAGCAGACTTAAAAGAAAGAAGAAATGTAGATACTGTAACACGAGGTCTTTCAAGAGGAAGTGAAAGATGAAAATTGGTTATGGTGCTTGAGATTTGGACATCTCAATTTCGGAGGCCTGAACTTGTTGCACAGAAAGGGAATGGTAAAAGGATTACCATTGATTGAAAAACCGGGCAGCCTTTGTGAAGGCTACATCTTAGGAAAACGACACAGAGAAAGCGTTCCAGCAAGGAAGGGTATAAGGGAAAAAACACCCTTAGAGATTGTCCACTCAGATTTGTGTGGACCAATGCAAATGCCATCTTTAGCTGGCAACAAATATGTTTTGACATTCATAGATGATTACACCAGAAAGACATGGGTGTATGTCTTGAAACAAAAGAGTGAAGTGTTTGAGAAGTTCTACCACTTCAAAACTCTTGTTGAGAAGTAGAGTGGGCAGTACATCAAAGTGCCAAGAACTGACAGAGGTGGAGAATACATCTCCAAAGAGTTCCTACATTTCTGTAGGGAGAATAGCATACACAAACAGTTTACCACAAGGTACACACCTTAGCAAAATGGTGTTGTTGAAAGGAAGAATAGGATCATCATGGACATGGTCAGAAGTATGTTGAAGGCAAAACATTTGCCAAATGAGTATTGGGCTGAAGTTGCGAATTGTGCAGCATACATCTTGAATAGATGCTCAACTAAAATTGTCATGAACAGAGTTCCGGAAGAAGTGTGGAGCAGCATAAAGCAGCATGTCACCCACATGAAAGTTTTTGGATGTGTGGCTTATGCACATTTTCCAGATCAATTGAGAAATAAAATGGACAGTAAGGGGGAGAAATGTATCTTTGTTGGATACAATGATGAGTCCAAGGCATATAAACTCTATAATCCATCCACCAAGAAAGCTATAATCAGCAGATATGTGCAGTTTATTGAAGAAGAAGCTTGGGATGGAAGCTTGGAGAAAATGGTGAATGTGAAGACGTGTGTTTCACGAAGAAGAAGAGGAAGGGACAACAAAAAATAATCCCTCTACGGTGGCTCCTCCTCCACCACTGCAAGCACAACAAACAACATCACAAGCTGGAAATAGAACAACCTTGAGAAATCAAGGAAGTGCTTCTTCAAGCACACCACAGGGAACTGAAACTCCATCGAGTTCAAGTGGAACTCCAAGTACACCAAGAAGACCGAGATTCAGAAATCTGAGTGAGATTTATGAACAAGGAGAGGTAAGTGATAATGCCAGTCTGAACTCTTTATTTGATTTGTATTGTCATGTTGATGACCCAATTCATTTTGAAGATGCTATAAAGGAAGAAAAATGGATTGAACCAATGAATGAAGAAATTGGTGCAATAGAAAAGAGTAATACATGGGAGTTAGTGGACCTCCCTAAAGGCAAAGAAGTCATTGGAGTAAAATGGGTCTACAAGACCAAAAGCAATGCTGAAGGCAAGATTGAAAGGCACAAAGCAAGACTTCTTGTCAAGGGCTACAAACAACAACAAGGTAGAGATTATGAAGAAACCTTTGCACCAGTTGCAAGGATGGAAACGGTGAGAACAGTGTTGTCCATAACAACACAACATAAATGAAATATTTATCAAATGGATATAAAATTTTCATTCTTGAATGGAGTGTTGAAAGAAGAGGTATATGTTGAACAACCTCTAGGCTATGAGATTGAAGGCCAAGAGCACAAAGTATGCAAACTGAAGAAAGCTCTTTATGGGCTGAAGCAAGCACCGAGAGCATGATACAGCAGAATAGATGCTTACCGGACAGAAAATGGATTTGAGAAATGTGATGGAGGACCCACACTCTACATAAAATAAAATGATGGTAAGATTATTATTGTTTTTTATATGTAGATGATTTAATTTTTACTGGCAATGAAGTTTCTCTCGTTGTTGATTTTAAAGTAGTCATGAAGAGTGAATTTCAAATGACTGATTTGGGTTTTTTGAGATATTTTTTTGGAATTGAAGTAGAGAAAAATGAAAATGAGATTTTTATTTCCCAAGCAAAATATGTTGAAGCAGTGTTGAAAAGATTCAACATACAGAAAAACAAGGCAGCTGTAACTCCAATCATCATGGGGTTAAAATTATGCAAGGAAGACATCAACAAGGATTTTGATCCAAGGTTGTACAAGAGCATAGTTGGCAGCCTCATGTATTTGACTGCAACTAGGTCGGATATTATGCACGCTATAATTTTAATCTCCAGATTTATGGAAAGGCTGAAAGAAACTCATTGGCAGGCAGCCAAGAGAATTCTTAGGTATGTGAATGGAACAAAGGGGTATGGTATTTTCTACTCATCTGAAAAATTTAAATTGACTAGTTACATGGACAGTGATTGGGCTGTAAGTGTAGATGACGGGAAGAGCACATCTAGATATGTGTTTCATTTGGAATCGGGGGCCGTTTCATGGACTTCCAAGAGGCAACCAATAGTTTCTTTATCAACAGTAGAGGCAGAATATGTGGCAACAATAGCAGCAGCATGCCAAGTAGTATGGATGAGAAGAATGCCTAGAGATTTATGTCATGAGCGGGACAAAGGAATGACAATTTATTGTGATAACAGGTCAATGATAGTTTTATCAAAGAATTATGTCTTCCATAAGAAAACAAAGCATATTGATGCAAAATTTCATTTTATACGTGAACTGGTTAATAATGGCGAGATTGTTTTGCAGCACTGTACGACAGAAGAGAAGTTTGCTAATATACTGACAAAGCCATTAACGCAGAAGAGTTTTAACTATTTCAGAAAATGCTTGGGTATACAAGAAAACCTAGCAGTTGAAATTAAGGGGGAGTGTTGGAATTTAATTCCAACTTCCATGCAGAGCAGCAGGATGATAGACTTCAAAGCTGATGGGATTGGAAATGATAGCAAAGGCGGTGATAAATTCCAATCCAGAACTTCACGCAACCATGAACTGATCCACAACACCAATCAACATTCATTTATCTGCCAACCACATTTATTGCACCGCCAACACCATTCCGGGGGGACATCAAACCTTCAGGAGAAAAGGGAAAAGAAGCCCCTGAAATGAATGACGTCACCCATCTGTGGACCCACCTCTTTACAAATTAAAGCAATTCTAGTGGGGTAAAGAGAACTCACGGAAATGAAATCCAAGCAGCCCTCGAAAAGCACAAGGGAATAGAGTTTTTTTTATTGTAATGTTTTTTTTTTTAATTTCCCACACAATGCTTTAGAGTTTTTAACACCAGGCTAATTTTATTTACCGTAGTACTTTATGTTATAAATTTGGTTATATAAATAAAAAATATGAAATATATATATATATATATATATATTTATTGTAATGTCATATATATATGCCGTGAGTGCATTGTATTGTGTTACTGTGTATTGTAATTTCTTGCCCGAAGGCAGAAACAGAGAAAACAGAGAGACAGAGAAGTTTTGTTTTTGAAACATTGTGTTGTTGTAACAACTGACAGAAGCAGTTTTATTGTGTGAATAGAGAATAACAAAAGTTCTGAAGAATTTCATTTTGTAACAGAGTTTATATTTTTAATGAAATAGCAGTGTTATACCTCATCTATCTGTGTCTGCAATTTAATTTTTATTTTATCTCTATGTTGCAAGTAGATGAATTGTTTTATTCTGGTGTATGTTAAGGAATTACTCAAAAACTTTCAACAAGATGTACTTTCGAACATTTCCTTTCAATAACCAAATGAGCTATATAGCTGTTATAGAATTTTTAAAAATAATAAAAAGGAAAATTAATAAACAAAGTAAAACATATATATATATATATATATATATATATATATATATATATATATATACTTTCTTTATTAATCCTCTCTATATCCACTTTGACGGTGACGAGACGTGAGGGGAATTCAACAAAAGTAATAAAAGTATTTGATACTGCAGATCGGCAAATTGAACAGATTCGAAATTATTTCAAATTGTAATTTGAAACATGTAAACCGATACTTCACCATTCTTCACCCAACCGATAAGATATGATATGAGTGCCCGTTACCCTGAGAATAGAGTGCATTCTATATTATGAATTTATTTAGTTTTAAAATTTTATATTTTAAAATAAATATTTTTTTAATTGTAATTTTGATAGGTAAAATATTACGTTTTAAATTTTTTATTTATTTTACTTCTGGTTTTTTTTTCATGCATTTAATTTTAAAATTTTATATTTTGAAATAAATATTTTTTTAATTATAATCTTTATAGTTAAAGATTATGTTTTAAAATTTTTATCAATTTTTCTTATGGTTTCTCTTTCTCATGTATAGAGTGCATTTTATATTATGTATTTATTTAATATTAAAATTTACATTTTAAAATAAATATTTTCTTAATTGTAATCTTGATAAATTAAAGATTATGTTTTAAATATTTTATTTATTTATTTTATTTTATATAATAAAATTTAAAATTTTATAAAATTTAAAATTTTATGAAAAATTAATAATATTTATATTTCGTATTTAAATATATAAATAATATAGTAAATTATTTAGTTTATTAAAAATTTAAAAATATCCAAATTTTAATAATAAATATATCTATTGTGTTTGTTAGATTTTCCACTATAAATCCAAAAAATATAAATAAAATACATCATTTAATAATTTAAATGCCCATAAATACACTAAATAAATACAATGGATTTTTTTCTTTTAATATTAAATTTTAAATTATTATATTCAATAATAAATTAATGTTATTGTAAAATATTATATTATAATAAAATTTTATATGAAATAAGTTTAATTTTAAATTTATAATATGAAGGGAAATATGTTTCAACATTATGTATATACTAAAACAAAAGAGTGAAGTGTTTGAGACTTCTCGCTTACCCTCCAAACTCTGCTGAGGAGTGAGTGGGCACTACATCAAAGTGCTGAGAACTGATAGAGGTGGAGAATACATCTCCAAAGAGTTCCTACGTTTCTGTAGGGATAATGGCATACACAAGCATTTTACCACAAGGTACACACCTCAGCAAAACGGTGTTGCTGAAAGGAAGAATAGAACCATCATGGACATGGTCAGAAGTATGTTGAAGGCAAAACATCTGCCAAATGAGTATTGGGCTGAAGCTACAAATTGTGTAGCATACATATTGAATAGATGCCCAACCAAAGATGTCATGAACAGAGTACTAGAAGAAGCGTGGAGCGGCATAAAGCAGCATGTCACCCACATGAAAGTTTTCGGATGTGTGTCTTACGCACATGTCCCAGATCAATTGAGAAATAAGCTTGACAGTAAGGGGGAGAAATGTATCTTTGTTGGATACAGTGATGAGTCCAAGGCATACAAACTCTATAATCCATCCACCAAGAAATTTATAATCAGCAGAGATGTGCCGTTTATTGAAGAAGAAGCTTGGGATGGAAGCTTAGAGAAAACAGTGAATGTGAAGACATGTGTGTCTAACGAAGAAGAAGAGGAAGGGGCATCAGCAACTAATCCTTCTTTGGTGGCTCCTCCTCCACCACCACAAGCACAACAAACCACACCACAAGCTGCAAATAGAACAACCTTGAGAAATCAAGGAAGTGCTTCTTCAAGCACACCACGGGGAATTGAAACTCCATCGCGTTCAAGTGGAACTCCAAGTACACCAAGAAGACCGAGATTTAGAAATATGAGTGAGATTTATGAACAAGGAGAGGTAAATGATAATGTCGGTCTGAATTCTTTATTTTCTTTGTATTGTTATGTTGATGACCCAATACATTTTGAAGATGTCGTGAAAGAAGAAAAATGGATTGAAGCAATGGATGAAGAAATTTGTGCAATAGAAAAGAGTAATACATGGGAGTTAGTGGACCTCCCTAAAGGTAAAGAAGTGATTGGAGTAAAATGGGTTTATAAAACCAAGAGAAATGTTGAAGGCAAGATTGAAAGTCACAAGGCAATACTTGTTGTCAAAGGCTACAAGCAGCAACAAGAAAGAGATTATGAAGAAACCTTTGCACCAGTTGCAAGGATGGAAATAGTGAGAACAGTGCTATCCATAGTAGCACAACACAAATGGAAGGTTTACCAAATGGATGTGAAATTTGCATTCATGAACAGAGTGTTGAAAGAGGAGATATATGTTGAACAACCTCTAGGCTATGAGATTGAAGGCCAAGAGCACAAAGTATGCAAGTTGAGGAAAGCTCTTTGTGGGCTGAAGAAAGCTCCAAGAGCATGGTACAGCAGAATAGATGCTTACCTGACAGAAATTGGATTTGAGAAATGTGATGGAGAACCCACACTCTACATAAAATAAAATGATGGTAAGATTCTTATTGTTGTTTTATATGTAGATGATTTAATTTTTACGGGCAATGAAGTTTCTCTCATTGTTGATTTTAAAGCGGTCATGAAGAGTGAATTTGAAATCACTAATTTGGGTTTTTTGAGATATTTTCTTGGAATTGAAGTAGAGAAAAATGAAATTGGTATTTTCATTTTCCAAGAAAAATATTTTGAAGAAGTGTTGAAAAGATTCAACATGCAGAATAGCAAAGCAGCTGTAACTTCAACTGTCATGGGGTTGAAATTGAGCAAAGAAGACGGCAACAAGGATTTTGATCCAAGGTTATACAAGAACATAGTTGGCAGCCTCATGTATTTGACTGCAACTAGGTCATATATTATGCACACTATAATTTTAATCTCCAGATTTATGGAAAGGCCTAAGGAGACTCATTGGCAGGCACCCAAGAGAATTCTCAGGTATGTGAATGGAACAAAGGGGTATAGTATTTTCTACTCCTCATCTGAAAATTTTAAATTGACTGGTTACACGGACAATGATTTGGCTGTAAGTGTAGATGACAGAAAGAGCACATCTAGATATGTGTTTCATTTGGAATCGGGGGCCGTTTCATGGGCTTCCAAGAGGCAACCAATAGTTGCTTTATCAACAGCAGAGGCAGAATATGTGGCAGCAACAGCAGTAGCATGCCAAGTAGTATGGATGAGAAGAATGCCTAGAGATTTGTGTCATGAGCAGGACAAAAGAATGACAATTTATTGTGATAATATCTCAGTGATAGCTTTATCAAATAATTATGTCTTCCATAAGAGAACAAAGCATATTGATGAAAATTTTCATTTTATACGTGAACTGGTTAATAATGGCGAGATTGTTTTGTAGCACTGCAGAACAGAAGAACAGTTTGCTAATATACTTACAAAACCATTAACGCAGAAGAGTTTTAACTATTTCAGAAAATTCCTGGGTATACAAGAAAACCCAGCGGTTGAAATTAAGGGGGAGTGTTGGAATTTAATTCCAACTGCTATGCAGAGCAGCAGGGAGACAGACTTCAAAGCTGATGGGATTGGAAAAGATAGCAAAGGCGGTGAAAAATTCCAATCCAGAACTTCACGCAACCATGAACTGATCCACAACACCAATCAACATTCATTTATCTGCCAACCACATTTATTGCACCACCAACACCATTCTGGGGGGACATCAAACCTTGAGGAGCAAAGGGGAAAGTAGCCCCTGCAATGAATGACGTCACCCATCTGTGGACCCACCTCTTTACAAATTAAAGCAATTCCAGTGGGGTAAAGAGAACTCACGGGAATGAAATCCAAGCAGCCCTCGAAAAACACAAGGGAATAGAGTTTTTTTTATTGTAATGTTTTTTTTTTTAATTTCCCGCACAATTCTTTAGAGTTTTTAACACCAAGTTAATTTTATTTACCGTAGTACTTTATGTTATAACTTTTGTTATATATATTATAAATATGAGATATATATATATATATATATATATATATATATATATATATATATATATATATATATATATATATATATATATATATGCTGTGAGTGCATTGTATTGTGTTACTGTGTATTGTAATTTCTTGCCCAACGGCAGAAACAGAGAAAACAAATAGACAGAAAAGTTTTGTTGTTGAAACGTTATGTTGTAACCACTGACAGAAGCAGTTTTATTGTATGAATAGAGACTAACAGAATTTCTGAAGAGTTTTATTTTGTAACAGAGTTTATGTTTTTAAAGAAATAGCAGTGTTATACCTCATCTATCTTTGTCTGCAATTTAATTTTTATTTTATCTCTATGTTGCAAGTAGAGGAATTGTTTTATTCTTCTGTATGTTAAGGAATTACTCAAAAACTTCCAACAAGGTGTACTTACGAACATTTCCTTTTAATAACCAAACTAGCTATATAGAGGTTATAGAATTTTTAAAAATAATAAAAAGAGAAATTGATAAACAAAGTAAAATATATATATATATATATATATATATATATATATATATATATATACTTTCTTTATTAATCCTCTCTATATCCACTTTGACGGTGACGAGACGTGAGGGGAATTCAACCAAAGTAATAAAAGTATTTGATACCGCAGATCGGCAAATTGAACAGATTCGACTTCGAAATTATTTCAAATTGTAATTTGAAACATGTAAACTGATACTTCACAATTCTTCACCCACTCGATAAGATATGATATGAGTGCCAGTTACCCTGAGAATAGTGTGCATTCTATATTATGAATTTATTTAGTTTTAAAATTTTATATTTTAAAATAAATATTTTATTAATTGCAATTTTGATAGGTAAAGTATTATGTTTTAAATTTTTTATTTATTTTACTTATGGTTTTTTTTTTCATGCATTTAATTTTAAAATTTTATATTTTGAAATAAATATTTTTTTTAATTATAATCTTTATAGTTAAAGATTATGTTTTAAAAATTTTATCAATTTTTCTTATAGTTTCTCTTTCTCATGTATAGAGTGCATTTTATATTATGTATCTATTTAATATTAAAATTTATATTTTAAAATAAATATTTTCTTAATTGTAATCTCGATAAATTAAAGATTATGTTTTAAATATTTTATTTATTTATTTTATTTTATATAATAAAAATTTAGAATTTTATGAAAAATTAATAATATTTATATTTCGTATTTAAATATATAAATAATATAGTAAATTATTTAGTTTATTAAAAATTTAAAAATATCTAAATTTTAATAATAAATATATCTATTGTGTTTGTTAGATTTTCCACTATAAATCCAAAAAATATAAATAAAATACAGCGTTTAATAATTTAAATCCCATAAATACACTAAATAAATAGAATGGATTTTTTCCTTTTAAATTGTAAATTATTATATTCAATAATAAATTAATGTTATTAAAAAATATTATATTATAATAAAGTTTTATATGAAATAAGGTTAATTTTAAATTTATAATACATCAATTAATAAACTATTACATCATTCAAAGTTTCTATTATGTCACACCATATACACCTTGATAATATTTGATATGTGCACAAAGTTTAAAGCTGTCATCCACTAAACTTTATACAGGACAATCTATTTTTAAGGATTCAGGTGATACAAGTCTCTAATAATGATGTCTTCAATAATCTCTTGACAACTTTAAGTAAAAAAAAATGATATTATTATCACAAGCATCCAAACAGGATTAAGCTGGCTCAAAGGTACCCGAAAGCAACTATAAATTATAAAATTTAAATAAACAAGTAACTCAATTTACCATTTTCTGACGAATCTAATTAAGTTGAAATTTCAGTCAATTACATTGCACCTCGCAGAAAAATGCGAAATGCATAGTTGAGAAACACTGTTCTGGTTTTCAAGCTAAATACATTGCACCCAAGAAGAATTCAGAGTTTTCAAACATTCAAATGTTAATCGTAGTACGTTGCACCATAAGCAATAAGAACTATCGCTACTTACACGTCCACAATATACACTTTCTGCATACCCAATACATGATTGGATTCTCAGGAGTTCTTGAAAATCAAAATTGCATTTGGTTTTGAAATGGTACCACATGAGTTGTAGATCAGTTGTGGTTGTGATCTAGATGTGTCGAAGCCAATGTTCTATGTCTTATATATTTGTAGTTATTAATATTTTTGAGGAGTTCTTGAAAATCAAAATTACATTTAGTTTTCAAAATGGTACCACATGAGTTATGATCATAATCTAGATATGTTTAAGCTAATGTTTTATGTCCTATATATTTATAGCTATTACAATATTAATAGTGTATTTGATATTGTGTGTAATCACTATCTGATCTCTATTTTTCTAACCATTCTTGAAAATCAAAATTGCATTTAGTTTTGAAGATGGCACAAAATGCTTACCAGTTGTTCCGCCAGTTTCATAGAGAGAGAGGATAGCTTGATGTGCCACATACATTGCAGGTGTATTGAAAGTCTCAAACATAATCCGGGTCATCTTCTCTCTGTTTTCCTTGGGATTTAGAGGTGCCTCGGTTAGAAGGATAGGGTGATCTTGTGGAGCAATTTCTAGTTCCTTGTAAAATGCATGATGCCAAATCTTCTCCATATCATCCCAGTTGGTAATAATTCCACGCTTGATTGGATACTTAAATTCCAAGGTAATAATTTTTCTCTTTGATTGAATCTCATCACCTACATATGTGTCATTTGGTTCAACATGATTTGGGCTACCAAAAACCGTGGGAAACACTGTTGTTGGACCATCATCACCAGCAAATCCTATCTGGATCATCATAAATACTGCTAACATTCAGTAAAACATTTATTTTGTGGATTTAAAGTAAGTAGATAGACTCACCTTGAGCATCCCAGATCCACTATCACAGACAAGAGGCTGGATATATTTTGTCTCTGCCATCTTCAATCGAAAATTACCTAAGAAAATCAAGTAGACACAACATTATCATATTGAAACCATTTGGAAGTTGAATATCTAGATTTTCAGAGTTTGAAATTTCATTATCAATGTATTGTTCCGTTTCTGGAAATAATTGTATAGAGTGTGGTAAATATTAAATAGGTGTTCCAATGGATGGAGCACCCACTCCAAACGTTTTCCACGCTTTGTTTTCAGAAGCAATACACCAACAATACCACTTGGAATGCCAAACATCAACAAAGAATCCATGAAAAGACCAAATTGCATATACTGAAGTATACAAGGGCAGAGTATGATAATTTTCATGGATTAGTGACAGAATGAGAGTAGGTTAGAAAAGCTCAAAAGTATTATGCAATTAAAAACCAGATATGTAAAAAGAACACAACATAAATTTGATGAGGGAGGGAGGGAGGGAGATATCTTACAGGGCAAAGCCGACTTAGAATTTCTTGAAAGGGGGAGGCAGATTGATAGCTTGCAATGCAATGCATATAAGAAGCCTAAATTGATACCAAATTAAACTCACAAGATTATTACTCACCAACCAATGTTAAAGTCAACTCAGAGCATAAAGAGCCAGTGAGCTATTGTTTTCATATTAATTAGTGACTGCCTTCATATGCCGCATTCATATGCACATTATGAGTACGCGTATATTTATTAGTGACTGCCTTCGTTGCAGATTACTGGATACAGATTAATTGAAATCTTATTTTGTAATGATATTTTTAATGGTTAAATATTTTTATTTTTTAATTATATCTATATTAATTATAAATTTGAAAATATAAATAAATTTAAACATTAAACTTTACTAATATCTATTAAAATTTTAAAATATTTAATATAAATAACTTTAAATATTAAAATTTACTAATATCTATTAATATTTTAAAATATCTAATATAAATAACGTTAAATCTTAAACTTTAATAATATCTATTAAAATTGTTGGAAATTATGAATAAAACGACAGAGGGATGCGATTCTCTCGACAACGCACAGAATGTAGATATGCGGAACTAAAATTTATACATAGACAGACTGAGCGAGAAACACACAAGAGAGGATTTTTAATTTATTCAACTTTTCTCTATTCATTCATCTCATTCCTTCACGATCTACAAAATGAAATTAAATTCGGCTTATACAAAATTGGCGGAAGCCTGAAGATTAAATGCATTTTAATGCTGAATTGGACGTAGAACCAACAAATCATCCTTCCGCTCGATTCTTCTGTTTCTACACGAAACAAGGTACAAAACACAAAACAACGTACAACACGAAAAAGACTAGACTTGAAATACTATGTGTTCTACCTGCGAAACCACATCGCGTCCATGCCTCCATTGCAAATTGCATACCAATGATTATAAATTTTAACATTTTGCAATAGCAGAAAAAAATAAAACTTGCGATTGCGATGTGATGTGGCACTTATCACATTGCAACATAAAAAATTTAACTTGCGGGCATTGTTCTTTAAAATTTGCGATATGCGATTGCAGGCACCACTCTCTCGAGCTTGCCACGTGTGATTACGATCGCATTACAACTTAAATATAATAACTTGCGGGCGGCTTAAAGGTAAGTCATAAACTTTGTGAAGTGCGAACTTGCGGGCGGTCAAAAAGATAAATCATAAAACTTGTGAAGTGCGAGCTACGGGCACGCTAAAAGGTAAACTAGAAAATGTGCGAAATGCGATTTCTAAGTTTTGCGATGTGCAATGACAATGTCGCATCACAACATTGCAAGGTTTGGTGAGGGCGCTTAAAAGGTAAATGTTAAATTTTGCAAAGTGCAGGCTGCAGCAGTAAAGCGGTGGTAAGTGTGTAATATGAAAAAGTAAGAAATAAAGGAAATGCAAAGGATTTGTAGCGGATTGCAAATGCGGCAAAGGTATGGTGTGTCTCGCCGATATCGCATTGGTAGAAATATAACATTCAACGAAAAGGCTTAAGGGTAAACCAAAAAACTTGGAGGCTGTGAAACTGCGGGCAACGGTAAGTCAATGCGGTGGATGAGAAATAACACAGAGAAAGGCTTCGGGTACTCTGTTTTTGTATTTTTGTGTGAAGCGAACAAAACCTGCAAATTTGAGTCCTGAGTCTCATCCTTCCCTGCAACAAAAATTCAATGAGATGTGGGTTGCTGCCACTCTTTATTCATGGCAGTGGTTGGGAGAATTTCCAACACTCCCCCTTAATCACAAATTCTGCCATTAATCATTCCCAGACACTTTCTGAGATACACAAAACTTTTATGTCCCAATGTCTTTGGGAGGATATCAACAAACTATTCCTCTGACCTGCAATGCGGCAAAACAATTTCACCATTATTAACTATTTCCCTTATGAAATGGTATTTTGCATCAATATGCTTTGTTCTCTTGTGGAAAACAAAATTCTTTGACAATGCAATTGCCGAGTTGTTATCACAGAAAATTGTGGTTCCTTTGTCTTTTTCATGATGTAGATCCCTCAACATCCTTCTCGTCTAAACTACTTGACATGATGCTGTTATTACTGCTACATATTCATCTTCTGTTGTTGATAATGAAACTATTGGATGCTTCTTGGAAGCCCGTGAAATGGCTCCTGATCCAAAATGAAAAACATATCCTGATGTGCTCTTTCTGTCATCAACACTTCTAGTCCAATCACTGTTAGTGTAACCAATCAGCTTAAAATCATCAATTTTGGAGTATAGAACACCATACTTCTTTGTTCCATTTACAGACCTCAATTTTCTCTTGGTTGCTTGCCAATGTGTCTCCTTGGGTGTCCCCATGAATCTGGATATCAAGCTTACTGTATACATTATGTCATGCCTAGTTGCAGTCAAATACATTAGACTGCTAACCATGCTTTTGTATAATGTCGGATTGACATTTTTGTTGCAATCTTCCTTGCTTAACTTCAACCCCATGACAGTTGGAGTTGATGATGGGTTGTTGTTATGCATATTGAACCTTTTTAAAACTTCTTCAACATACTTTGTTTGGGAGATAAAAATCCCCTTCTCTGTTCGCTTTACTTCTATTGCCAAATAATATATTAACAAATCCAAGTCAGTCATTTCAAACTCAATTTTCATGATTTCTTTAAAATCAGCTATGAGATAAATATCACTGCCTCCAAAAATCAAATCATCTACATATAAAACAACAACAAGGATCTTA
This sequence comes from Pinus albicaulis, assembly GCA_034641835.2. NCBI lineage: Eukaryota > Viridiplantae > Streptophyta > Pinopsida > Pinales > Pinaceae > Pinus > Pinus albicaulis. Next base: position 1,015,129,626 of record CM076578.1, read on the forward strand.
CCGTTGTTTTCTTTGATATAGAGTGTGGGTTCACCATCACACTATTCAAACACATTGTCCACCAGGTAAGCATCAATCCTGTTGTACCATGCTCGTGGTGTTTGCTTCATCCCATAAAGAGATTTTCGTAGCTTACACACCTTATGTTCTTGGCCTTCTATTTGATAGGCAGGAGGTTGTTCAACCATCAGGGGAATTTTGAGGTCTAAAATGAGCCTCCTAAGGAAATAATAAAATAATAGCTAAACCAATAAAATGATATTTCTGAATTCACAATTCACTTTTTGCACCACAATGCATGTAACCATAGTTAAATTCAATTCAAAAGTTGTATCAAAATAAAATTAATAAAAAAATTGTATTGATGTGACTATAAATAAAAATGAGTTTTTTAAGAAAAAGTCATTATCATTGAACAACTAATGCATTTTTCCTTTGTACTTAAATCACTTAAAATATAATATAAATATAAATTTATAAATTCTTAATTATATTATATGATATTAATTAAAATTTCTATTATTTAAGTTGTATAATAACATGTAATTTATATACTATATAAAAATAATATAATATAATAAATGTATAGGGATATACATTGCTTCTTTCAAGAAATATGAAATGACAATAATATATTTTTATTCAAAAAGTGTGAAATGACATTTATTATGAGTACTTTACTTTGAATTTAAAAGTACTTAGAGCATTACCATGGTTAACCATGAGTTTTTATCCACCATTGAGAATGTGACAAGTAAGTACCTTTAACTCAAGCAATGCCACCTCAACCATTAGGGATGATGTCATCCCCTAAAATGTGATTGGTTCTCATAAAGTGAATTTTGACTGTACATATTCCTTAGGAGGCCCATTTTAGACCTCAAAATTCTCCTAATGATACACCTCATCTTTCAACACTCCATTCAAGAATGCTGACTTCACATCAATTTGACAAACTTTCCATTTTTGTTGTGCTGCTATAGACAAGACTGTCTGCAATGTCTCCATCCTTGCAAGTGGTGCAAAGGTTTCGTCATAGTATCTTCCTTGCTGCTACTTGTAGCCTTTGAGAACTAGCCTTGCTTTGTGCCTTTCTATCTTGCCTTCAATGTTTCTCTTGGTCTTATAGACCCATTTCACTCCAATAACTTCTTTTCCTTGTGGGAGGTCCACTAACTCCCATGTCTCATTCTTTTCTATTGCTCCTATCTCTTCATTCATTGCTTCAATCCATTTCTCTTCTTTTACTGCATCTTCAAAATGGATTTGGTCATCAACATGATAAAATAATGCAAATAAAGAATTCAGACCAACATTATTATCAAATTCTTCTTGCTCATAGGTTTCACTTAAATTTCTGAATCTTGGTCTTCTTGTATTTGCTGAAGATGTGCTTGGAGTTTCACTTGAACTCAAGAGAGTTGTTAATCCCTGTGATGTGCTTGGAGAAGCACTTCCTTGATTTCTCAATGATGTTCTATTGCTTGCTTGTGGTGTGCTCTGTTGAGCTTGTGTAGATGGAGGAGGAGCCACCATTGAGGATTTCCTTTTTGCGGTCAATTCCTCTTTGTCTTCATGTGAAATACATGTCTTCGCATTGACTGTCTTCTCTAAACTTCCATCCCAAGCTTCTTCATCTATGAACTGAACATCTCTGTTGATTATTAATTTCTTGGTTAATGGATTATAAAGCTTGTAAGCCTTGGATTCATAACTGTATCCAAGAAATATACATTTCTCCCCCTTGTTGTCCAAATTCTTCCTTAACTGATCCGGGACATGTGCATATGCCATGGATCCAAACACTCTCATGTGAGTGACAAATTTCTTTGTTCCACTCCATGCTTCTTCTAGAACTCTGTTCATAACAATCTTGGTTGGACATCTATTAAGAATATAAGTTGCACAAGAGACAACTTATGCCCAATATTGATTTGGCAAATTCTTTGCCTTCAACATATTTCTTACCATGTCCATGTGGTCCTATTCTTTCTTTATTCCACACCATTTTGCTGAGGTGTATACCTTGTGGTAAACTACTTGTGTATTACATTCTCCCTACATAAACATAGGAAGTCTTTGGAGATATATTCTCCACGTCTATCAATTCTCAAAAATTTTATGTAGTGTCCACTTTGCTTCCCAACAAGAGCTTTGTAGTGGTAAAACTGTTCAAACACTTCATTTTTTTGTTTTAGGAAATATACCCATGTCTTCCTTGTGTAATCATCTATAAATGTCAATATATAATGACTTCCAGCTAATGATGGCGTTTGCATTGGTCGACGCAAATATGAGTGGACAATATCCAAAGGTGCCTTTGCCCTTATACTCTTTCCCGATGGAAAGTATTCTCTGTGTTGTTTACCTAAGATGTATCCTTCACATAGGCTTTCTGGTTTCTCTATGAGTGGTAATCCCTTTACCATGCCTTTTCTATGAAACAAGTTCAAGCCTCCGAAATTGAGATGTCCAAATCTCAAATGCCATAAAAAGTTCTCATCTTTCACTTCTTCTTGAAATATTTCTTGTGTGACAACTCCTACAACACCTCCTTCCTTCAATTCTAATCTGATCTCGAGAGGAAACATTCTATTGCTTGTCATATGCACTTTTGCAATGAGTTGTCTACTTGGAGGTTTATCCATGATTGTGCACACATCATTCTTAAAAAACACGTTGTAGCCCTTTTACACGAGTTATCCAATGATTAGAAGGTTACATTTCAAGCCAAGGATGTAATATACATCTGGCATGAACTTCTTCTCTCCCTTGTTTGTTAGTATGTTTACTCTTCCTTTTCCTAGGACAAAGACCTTGCTATCAGTCCCTGTTGTCACTTCAGATTTTAAACTCTCATCTAGATTGGAAGAAATTGCTATGTTTCCAGTCATATGGTTACTACACCTTGAATCTAAGAACCATGCATCCTCCTGTTTTTCTTGTTCTACATTACAGGCTAAAAACACGCTACCATGGTTCTAATTTTCTTTTGTAAAATTTACACTTGGTTTACTACCCATGTCATTTTTATTCTTTCTACATTCATTTGCATAATGACCATAATTTTTTCAATACTGACATTGGACTTGAGATTTATCATACCTCTGTCCTTATGCTTGATATGGCTTGAGCCTTGGCTTGGATTCTAGTTGCTGCCTCTTCCACTTGTGCTTGCAGGGCTGCTTCTTCCACCTCTGTGTGGGCTTCTTCCTCTTCCTAGGTAGTTTGATCTTCCTCGACCTCTACCTTTACGAAAAGACATTTGTGTCTGAAATGCATACTCCAATGAGGAGTTTTTTACTCTATTCAGTATGTGCTCATAAGACATCAGTGATGCATGAAGCTCATCCACTGAAAACTGTGAGAGATCCTTTGTCTCTTCATTGGACTTCATTGCTGCTATAATCCTTGAGAAAATACTCTCATGTACTGCTTGGAAAAACTAGAAGAGGGCTTTGGAGTCCTTCTTCTTATTTTCTCTTAACAAATCTCTTTGTGCTTGTGTCAAAGAATTATATGCTGCTGCATCTGCTGGTTCTTGGAAACCATTTTCCACCATCTCCCAAATATCTTGTGAGGAGAAGAGGTCCTTCATTGTAATATCCAAATAATCATAATTCTTCCCACTGAACTGTGGTAGTTAGGGATTAGTTAGGCTTGTGCCTGCTGCTGCCATCTTGATTGTGTATACAAAACATTCTCTCTGCTAGAGAATCAAATTCTCAAAACTATATTTCAGCTTCTTCAGTAAAGAGCTGCTCGTTCTTTCACTGAGAGCCTAGCCATGCTCTGATACCATGTTGGAAATTATGAATAAAACAATAGAGGGATGCGATTCCCCCATGCATATATGCGAAAATAAAATTCATACACAGATAAACTGAGCAAGAAACACATACAAGAGGAATTTTAATTTATTCAACTCTTCTCTATTCATTCATCTCATTCCTTCACAATCTACAAAATGAAATTACATTCATTTTATACAAAATTGGCAGAAGCCTAAAGATTAAATGAATTTTAGTGTTGAACTGAAAGTAGAACCAACAAATTGTTGTTCCGCTCGATTCTTCTATTTCTACATGAAATAGGGTACAAAACACAAAACAACGCACAACACGCAAAAGACTGGACTTGAAATACTATGTGTTCTGCCTGCGAAACCACATCACATCCATGCCTCCATCGCAAATCACATACCGGCGATTATAACTTTTAACATTTCGAAAAAGGGGAAAAACATAAAACTTGTGATTGTGATGTGATGTGGGAATTATTGCATCGCAACATAAAAAATTTAACTTGTAGGTGTTGTTCTTTAAACTTTGCGATATGCAATTGCGGGCACCACCCTCCTGAGCTTGCCACGTGAAATTTCGATTGCATCGCAACCAAAATAGAATAACTTGCGGACGGCTTAAAGGTAAGTTATAAACTTTGCGAAGTGTGAACTTGTGGGCAGTCATAAAGATAAATCATAAAACTTGCGAAGTGCAGGTTGCGAGCACACTAAAAGATAAATTGGAAAATGCGGGAAATGAGATTTCTAAGTTTTGCGACGTGCGATGACAATGTCACATCGCAACATCGTAGGTTTGGTGCGTGTTCTTAAAAAGTGAATGTTAAATGTTGCAAAGTGCGAGCTACAGGCGGTAAAGCAGTGGTAAGTGCGTAATACGAAAAAGTAAGAAATAAAGGAAATGTAAAGGGTTTGTGGCGGATTGAAAATGCGGAAAAGGTATGGCGGATCTCGCCAATATTGCATTCGCAAAAATATAACATTCAAAGAAAAGGCTTAAGGGTAAAGCACAAAATTTGCGGGCTGCGAAATTGCGGGAAACAGTAAGTCAATGCGGTGGGTGAGAAATAACGCAGAAAAAGGCTTTGGGTACTCTGTTTTTGGATTTTTGTGTAAAGCGAACAAAGCCTACGGATTTGAGTCCCAAGCCTCGTCCGTCCCAGCAACAAAAATTCAATGAGATGTGGGCTGTTGCCACTCTTTATTCATGGTGGTGGTTGGGAGTATTTACAACAAGAATGTTAAAATATCTAATATGTCAAATAAAGATAGCTTGTAGATTTTTGTGGTGTAGATTTTTAGATACAAAACTCAAAATATCCACAGTCCTCATTTTTTAGTCTATGTTTTGGGTCTAAATCAAGACCCATCTTTAGGAAAAACCTGCAAAGAAGAGAAACGATTAGGGTAAATAAATAGAGGAAAAGATGACAAGGAAAAGAGCCGACTGTGGAGATTCTGAGTTTTGTATCTAAAAATGTCAAATAAAGTTAAGCTTAAATCTTTTATGAGTAATAATAGATCAATGTCAAAACCAAAAAAATTGTAAGGAATTACGTAGTGAATGAATTGGGGCTGCATTATATGTAAAATATTTGTTATATATATATATATATATATATATATATATGCTCACTGAGATAAATCCAGAATAATTAACTACCATATTCGCGCTGAATAATGGCTAAATGACACAGCCTACCTTCGTTACGTAAAAGGATTTTGGATTTAGCGTGTAAATCAAGATAGTAAAGTAGGAGCAACAAATAATGAAAACATAACTTCATTGTGCACTAACTCTTTGCAATGAAAGCGTCGTCAATATTTCATTGCAAAGAGTTAGTGCACAATAAAATTATGTATAAAGATAGTAAAGTAGGAGCAGCAAAGAATGAAAAGATAACTTTATTGTGTACTACTTTTTGGAATGAAAGCTTTATCAAGTTTTCATTGTAAAGAATTAGTGCACAGTAAAATTATGTTTTAATCTTTTTAGTTGAATCCAAAAGCTTTTTACTTAATAAAGGCAACTATTTTATTTCGATGAAAATATTCAGCGCTAATATGGAAAAATCTAATATATATATTTATATATATTCCAAGTTTCAACAAGTTTCTTATGCTAGTGCATTTTACGTGATTCCATTACAGATAAAGATTTTTATATATGGAGAAGATTACGTGGGTGAGGATACGTTTGAGGCTATGGATATGAAGATAAAATGTTGAAATTCTACCATTCATGATATCAAAACATTAATCTTGTACTTCAATAATGTAGTTTTTGAAGGTTAAGCATGATTGGAATTATTTTTATTCTTATTTTCTTTTTTTAATAATTATTTGAATGGTGTTGAACTCACTTTGTGTTGTTTATGTTTAAAATTTATTTTCTTCAATATTTTATATAATTATTTATTATTTAAATATATAGATATAAGCTGTCAATAAAGGAATTTTGAGTCAAAACAAAAATGTACAACTAAAATAAACTTTGAAAGAACCAATAGGATTCAAGATGATGATGATGTCAACCATGGGGTGAATCACCATTTTTTGAGTAATATATATATATATATATATATATATATATATATATATATATTCAACTCGTATTTTCAACTTATCTCCCTACAACTTTACTTAAATTTTGAGCGTGAGTACTTGTTGGATACACAATTTAATTCTTCATCCAATAAGTACCGATGTTTCATATTTTTGATGAGATTTTCTACAAGAAAAAGGTAGTAGACTCATGGGGCAACAAGGAGGAAAATTGGGAACATGAGATCGATATGTATCAAAATGATAGCACAACCCCACAAGATACATCCTCTTGGTACATAGATCTCATGCAATACCTGAAACATGGCACCATGGGCCCTGCTTTAACTACCAAACAGAAGCGTGCATTGATATTGAAATATGTATCCTACCAGCTAGTGCAGGGTAAGTTGTTTCGAAAACATCACAGCGGTGTCTTGCTATGTTGTTTGGAATGGGATGAGGCACAGAAAGTATTGGCAGAACTTCACGATGGCCCCACAGGGGGGCACTATGCAAGAGACACCACCACTCACAAGATCAGGCGTGCTGGTTTTCATTGGCCTACTTTGTTTAAAGATGCACATGCATATGTCTGGAAATGCCAGCAGTGCTAGAAGTTCACAAATAGGGATATACAGCCTTCGGCCCCGTTACAGTCTGTCTCAGTGGAAGAACCATTTCAACAATGGGGGCTAGACATGATTGGGGAAATCCTGACACACTCTTCAAAGCAACACAGGTACATCCTCACTGCCACAGACTACTTCAAAAGGTGGGTTGAAGCGGTACCGTTACGTCAATTCAATGATCAAGAGGTAATAGCCTTCATCACCCAATGCATCATGATCAGGTTTGGCATTCCAACCTCCCTTGTTTTTTATAATGCAACATATTTTTCATCGTTGAAATTATATGATTTTTCTCTAGAAAATGGTATCGTACTTAAATATTCTACCAACTATTACCCTCAAGGAAACGGGTTAGCCGAGTTGACCAACAAGAACCTAATCCAAATCATCAAAAAGACTTTGATGTTCCAATAATGAAATTGGCATAGGGCACTCCACAATGCCCTTTGGGCAGATCGAGTCACACCCAAACCTTCCCTAGGCACTTCCCCATCTTTCCTCGTATACGGAGAAGAAGCCATCCTTTCTGCCAACTTGTCTCTCCTAGTCCTCCGATTATCTCAAGAGACTCATGGCACTACTTGCCCTGCTTTACAAGCCCGAATAGACACATTGTCGAAACTTGAGGAGGAAAGTCAAAAAACTCGAGAAAAATTTTCCATTCACCAAGGATGGATAAAAATATGGTTTGACAAGAAGTCAGCCGGGAACAAGGTTTTCGAAGTAGGCGACCTTCTCCTCAAATGGGATAAAACTCATGAAGATAAAGGGAAACACTCCAAGTTCCAGGAATTATGGATAGGTCCTTTCCAGATTAGAGAGAAGGTCAGTCCCCACACTTATAGGTTACAAACTCTTGAAAGGAGTGTTGATCATGATCTGGTTCCTATAAAATTCCACACGCAAACTGGCTTATAATCCTGCAAATCCCCTCTTCCATCCTTTAAAAATCATTTTTACAAATATCATTTCCTTCCCGCCCTCAAATTACATTATAAAAAACCACAAATCGTAAAGCCGAAAATCTCACAGGCCTAGCCCCTTCTGCTAAGCCTCTACTCCTTTCCTCCATGGGACCAAAAGCCAGAACCGAGGGCAAAGGCACTAGGCGCTTATCAAAAGAATATCGGGCACGTTATGAGCTATCCGATCAGACCATAGATCAACGTACCTCAGCCCTCCCGCCTTTGTGGTCCCGACGCCCAAAATATTGTTCAAAACCGGGTGGTATGTATCGCACCGCCTTTCGGTGGTAGGCGGTTTTTCTCCTTGGGCCAGCGATTCCATACAGCGCTCACCACGTGTACCCGCGTACGGCCCAAATATTTCCCTCCATCACGCGTTAATGTTCGACCAAAGTCACACAGCGATATTCATCACTGCCGTCCGATCTGAGGGCCTTCATCCAACAGTCATCGCGCCCTGAAGCTGCACGAGATTTAGTCCAAGCTCATCGTCCCCCTGGCCCACCATCTTACTTTCCTCCGATGTGTTTTTAACTGTCGATCTCGCCCGGAGATCGAACGGTCCATATCACCTGCATACTCCGCCATTGATTCTGTTCCTCCACGTCATCATCCCACGTGTTATCGCATTTCTTACTCCGCCATTTATATATTTCATTCATACTTTATATTTTAATGATTTTATCTGGTCAGCTCATCCGCCATTCCTCTGCCACATTTTTCCGCCACCCTACGTTGTTTCACCAAATCACAGTTTACGCAACTGTTTCCATTAACCTTGCCATCATCCCCACTGTGTTCACCATCCCGTGCATGGTTTTTCTTTAACGAGTTTGTGGATTTTGCAAATGTGCATTGACGGAGAACTATTATGACTCACAATCTTAATTGTTGTGATAGAACACACATCAAAGAACCAATTTCAGGGCATAATTATGAAGAAAGTCCTCAAAAGAAAAATCGACAAGACTTCAACTAAAGGAGGCAGGGTTCAGATTTGTCAAACCCTGCAAGGACATTCAAGGCACCGATTTCTCAGATGGAGATATCAATGGGGCAGAGAAAGAATATCAGTGATCAACAGAGAATTAAATACAGGTAGCTGAAGATTTCAGGGCCTTGATCTAACCTTTTAAGGGCGCAGTACCAGGTCTAAGATCTTGCAGATCACTCCAAATATCTATACACAGAAAGCAATGTCCTCAAGGCTTTCTTTCAACAGAGTTTTATTTCCAGGAAAGGACGGATAATTGTGTGATTTTGCTGCTTTGCCGTGTCCTTAGAGATATTTCTACCCAGTGCATTTATTTCAGTTAGAAGGCCACAGAGTACATACAGCACAACGCTATCAAGCAGTATGGGCGGGCACTTCTCCACCATTTTGTGTTAATGATACAATTAAATGTTCACCACCTACCTCTTCTACTAGGTTTTAGTTTCTCCTATAAAAACCATGAAAAAACGTATTGTAAAGGTTCCATATTTTATCATAAAATTATGCAGTGAAAGGATTTTTGTATACATTTTGTAGAACTTTTGTATGAAGGCTCAGAGCCCATAGGGTCTCAGTGAGGAGGAGTTATATCTGTCAAAGAGGATTCTGGTCTTTGGTATTTCACAGTCTGTAATCTTCTTTATTGTGTTATATTAATAGAACGTTCCATTTCATCCATATTTATTGTATCATGTTTTGGAGTGCGAGTGGCTCACTGATCTTTAGTATGGATTCATCCTAGTTAATGCCCATGCCCGGATCAGTCAAGTGCTTTAAATATGTCTCATGCATGATATTATGTTCCATTATTCAGCTAACCATACTTCTGCTATATTAGTTGCTTTGGGAGGGTGCTTTTAAAATGCTATTATCATGTATGGATTCTAAGATTGGTAAGCCCATGCATGGTGGTATTTTATATCTGGGTATCATCTCAATGTTAACTAATATTTTCTTAATATTTCTTTCACTACGTACTCCTTCTGATAATTTATGTCTGTGAAGTATTTCAGAATCGGACCGCTTTGCAGTAAACTACCTCTGAATTGTCTGTTGCTTTTGTATTAGATTTTTTGCATCTTGCCTCTGCAGTACCTCTTTTCCTGTGACAGTTTCTAAAGGTTTGGTCCCATTCTATTTTATTTCCCTATTTACAGGAGATAGCATGTGAGCTGAAGCTGAAAACTTCACACATTATATTATATGCTTCTTGCTATGCTAAGATGTCCTAGGCACTGGTCTATCACAACTCTAGGCTATCTATAGGAGCTAAAACATCTTTCTGGCGCCATTTCTGGGGACGAATTTAAGAACATCAAAATCCATGGGCCTTGAAAAATCATATTTATTCTCTAAGTAGGTGAGCATGGAGAGTTGAGAGTTGTATATCCCTCACCTTGGCGACTCCACATTTGTTATTTGATAAATCAATTTGCAATCCTGGCTCCTCGTAAGCCACACCTGAGGTCAGATACGTCTAAGCCAAAAAAACCTTCAGTGTCTAACCCTGACCAGATTATACATAGAAGAAATTGGAGGGAAAGGAAATCAACCCATTCCGAAATCCCTGAAGTTTCTATAGACGATTTTCCTTCCTCCTCCTCTCAAGATTCTCAATTGCAAATTCCCGACTCCACTGTAGGAGATACTAATTATTATTATTCAGATAGTCCACCCCGAGAGGGTGGCAGAAATAAAAACAAGCTTCATCCTACTCCTGAGGTTGAAGAGGTCAAGTAAGTAACCGAAGTATCTGCTGTTAATAAACCATTGTTCCATCCAACCCCCCAAGCTGCAGTTGAGTATATTCCTATTATTATTCATACTCCACTTCCTCCTTCTCCTCCGCTTTCCCATCAAACAATTTCACTACCTCCACCTCCCCTAATGGCTAATGTACTGGCATTCTTGATGAATAAATATGCTCCCCTAGCATTACCCCAAGTTTTGAATGATATGCCCCAAGATTATTTGAAGATTTTTCCCAGATTCAATGGAGAAAATGAGATTGATGCTCAGAGAAATCTTGAGACTTTCTGCTCCTTCGCAGAGAACTTTAATGTTGAACATTTAGATGTGGTCTTAAGACTGTTTGTGCAATCTCTAGATGGTGAAGCTTGAAAATGGTTTTATACATTGGCTGTCCGTTCTATTACCACTTGGGATAACATGGAAGACACTTTCCTCAGGAAATGGGGAGAGAAAAGAGATCATGGAAATTGTCTCATTGAGTTTAATACACTAAAGAAAAGAGACAACAAAGGAGTATCAGAATTTATCAAGAGATTTAATAAATTGTATCTGAGTCTCCCTACTGATATGAAACCTCATCAAACTGCTGCTAAAGTTGTTTTTGTAGCAGCCTTTGATTCAGAATTTGGTTTCTCTCTCAGAGAAAGAAAGCCTACTACTCTGGATGATGCTCAGTCAGATGCACTAGATTTGGAAGCAAACTTTTCCTCCACTGGTAAATCAAAAGGAAGAGCTTAGCAGGATACCAGAAGAAGGGGCAAAGAGGAGGTATCCACTTTTAGTCAGGACAGAGACTCATACAAAATGGAAGAAATGAGCAAGTTGATTAAAAAAATGGTCAAGCTGGAATTGGAAGCCAAGAATTTAGCTTTCAGGAATTTTCAGAATGCTCCGAACAGAGGTCACAATCCTCAATATAGGAAACCACCTTTGCAAATATTGCCAAGGGAACCAAAAGAACAACAAGATCAATTGCCACACCCATTGTACCTGGAAGGTCCAGTAGATGACTCCATTGAAGAAGTTGCCTATGGACTAGAGGATGCAAATATTTCCTTTTAAATTAGTGATGGAGAAGAATGCCCTTTGCAAGGGAATGATGAAGCTGGGTGCTCATTGCAAGAAGAAGAAAAGACCAGAGACGCAGAAGAAGCAGAATTTGATCATTATTGTAAACAATTTGATGATTTCATGCAAGAACATTTCAATAGAAGATATGATCTGAGATCTTCTAGGAAGAGGACCCATACCCAAGAGAAATAAGAAGAGCTACCCCAGAAGGAGGCTCCAGCTCAGAAGGAGACTACAATACAGAAAGCTACAGATAAAGGTAAGAAGCCTCAAAACAAACCTTTGCAGTCTAATGATCAAATTCCTTCTTCTTCAAAAGTAGTCACTTCCCCTAATTCTAAATCCGTGTCAAAAGAAGCCCATCCCCCAGCTGAAAATAACGAGCCAAAAGAGGTTGTGATATAAAAATCCCCTCTTGCTTTCAGTCTGCAAAAGGAACTTGAAAAGTTCAAAATCCCAGTCCCCTTGACTGAACTGTTGAAATAGCCAGCATATCAATCTCATGTCACCTCTTTCATGCTCCTTCCATAAGCACCAATCATCCCAGATAGTCTCAACCTCCAAGAAGAGACCCATGGTAGTTTTTGGCCCACACGTTGAGGAAATAGATCCTTCTACTCCTCCCTTCTATGTGTATCTAGTGATCCATGACCTACTACTACATAACTGTATGCTAGATTCTGGAGCTTCCCACAATCTTATGCCTCTAACAGTCATGGAACAACTAGGTTTACAAATCACACGTCCATATAAAGATCTCTACTCATTTGATTCCAAAAGAGTTAAATTCTTAGGGATGATCAAGGACTTGGTAGTCAATTTGGCCCAAATCCCAGCAAAAAGTGTGGTACTAGAAATCATGGTGGCCAACATCCCAGCTCGTTTTGGTATGTTGTTGTCAAGGTCCTGGGGGAAAAAAATCGGTGGATCACTCAAGATGGATTTAACATATGCCACTATTCCAGTTTTTGGGGGCCAAGAGAGGAGATTATATAGGGAGACTAGATTTTTCAAGATGGTGGCTAAGGCTGACAGTTCCGTAAACTCACCAATCTACAGTAAGGAAGGAGATTTTTCATGCTTGATGCTAGAAGAAGATCAAGATTATGCTCATGAACCATCCTTCTTCCAGATCAAGACTGAGCAGCCCTCAGAGAACATGGAAGCAGGAATATAGACACTTCATTTTGATGGAGCAAATTCAAGAGAAGGAAATAGAGCTGGAGTGCTATTGATTTCTCATGCAGGCAGATGGGTCCCTCTATCTTTCAAACTAGAGTATGAAGCCACCAATAATGTGGTTGAATATGAAGCACTTCTACTAGGATTGCAGACAACCAAGAACATGGGTATAAAAAGTTTAAAAGTTCTTGGAGATTCAGAACTGGTGGTCAGACAAGTCAGGAATCAGTGTCAGACCAAACATCTTAGGCAAAGGGCTTATAGGAATGAAGTTTGGGACATGATAGAAAATTTCTTCTTGGCATTCAATATCTGGTTCATGCCCCCAGAACAGAATAGGATGGACGATTCCCTTATTGTAGCTGCTAGTACATTCCGACCACCTCAGAACCCTCTTTTAAGATATGAAGTTGAGGTGCGTTATCGGCCTTCAATCCTAGATAACATCAAGCACTAGCAGGTATTTGAGGATGAAGAACAAATGAAGAGATTCCTGGAAACAATGGGAGAATTCTCCAATATGGAGATTGACGATGAAGAAGAGGCAGAATCCGAAGATGTTTCAAAAAGAAAATGGGAGGAGAAAGTGGTAGGTAATAAAGTTTTGCAGCTGAAGGGAAACATTATACCTAGAGGTTTGGTGCCTCTAGAAAGATTATTTGATAAGAATGATGTCCCACTGCAGCCAAGAAAAGTGGTAGGAGAGAATCAGGTAGAAGACCTGAATTTGGGTACTGATGCTGAATCCAAAATTGTAAAACTGTCCAGGAGGATCCCTGGAGAATATAGAAAGCTATATCATAAGTTATTTCAGTCTTACAAAGATGTGTTTCATGGTCCTATCAGGATTTGAAAACTTTCAATACCATTATTATGCAACAAAAAATTCCACTGAAGACAGATGCAAAGCCCCATAAGCAGAAGCTTAGAAAAATAAACCCCTTGTTGCTGCCTTCTATTGAGAAGGAAATTAAGAAGCTGCTGAAGGCAAAAATATTGTACCACTGAGGTACTCTGAATGGGTGGCAAACCTAGTCCCTGTATGAAAGAAGAATGGAGAAATAAGGCTGTGTGTGGATTTTAGAAATTTAAACAGAGCATCCCTAAAGGATAATTATCCACTGCCTAAAATGGATCACATCCTACAGAAAGTGGTGGGAGCTTCGAGGATGTCAATGATGGATGGATTCTCTGGTTATAACCAAGTGGCTATACTTCCAGAGGATCAAAAGAAGACTGCTTTCACCACACCATGGGGTACATTCATGTATGCCAGGATGCCTTTTGGATTGATTAATGCAGGGGCCACTTTTCAGAGGGCGATGGATATTGCTTTTGTTGGGGAGCAAGATAAATTCCTGGTGGTCTACCTCGATGATATCATTGTATTTTCCAAGTATGATATCTGCGGAGAAATTTTGAAAAATGCAGAAGATATGGTCTCTCTCTGAATCCTCAAAAGTCTTTATTTGCATTAGAAGAGGAAAAGCGTTTGGGCCATATTGTGACTAAGGACGGGGTGAAAATAGACCCTAAGAGGGTAGAGGTTATAAATGGTATTGCTTTTCCCAGGAATAAGAAAGAGGTACAAGTATTCCTAGGGCGCATTAATTTCCTAAGAAGGTTTATCCCTAACTATGCTGAGATAGTTAGGCATATAACAGATATGCTAAAGAAGGATAATGAGGTAAAGTGGTCACAGGAATCACGGGAGGCATTTACCAAGATAAAGAATGCTTTTGCAGAAGCCCCTGTGCTGGCTGGACCAGATTATGCTAAAACATTTATGATCTTTTCCTTTGCATCACCTCATATAGTGGCTGGAGTTATTTTACAGAAAAACGAAGAAGGATATGAACAGCCTATTGCATTTTTTAGTCAGGTGCTCCGTGATGTAGAATTAAAGTACAACATATTGGAAAAACAAGCATACGCCCTAGTGAAATCCCTCAAAGCATTTTGTGTATATATCTTGCAGTCTCACATCACTGCATTTGTGCCTGTAGCTACTGTAAAAGACATCCTTATTCAGGGGGATAGTGAAGGAAAAAGGGGTAAGTGGATTGTTAAAATACAGGAGTATGATCTAGACATCCGTCCTACCAAGCTGATCAAAGGATAGGGGTTGGCTAGGATGTTATCTGAATCAAATGATCAGGCTTTGGGCATAAATGTATCCATAATGGCAGCTGAGGAATCTGAGGAAAAAGAAGAACGACATGGAATTGGGGTAGCTACTCCAGAAACACATCTGAAGTACCTCACCAGTCCGTGGTACAAAGAGATAGTAGAATACCTCCTCACACTCAGCTTCCCTCCCAGCTGTGATAAAGCTAAATACAGAGCGCTAAGATTGAAATAAAAAAAGTACATAGTCGCCAATGGCCGGCTATACTGGCGAGACCCCTCAGGCATCTTACTCCTATGTCTCACAAAAAATGAAATCGAGAGTATCATAGCAGAATTCCATGAAGGGATCTGTGGAGGTCACTACAATTAGAGGGCCATTGCCCATAAAAATCTGAAAGCTTGTTTTTATTAGCCTAAGATTTTTGGGGATGTTTTTGCCAGTGTAAGAGCATGTGATAAATGTCATAAATATGCTGAGAGACAAAAATCGGCACCATTTCCCCAGATTCCAATACATGTGGATGAACCATTCAAAAAATGGGGTATTGATTTTATAGGTGAGATACATCCTCCATCGAGTGGACAACATAAATGGATATTGACTTCCATATATTATTTCACTGAATGGGTGGAAGCCATACCTACAAGGAATGCTACAGATACTGTGATCATAAAGTTCATGGGGGAAAACATCATATCCAGGTTTGGCTGTCCTGCTAGGATAGTGACTGATAACGCACAGGCCTTCAAGTCTGCAAAATTTGTGATTTTTTTCCAGCAATACAATATCACACTGAGTCACTCTACAACTTACTATCCAAAAGGGAATGGCTTGGCAGAGTCCTCAAATAAAACTTTGGTGAGGGCCTTGAAGAAGACTATCAATGAAAATCAGAAGAATTGGGATTCCCAATTGAAGTTTTCTCTATGGGCTAATAGAATCACCAGCAAAAGGGCAATTGGGAAATCTCCCTATGAATTGGTATATGGACGAGCAATAGTTTTTCCTATACAACTAGCTTTACTAGTGGCCCGCTTCATACAAGAAAGTGAGGAGGAACCTAATGGTATGATTAGGAGAATCAATCAATTGGTGGAGTTAGAAGAAACATGTGGCCAGGTGAATCAGAGGTTAATGGAATATCAAGAGAAAATGAAACACATTTTTGATCAACATGCAAAATACAGGAAGTTGTAGATTGGTGATTTGGTGCACAGATGGGATATCCAAAGAGTTGAGAAGGGAAAACATGGTAAATTCGACCCCCTCTGGTTTGGTCCTTTCAAAATTGTGGAACAGGGGGGCAATAATACCTTCAAGTTGGAGAATTTACAGGGTGACTTGCTGGACGCCCCTGTAAACGGTCAATTCCTTAAGCCCTACTTTCAGTTTTGATTCAGGAAAAGACAGCCTGATGTATTATATTGTATGATAGTTTCCTTTTTGTTTTTGTTCAAATAATGTTGGTGTTGTGATGAATGAAAAAGTGAAAAATGGAGGTGTTGGAGGGTAGAGTCTGCTAACATGATGATCAGAGGATCTGTGAGTTCTCGACACGTCTAGGGATGAAAGTGCCATCACCAGGTGGAGCCAATGTTGATCATGATCTGGTTCCTATAAAATTCCACATGAAAACTGGCTTATAATCCTACAAATCCCCTCTTCCAGCCTTTAAAAATCATTTTTACGACTATCATTGCCTTCCTGCCCTCAAATTACATTATAAAAAGCCACAGATCGTAAAGCCGAAAATCTCACAGGCCTAGCCCCTTCTGCTAAGCCTCTGCTCCGTTCCTCCACGGGACCAAAAGCCAGAACCGAGGGCAAAGGCACTAGGCGCTTCTCAAAAGAATATCGGGCATGTTTTGAGCCGTTCGATCAGACCATAGATCAACGTACCTCAGCCCTCCCACCTTTGTGGTCTCGGTGCCCAAAATACTGTTCAAAACCGAGTGGTATGTATCGCACCACCTTTCGGCAATAGGCGATATTTCTCCTTGGGCCAGTGATTCCATACAGCGCTCACCACGTGTCCCCGCATATGGCCCGAATACTGCCCTCCATCACGCGTTAATATTCGACCAAAGTCACGCAACGATATTCATCACAACCGTCCGATATGAAGGCCTTCATTCGACGGTCATCGCGCTCTAAAGCTGCACGAGATTTAGTCCAAGCTCATCGTGCCCTTGACCTACCATCTTATTGTCCTCTGATGTGTTTTTAACCGTCAATCTCGCCTGGAGATCGAACAGTCCATATCACCTGTATACTTCGCCATTGATTCTGTTCCTCCACGTCATCATCCCACGTGTTATCGCATTTCTTCCTCCACCATTTATATATTTCATTCATACTTTATATTTTATTGTTTTTCTCTGGTCAGCTCGTCCGCCATTCCTCCGCCACATTTTTCTGCCACCCTATGTTGTTTCACCAGATCATAGTTTACACGACCGTTTCCATTAACCTTCCCATCATCCCCACTGTGTTCACCTTCCCGTGCATGGTTTTTCTTTAACGAGTTTGCGGATTTTGCAGGTGTGCAGTGACAGAGAACTATTATGACTCACAGTCTTAATTTTTGTGATACAACACACATCAAAGAACCAATTTCAGGGCATAATTATGAAGAAATTCCTCAAAAGCCAAATCGACAAGACTTCAATTAAAGGAGGCAGGGTTCAGATTTGTCAAACCCTGCAAGGACATTCAAGGCGCTGATTTCTCAGATGGAGATATCAATGGGGTAGAGAAATAATATCAGTGATCAGCAGAGAATTAAATACAGGTAGCTGAAGATTTCAGGGCCTTGATCTAACCTTTTGAGGGCACAGTACCATGTCTAAGATCTTGCAGATCACTCCAAAGATCTATACACAGAAAGCAATGTCCTCAAGGCTTTATTTCAACAGAGTTTTCTTTCTAGGAAAGGATGGATACTTGTGTGATTTACTGTTTTGCCGTGTCCTTAGAGAGATTTCTACCCAGTGCATTTATTTCAGTTAGTAGGCTACAGAGTACATACAGCACAGCGCTGTCAAGTAGTATGGGCGGGCACTTCTCCACCATTTTTTGTTAATGATACAATTAAATGTTCACCACCTACCTCTTCTACTAGGTTTTAGTTTCTCCTATAAAAACCATGAAAAAACGTATTGTAAAGGTTCCAGATTTCATCAAAACATTATGCAGTGAAAGGATTTTTGTATACATTTTGTAGAGCTTTTGTATGAAGGCTCAGAGCCCATAGGGTCTTATTGAGGAGGAGTTCTATCTGTCAAAGAGGATTATGGTCTTTGGTATTTCATAGTCTGTAATCTTCTTTATTGTGTTATATTAATAGAACATTCCATTTCATCCATATTTCTTGTATCATGTTTTGGAATGCATGTGGCTCACTGACCTTTAGTATGGATTCATGCTAGTTGATGCCCATGCTTGAATCATTCAAGCACTTTAAATATGGCTCATGCATGATATTCTGTTCCATTATTCAGCTAACCATACTTCTGCTATATTAGTTGCTTTGGGAGGGTGCTTTTAAAATGCTATTATCATGTATGGATTCTTAGATTAGTAAGCCCATGCATGGTGGTATTGTATATCTGGGTATCAGCTCAATGTTAAATAATATCTTCTTAATACTTCTTTCACTACATACACCTTTTGATAAATTATGTACGCTAGTATTTGAGAATCATTAAACACTACTTGTTAAACTACCTACGAATTGTATGTTGCTTTTTGTATTAGAGTTTTTGCATCTTGCCTGCGGTACCTATTTTCTGACGAGTTTCGAAGGTTTGGTCCCATTCTATTTCATTTACCTGTTTTCAGGAGATAGCATGAGAGCTGAAGCTGACAACTTCACCCATTATATTATAAGCTCCTTGTTATGCTAAGATTTCCTAGGCACTGGTCTATCACAACTATAGGCTGTCTCTAGGAGCTGTGAGGCGGGGTCACTCCTGTGAATGGACACAACCTTAAACACTATTTCACCTGACAGCCTGTCGGGGCCGTCGCTACACCCTGTACCATAGTTTTTCTTGTTTTATCGTTCCTTACCTTTCTTGTTTTCAATAAATTACTTGTTCCACACAAGCCCCCATTAACCATCTCTTTTCTTTGGCATCCAAATTTTGAAAGGGGATATGGAGGTTACCCAAGTGGCACACTGAGTCAAGATCTGTGATAGTGTATTATCTCCTCCCAGAGTGTAAAAGAGGCAAGCATACCTATGATAGGAACTCAATGGAAAGAACATGACTGAGGCCCTGAGACCAAGACGCGATAGCTTACATGGTATGTTGGCCCAAGGGACTGCTGTACAAAAGGAAATGTTCGGTTAAAACAGTTACTAGATGGAAAAGGGAGGAGTCAGCCTCAATTTGATGAAAAACCCCAAGTCCTCATATAGACCAGGAGCAACCTGTCTTGCAAGTAAAATAATTCGAGATCCCTCATCCGCCCGGACAATAATTTCCAAATAAAATAAGTGCCCTGAGCACGAAAAATAAGTGCCCCGAGCACATTTTAATAAGTGCATTAAGCACATGAATAAAGGGTAAAGGATTGAGAAAGGCTTCCTGCGCAGAGAGGCGATATGACAACTCTGCCGGGGTACTGACCAGGTTCGCTGGTAGCGGAGAAATGCTCATGATTCCTAGGCAATGACTCCGCCGGGGCCATCTGGTCCACTGGAAGTGGAGCAACACAATGAGGACCAAACAAAATATGCTAGATCTGAAAATCCCTGAGGTTACTCCGAACTTGTCCATCCAGTCTCCAAGAATGAAAACACGATAAACCAACACCTAAGGGCAGGTAGATAGGGAGAGAAAATGCGCAAGGTTCGAAGACGGAAGAAGTGCGACCCACGGGGTGAAAGGAACAGTGCGCTATGCCCTCCCACCCCCCTCAAGATGCAACACCGACATAGATTCTTAACCCTACTAGTGAATCACCATTTGTTGTAGCCGCTACAACACCCTCCAAAAATTTCACCCTCTAAATTTTTTGAGCCCCCGAGCATCGAAAAGCGAAGTCAAAGCCTGACGTTAAAATATTTTCAAAAGCCTTAAGTTGTTAAGTCATAGAATAGGTAATTTTCTCCAATTAGTGATCCAGTAACCCAACAACCGATTAGGTCGCCAAGTCACCGAGTCGCGTACCGCATTCAACTTTAAACAATTGTGACCTAGTGACCCTGCGATCCTGTGACACCTAGGTCGCAAGGTCGCAGGGTCGCCAGGTCGCACATCTCATCAACGCAGCTTTTCTGCAACCTAGAAACCTCATTTATTTCCTGCACATGCAACCCCTTTATAAATAGAAGGGTTGTTATGTCACATTTCACTCACGCGATGGAGAGCAAAAAACACTTTTGACGAGTCAACTGGAGCGTGATTTTCTCGAGTAAGTTGCCTAATCCTCCTGATGTTTCCATTTTTTCTATTTTTTTCCCCTTTCCCCTTATCTTAGCCCTTTCAAAGCCACCTGTTATTCCCCATTTTAGATCCTCTTTGAACCTGAGTCTTTTCTACCTTTCTCATACAGACTTGTAGATGAAGCCAACGAGACTCCCCTGTGTCTGTCTCTTCCTCTAATGACCACTTCATCTTAGTTTATGGTTTTTCCTCACTGCCTCCATTTATTGTTTTAAGTTAAAAATTAAACAAAAGACTGTGCCGCTGTCGAAATCGTCCACCCAGCCCTAGCGTGACCTCCAACCTCATGACCTCACAACCCCCACGACCCAGCAACCTCGGTCACTAAGCCGCTAAGTTGCTAAGTCACATCTCACTCAAAACTGAACTTTTTGCGACCTTGCGACTCAGCGACCCAATGACTTGGTCGCAAGTCGCTAAGTCGCAAGGTCACATCCTCATGAATTCTTGATCATTGCGACACAACGACCCTGTGACCTAGTCTCAAGTCTCCAGGTCACAGGGTCACTTTCCTCTGAATTTTTAAGCCAGTGCGACCCGGTGACCCAGGCAATGGGTCGCTAAGTCATAGTTTCCCCCCTTCCTTGACCTTAGTTGGGCAGAGTTAAAAGCAGTATTGAGCATTTATTGATATGGCATCTGTCTTATCCTGGGAGTGTTTTATGAATATTCCAGGGAACCTCGAAGCAGAGTTAGAGTGAGTCTCTGTCTCGTCAGCCTCAAGTGACATTGGGCCCCCGGCAGTTCACAAAAAAAACAAGAGCCTAGAGATAGAGATCATAGAAAGCGAAGTACTTACGTATCCTCCCCCTATCTATGGGGACACCACATGTGTATTCAGCAGAGGAGAAAGCATGATTTGGTATCAAGTATAGCAAGAGTTCGCACAACCTGAGTTCCCAGAGTACCTCCCAGACCGGGAAGTATATGTGCAAGTTAAGAGGTCAAAGATTCACTATGCAGGGGCCCACCCATCTATCTTCCCATGCGCCAAAATTATTGACTGGATCATACAAAATATCGACTCCAGGATGTGGGTGATAAAGGATCATGAGGGGAAATATTTTGCAAATATAAAAGGCTAGGATGAAGAGTACTACTGGACACTTCCAAATCGGGAATAGACGTTCACAGAGGAATGGGCCAGTACCCATGTATTTCCAATAGCAGACACCATGAGAGGATGGTGGGAAGAACCGGAGAAGTTCGAAGTCAAGAAGGACCAAGAGTATCAAATAGCAGGCCTCAGAAAGGTCTATAAGCTTGTAGCAGCTATGCTTTGTAGAATGTATGGTCGTCCCGATGCCACCACTTTCAGCGGTTCTTGGGTATCCCTGATGCATTTTGTTACCGTATATGGCACTCATTTCAATTGGGCCAATTTACTAATAGCGGCCCTCAAAACCAACATATATGTAGCATTGGCTCCCGAGGAGGGATACTCGTCCAAATTTTACATGGCCTCCTATCTATTGGATGCATTTTGTGCCAGGTGCCACTTTGAGGGATGGGCTCACAACTGGAATCAGGAGAGAGCACGCCCAATTCATAAGGAGTTGTAGGTATTCTAGGACTCCAAATATAAGCAGAATATAGAGCAAATTGCACATAGTTTCATCCCTTCATTCTACAGGAAATTGTTCGATCAGGATACCCCATGCATGTCCTGGCGAGCCATGGAAATGATAGTCAAGGTAGCACATTTGTTTTCATTTGCAGAAGGCACCTTCATCCGAGTCTTCAGTTCATTCAAGACTCCCCATGCTCTGCCACGATTCATCACTGACATAATTCTACTTCAGGAAGTATGTTATCAGATGACTTCTGAATTCTCGAAGGTCCTTACTAAAGGTATGAAGAAGCCATGGTCCACACTGCCACTCACCATTGGTGCTTATACGGTCAAGGATTTCAGAGAGGTGGAGGCAGAAGCTGAGCAAATCAGAGGATTTTCCCTAGCACCTTTGGATTACCGGACATACGATCCTGAGAGGATAGTCCCTACTCATTGCAAATGGGCCAAGTTCAAATGGAGCTACCAACATACTGAACGACTAGTTGAAGATTGGGTAAGAAACTGGTACAACAAGCATAGAGAACTCGCTCCGGAAGGATTGACTGATCGGGAGGACCAAGATGATCAAACTCTAGAGGGGAGAATCCACGAGTTGGGAGGCACCTCGTCTTCCCAGGCCAAGAATCCCTGAACTAACACAGGTCATAGCTCTTCCGCCCAACAGAAAGAAAAGGAAGGAAAAGCTCAGCGAGAAGCTGAAAAGAAGGTGAAAGAGGATGAAGATTAGCATAAGAAACACCTGAAGGCAGAGCAGAGAAAGAAAAAGGCAGAGGATGCCCAAAAAATAAAGGAAGAGCAGGAAGCAAAAGCAGAAGATGACCGACAGCTCAAGAAATAATTAGATCAGGTGGAGGCCGAACACAAAAGGAAGGAAGAAGAGGAAACAAAAGTAGAAGCTGAACGAAAAAGGAAGGAAGAAGAGGAAAAAAAAGCAGAAGCTAAGCACAGATAAAAGGCAGAACAGGATAAGGTAGAGGAAGAGTGGCTATTGAAAGAAGAAGAAGAACAAAAGAGAAAAGAGGAAGAGGATCGAAGATCGAAAGACGATTTTTCCAAAGATGTCGAGACACCTCCTCCAGTAACAATGGTACAAAAAACGTTGTCGCCCATCGAAGTACCTACAATTAACACACGTTTTGCACTCTTAGGACCAGACACCTCTAAAGGAGAGGAGGAGGAAGTGTTCAATCTGATGAGACTCACTTATGATCAGTTCACTTTAAAAATCAGGCAGGAAAAGAGGAGATGCCTAGCACGGAACCCTGTCGCGCCATTCACGACCACGATGGAAAAGGATATAGTATTGGACACTATGACCAATCCAGTGATGATAGCATCAGCTGACACTACTTTTTCCCTAGACACAGAAGAAAACTTCAGCCGGATGTGTAGGGAAATCCTCTCCCTACAAAATATATTACAAGACTCTGAACAAAGGGAAGCCAGGTCGGAGCAAGAAAAGAAAGAACTAAGGGAAGCAATCCAACAACTCCAAGATAAAAAAACCCTTATTAACGAAGTACCACTCACCTTCCAGATATATTTGGTGACGTTGGAAGCCACCATGAGGTAGGTTTACAAGGAGATGTTCACCATAAAGCAAACAGTCGCACCTCTACTAAGAGCTCAAGTGGAAACGAAGAAGAGAAACGAGCACCTGAAAGAGGCCTCCACTGCCTTGGATAGAATGATAGAGTGGAAAAATATATATCTGTAGGCTCCAGAAACTTTACCCAAGAAATATTGGATTCACACTCAGAACGACAAGGTCCAAATTCGCATAAAAGTGAAATCCAAGGAGAAGTTATTCAAAGACCTAGAGAAGGTGATGACTGCCTATGAGCATTTGATCAGAGACATTGACTCGATGGTTGAGCTGCACCATATTCCCTCTCTAGGTACATTGGACGAAGACAAGACATGGGAACAAGTAAATCATGAAATTCAGGCATTCCTGCAGCCGATTAGACAAGCCGCCCCTACACCTGATCTTCCGACATCGCAGGAGAACTTGGTTAAGTTCGTCGTGATGCCAGTTTGGATTTACACCAAACTGGATTCCTTATCCAACCAAGTCACAATCAAGAGAGAAACTCTGATCTCAAATGCCCTAGAATGCCTGCACAGGTTAAGGGAAGATACTCCCCTGATCTCCCCAGTTGCTACAGACTATTGTGCATGGAAAAATTTCCTCAAAGAACAACAAGTGGATGTTCCCGACCTCGAAATAAATCACACGCTACCATGATCAGATCGTAAGGTACAACCTGCAGGAAGGGTCACAGGTTGCATCTTACATGGTCAGGCCACAGGTCGTATGCTCCATCAGGTCATAGGTCGCACCTTCCATTCAGGTCGCAAAGCATACCAACAGGCGGGAAAGCGAAGAGTCAAGACACCCAAGGGTCACTTTTGTCTTATATATACTCCCTTTGGGGACTTGTAGAGGGATATTTTTTTTGGACTCCTAAGGAGAGAAGAGATTTGGAAAGCATTGAACAACCCCTTATGAATGAATACAAGCATTTGTCTTAAATCCACTATTGGATCCGATGATAATCAATGTGTTAATACTATGAGTATTTTTCGCATATGTCTGATATCTTATGATTAATTGATCTACGTTTTCTGATTATACTCTTTATGCATTTCAACTCACTGCATGTGTTTATGATGGTATGTTATTTACATAGGAGATTTTTGTAACTTTATTATTGACATCTATCTTATTCACGAAAATTCCCAAGTACGCATAAGTTGTTCTTACCAGGCAGAACTGTTTCTTCTATGGTTTGAACAATCTTACAAACATGACCTTAATGATATGCTGCTAACGAAATCTCCTTCAACTGCGTGTTTCCTTTTATATCTTGCTATTTTTAGTGTTTATGCTCATTGAAAATCATCGATATTTGTCTTGTATCATTCGATAACTATATACCTATAACTCTGCAGGGCTCATTTGCGTCAAAGAGAAGGAGTATTCAGTGGTAGCTGGACCCACACCCCGAACGAGATCCCTATCACAAACGGTTCAGAGTCTAATTGGGAATTTTTACTAGGGAGATCCCCTATTGTTGGCCGGACAAATTTTCTCGTCAACAGATTTGGCGCTAGAAGGAGGGCCTGATGGCAGCCTCCCAACACACAAGTAACATCCCGTTAAAAAATCCCCAAGGGGATACCATACATGACAATACTGCCCCCCCCCCCCCCCCTCCCTTTAGAAAATTCCCAGGAGGAGGAACCCCATTTCTATGAGGTTATTTTAGCCCAGCTGGGGGCCCTGAGCCTTATCGCCCACAAACTTGTCAGGGGTTTACAGCGAGCCCCAGTCACTAGTTCCTTGGTAAATCCTAGAACCCCTACAACTAATCATACACGCTAAGGAACCCTTGTCAACTCCCTTCCTCAGCTTGTGGGTCTTATGATCGAGGATTATGTAGACCCAGTTGAGCGAAATTCCAAAGCCCCCCCAGATAGCCCTAGGGAGGGGGAAGAAGATGACCTCAAAATCAATGAACCTCAACCCAACACCAGCCCCCAACTAGACCAGACTTTACATGATAATACGCAAGCCAACAAACCACGCAGGGAAGGAGCCAGGAGAGGCTGAGTTAACAGAGGCAAGGGAGACAAAGGTCATGGGCGAGGGAAAAATTCTGACAACCAACCCCACCGAAACTAGAATAAGTTTCCTTTTCTTTACAACTAGAGAAACATCAGAAATACAACAAACCATGGGGAAAACCAAGACATGCAGTCCAACCATGAGGGCGAAGCCTCCGGGTCTGGCACGAGTAGCGAATCCGAAAGTGATAGGGGACATGTATACAGACCACGCCACCAACGGGCCAGACGTGTAAAACCTTTGGCTTGGATGGCTCAGTCCCCCTTAGGAATTTAGGCTCCCCTCCATGACATGCCCCGACACCCTAAAAAATATCTCCCTAAGTTCGACCCCGAGAAAGGTACTTTGGCCGAAGACCACATTAGCAACTTCTACCTATCTTTATAGATGATGAGAGTGCAGTATGACGACGTAGCATGTCGCCTTTTTCCTCATACTCTAGAAAATAAAGCTACAACATGGTATCAGTCGCTCCCCGTTGCTTCTATCCCTTCTTGGGAACACTTCCATCATACCTTCCTACAAAAATTCTCAGAAGATAAAACCCCCTCGATGCTCCTCATAGAGCTCAACATGCTGAAGTGTCAGAAAAAGGAGAAGGTCAAGGAGTTCAATCAATGTTTCACCACCATATTGAACAAATTTCCCCCAAAAATGGCTTTGAATTATTCCACTACCATTGACTACTACACAAGAGCACT
The DNA here is from genome assembly GCA_034641835.2 of Pinus albicaulis. NCBI lineage: Eukaryota > Viridiplantae > Streptophyta > Pinopsida > Pinales > Pinaceae > Pinus > Pinus albicaulis. The sequence continues at coordinate 1,015,156,060 of CM076578.1, forward strand.
CCTATGGGATATTGCCGTGTTTTTGAAGCATGAGGCCAAGGTCAGCCTGGTAGTAAACTATACCACCACCCTTGCAGTCGAAAAGGACAAGCTATCCATAGGTTCTATTGACCATGAAGGTCGGGATGATAAAAAAACAACCACGAAAATAATCCAATCCTCAAGTCATAAAACCGGGGACAAATATAAGGACCCCTTTGATTTTGAAAGTATCACAAAATACCTTAAGTTGCTAATCAACAAAGTCTCTGATGTGAAGAGGAAGAACAATGAGCCTATCCCAATTGCTAAAACACATAAACCTTTCTTTAGAAATAATAATCCTGTTGTGAACCAGCCCCCGTCCAACTCTAGTGCTAGCCTCAACGTCGAGGAAATAGGCAGAGATAATTTTTTCTCTTTTCATCAGGCCTTGCACTCAGAGAAAACATGTCCGCAGTGGATGAATAGTATGGCCACCGTTGTCAATTAGTTGTTAGAAGAACAGACCCATGGGGATTTAGAAGAAGAATGATTCAGGGGACGAGGAAGTCTCTCCCTCGAACAAAGATGCAGGTTCTGCTGTCCTTGCCTTTGAAGTAATCCATGGGGAAAGCTCCCTTCCCACATCAGTGATAAACCTAGAAGATGATCCCAAAATCAAACTGCCTCGAAACTATCATTTGAGGAGAAAAGGTCTCGTGCCGGAGCAGTCTTTCGAGGAGAAAATGAAATCCTTCTTACGGAAAATCTTACCCCTAACCACAGAGAACGAAAACAAGACTCCTGAAAAATTTAGTCCAACTAATCCCCAAGAAGGCCCCAAGGCTAAAGCTTCATCAGCTTCCTCTAAAAACACCACCGAGCTTGCCTCGCACATACATTCCAGGTATAACATTATTGAGGTTATGAAGAAGACCCATGCCAATATCTCTCTCTATGAGCTCGCTCACATTGCTAACCAACGAGATCTCATTCTTAAGACATTTTCCAACCTATCGGTGACCAAACCCATAAGCATCACGTCTGCCCAAATTTCTGTTAGTCCCCAGTTCATCGTGAATGCCATGAACACCAACTCTAGGGGAACCATGCCACCTTTCCTCCTCTCCTTCGAGATCTTTAACTTCAATGTACACAACTTCCTCGTCGATTCCGGTGCATCCATGAATGTTATGCCCTTATCCATGTGCAAGAAATTAAATATCCGCCCTGAGAAAACTGACGTCAAAATCATCCAGCTCGACAGATCTCAAGTCCCCGTAGTGGGTGAACTAAACAACGTCATTATCCACTTATCCTCCGAATCTAGAGTTCATCAGTGCATCGACATAGTAATCATGGATATCCTTGAGGCCTATGGCCTTCTGTTGAGCAGAGATTAGTCTAGTAAGGTCCAGGGGTACTTTGCCACTGATTGGTCCCACCTTTGGCTCCCATACAAAGGCAGGAATAACCAAATACGGATCGAGAGTGAACCATACATGAAACATATTGTGACTGACCTGGATGCAACTAACGAACCATTCAGTTTTGCACAAGAAGAGCTCAGTATGTGTTTCTTAGAGTCCATATTTTTTTGTTATCAAACTCGCCAATCCCCAATCACCCAAGACATTTAGTCTGAGTTGCTCTTGGTTGCTGAAAACTCCCCCCCATCCAACCAATATTCTTTAGAAACTGATGCCCCTAGCACATCCTCAACAGGCTCAGATAGCCTTTTCCAACCAGAAGATGAAACATGGACCCTATACTATGATGGCTCCAAAACCCAAGACGGGGCTGGCGCATGTTGCATCTTGCTAGGCCCTTAGAAGAACAAGTTTCTAATTTCCTACCGGTTAGAGTTCTAGTGCGCCAATAATACAGCTGAGTATGAGGCACTGTTACTAGGACCCCAGAAGGCCATAGATTTAAAAGTCCATTTTTTGAAGGTAATTGGCGATTCTGAGATTATCACTCGTCAGGTACGCAACACCATTCATTACTTGTCTCCCCATCTGAAAGGTTACTGGCAAGAGGTATGGCACTTGATTTCAGCTTTTGATGCTTTTGGTATTAAATCTGTACTCAAAATGCATAATGCAGTAGCCGATACACTTTCCAACACTGCTGCTAGGTTAACCCCACTTAGGGATGGATTTTCTATTGAAGTTATATACAAGCCGTCCATACCAGACAATGTTACTAATTTACGCGTTTTCAATGATGACCAATAGGTACTGGATTTCATGCTCAACACAGATATATTCAAAGACGCAGTTATGGAAGAAGAGGATCATGATCGGGCTTTGCAGGAGGAACTAAGAAATCGGAAGGAAAATCCCATACCCAAAGGGGTTGTGTCACTCGAAAAGTTGTTCGACTTACAGAACCGTTTTCGGGGGCCCCCAAACACGAAGGTGCAAAATTCCACGTTAGTACACTGAAAAATTAACCTCGAGATAGACAAGGATCCCAAGATTGTAAATTTAGGTAATGAGTGCACCCCTTAGGAGAAACAAGCATTCACCGGATTATTTAAAAAATACTGAGATGTGTTTTCCTGGACGTATGATGGTCTTCGAACTTATGATACGTGGATAATCCAACACGTCATACCCATTAAGGAAGGAGTGAGACCCTTCCAACAAAAACTGAGAAAAGTACACCCAGCTCTAGAACTGATGATCCAAAAGGAACTAAAGAAGCTCCTGGATGCATGGATAATTTTCAAAGTTAGACATTCAACCTGGGTGTCCAACTTGGTCCCTATTCGCAAGAAATCCAGCGAGATCCATTTGTGTGTAGACTTCACGAATTTGAACAGGGCCTCCGACAAAGACAACTATCCGGTCCCCCCTATGGAGAAAATCCTCCAAGCCGTATCAGGGTCAGAAATGTTCTCTCTATTGGATGGGTTTTCAAGGTATAATCAAGTACTAGTGGCTGAGCCCGATCAGCTCAAAACCACATTCAAAACTAAGTGGGGAACATTTTCTTTCATATGCATACCCTTTGGGATGATTAACGCCAATGCCACCTTCCAAAGAGCTATGGACATCGCCTTTAGAGGGATTATTGGGAAAAGCGTGGCAGTATACCTTGACGACATCACCATGTTTTCAAAGCACAGATCTGACCACATACACCACCTCAAGAAATTTTTTGAAAGATGTCAGAAATATGGGATCTCACTGAACCCAAAGAAAAGTGTGTTCGCCGTTGCCGAAGGAAAATTGTTGGGGCACATAATAACTCAAGACGGCATAGTGGTGGATCTGGAACGTGCGAATGTCATAGCTCAAATACCACCCCCAAGTGGTAGGAAACCTATGCAGTCATTCCTTTCCAAAATCAACTTTTTTTGAAAGTTTATATCATATTTCACTTAAATCGTGAAACCATTACAAGGCATGATTAAGAAAAACGCTAACTTTAAATGGAATCCTCCTAAGAAAGAAGCATTCGACAACATCAAACGAGCCATCGTGGAAGCACCTGCTCTTTACAGTCTGGAATTCAGCAAAGGCTTTATCTTGTACACCTTTGCCTCAGATTCATCGTTGGCCTCCATCCTCAATCAAAAAGATGACTACCACAATGAGTGGCCTATATCATTTATGAGTATTGGGTTACAAGGCACCGAGCTGAATTATCCAGATATTGACAAACAAGCTTATGCGGTATACAAGGAAGTTAAACATTTCAGGCCGTACATTTTGAAAAATCATGTCACACTCTTCGTACCTCACCCAGCTGTACGCTCACTATTCGTACAACAACAGCTGGGTGAGCTATGAGGCAACTGGATGACATGCCTTCAAGAATATGACTTGGAATTCAAGCCAATACACACTGTGAAAGGCCAAGTATTGTGTTGCATGGCCGCAGAGGCAGTAGACTCACGGGGAAAAGAGGAAGAAAATTGGGAACATGAGATCGATATGTATCAAAATAATAGCACAGCCCCACATGATACATCCTCTTGGTACATAGATCTCCTGCAATACCTGAATCACGACACCATGGGCCCCACTTTAACTACCAAGCAGAAGCGTGCGTTGAGATTGAAAGTTGTATCCTACCAGCTAGTGCAGGGTAAGTTGTTTTGCAAACATCACAATGGTGTCTTGCTACGCTATTTGGAATGGGATGAGGCACAAAAAGTATTGGCAGAACTTCACGATGGCCCTACAGGGGGGAACTATGCAGGAGACACCACCACTCACAAGATCATGCGTGCCAGTTTTTATTGGCCTACTTTGTTTAAAGATGCAAACACATATGTCTGGAAATGGCAGCAGTGCCAAAAGTTCGCAAATAGAGATATACGACATTCGGCCCCATTACAGTTTGTCGCAGTGGAAGAACCATTTCAACAATGGGGGCTAGATGTGATTGGGGAAATCCTACCACACTCTTCAAAGCAACACATGTACATCCTCACTGCCACAGACTACTTCACAAGGTGGGTTGAAGTGGTACTGTTACGTCAAGTCAACGATCAAGAGGTAATAGCCTTCATCACCCAATGCATCATGATCAGGTTTGGCGTTACAACCTCCCTTGTTTTTTATAATGCAACATATTTCTCATCGTTGAAATTATATGATTTTTCTCTAGAAAATGGTATCGTACTTAAACATTCTGCCAACTATTACCCTCAAGGAAATGGGTTAGATGAGTCAACCAACAAGAACCTAATTCACATCATCAAAAATACTCTGTTGTCCCAACAACGAAATCGGCATAGGGCACTCCAAAATGCCCTCTGGGCAGATCAAGTCACACCCAAACCTTCCCTAGGCACTTCCCCATTTTTCCTCGTATATGGAAAAGAAGCTATCCTTCCTCCCAACTTGTCTCTCCCAGCCCTCTGATTATCTCAAGAGACTCATGGCATTCCTTGCCCTACTTTACAAGCCCAAATAGACACACTGTTGAAACTTGAGGAGGAAACGCAAAAAACTCGGGAAGAATTTGCCATCCACCAAGGACAGATAAAATGATGGCTTGACAAGAAGTCATCCAGGAACAAGGTTTTCGAAGTAGGCGACCCTGTCCTCAAATGGGATAAAGCTCATGAAGATAAAGGGAAACACTCCAAGTTCTAGGCATTATGGATAGGTCCTTTCCAGATTAGAGAGAAGGTTGGTCCCCACATTTACAGGTTACAAACTCTTGAAGGGAGGACTGAAGTCGTCTCTGTGAATGGACACGACCTTAAACACTATTTCACCTGACAGCCCCTCGGGGCCATTGCTACACCCTCTACCATAGTTTCTCTTGTTTTTTCGTTCTTTACCTTTCTTGTTTTCAATAAATCGCTTGTTCAACACAGGCTCCCATTAACCATCTCTTTTCTTTGGCATCCAAATTTTGAAAGGGGATATGGAAGTTACCCAAGTGGCATACTGAGTTGAGATCTGTGACGGTGTATTATCTCCTCCCAGAGTGTGAAAGAGGAAAGCATACCTGTGATAGGCACTCAATGGTGAGAACATGACTGAGGCCCTCGGACTAAGACGCAATAGCTTACCTGGTATGCTGGCCCAAGGGACTGCTGTGAAAAAGGAAATGTTCAGTTTAAATGGTTACTAGATGGAAAAGGGAGGAGTCAGCCTCAGGTGATGAACGGAAATCCAGGAAAACCCCAAGTCCTCATATAGACCAGGAGCAACCTCTCTTGCAAGTAAAATAAGTTGGGATCCCTCATCTGCCCAGGCAATAATTGCCAAATAAAATAAGTGCCCTGAGCACAGAAAATAAGTGCCCCGAGCACATTTTAATAAGTGCATTAAGCACATGAATAAAGGGTAAAGGATTGAGAAAGGCTTCCTGTGCAGAGAGGTGATACGATGACTCCGCCGGGGTACTGACCAAGATCGCTGGCAGCAGAGCAACGCTTGTGATTCCTACGCAGTGACTCCACCGGGGCCATCTAGTCTGCTGGCAGTGGAGCAACACAATTAGGACCAAACAAACTATACTAGATCTGAAAATCCCTGAGGTTACTCTGAACTTGTCCATCCGGTCTCCAAGAATGAAAACACGGTAAAACAACACCCAAGGGCAGGCAGATAGGGAGAGAAAATGTGCAAGGTTTGAAGAAGGAAGAAGTGGGACCCACGGGGTGAAAGGAAAAGTGTGTTATGCCCTCCTAGCCCCCTCAGGATGAAACACCAACAGAGATTTTGGACCTTTCTAGTGAATCACCATTTGTTGTAGCCACTACAACACCCTCCAAAAATTTCACCCTCTAAATTTTTTGAGCCCCCGAGCATCGAAAAGCGAAGTCAAAGCCTGAAGTTCAAATATTTTCAAAAGCCTTAAGTCGCTAAGTCACAGAATAGGTCATTTTCTCTAATCAGCGACCCAGTGACCTTGTGACCTATTAGGTCGCGTACCGCATTCAACTTTAAACAATTGCGACCTAGCGACCCTGCGACCGTGCGACCCGCAGGTCGCACATCTCATCAATGCGGATTTTCCGTGACTCAGCGACCTCATTTATTTCCCACACGAGCGACCCCTTTATAAATAGAAGGGTTGCTAGGTCGCATTTCGCTCATGCGGCGGAGAGCAAAAAACGCTTCTGACAGGCCAACTGGAGCGCGATTTTCTCGGGTAAGTTGCCTAATCCTCCTGATGTTTCCATTTTTTCTATTTTTCCCCTTTCCCCTTATATTTACTCTTTTAAAGCCACCTGCTATTCCCCATTTCAGATCCTCTTTGAACCTGAGTATTTTCTAAACCTCCAAACCTTGCCTTTCTCATACAAACTTGTAAATGAAGCCAACCAGCCTCCCCTGTGTCTGTCTCTTCCTCTAATGACCACTTCATCTTAATTTATGGTTTTTCCTCACTACCTCCCTTCAGTTTTTTAAGTTAAGAATTAAACAAAACACCACTCCGCTGTAAAAATCGTCCACCCAGCCCTAGCGCAACATCTGACCCCGCAACCTTGCGAACCTCGTGACCCAGTGACCTTAGTTGCTAAGTCGCTAAGTCGCATCTCGCTCAAAAATGAACTTTTTATGACCTTGCGACTCAGCGACTCGGTCGTAAGTCACTAAGTCGCAAGATCGCATCCTCATGAATTTTTTATCATTGCGACTCGGTGACCCTGCGACCTAGTCGCAAGTTTGCAGGTCGCAGGGTCACTTTCCTTTGAAGTTTTAAGCCAGTGCGACTCGGTGACCCAAGGAATGGGTCGCTAACTCACAGTTTCCCCCCTTCCTTGACCTTATTTGGGCAGAGTCAAAAGCAGTATTGATCATTTATTGATATGGCACCTGTCTTATTCTGGGACTGTTTTATGAATATGCCAGGGAACCTCGAAGCAAAGTTAGAGTGTGTCTCCGGCTCGTCGGCCTCAAGTGACATGGGGCCCCCGACAGTTCGCAAAAAAAATAAGAGCCCAAAGATAGAGATCACAGAAAGTGAAGTACTTACGTCTCCTCCCCCTATCTACGGCAACACCACATGTGTATTCAGCAGAGGAGAAAGCATGAGTTGGTATCAAGTATACCAAGAGTTCGCACAACTCGAGTTCCCAGAGGACCTCCCAGACCGGGAATTATATGTGTAGGTTAAGAGGTCAAAGATTCACTATGTAGGTGCCCACCCATCTATCTTCCCATGTGCCAAAATTATTGACTGGATCATACAAAATATCGACCCCAAGATGTGGGTGATTCGGGATCATGAGGGGAAAGCTTTTGCAAATATAAAATGCCAGGATGCGGAGTACCACTACGCACTTCCAGAGCGAGAACAGACATTCACAGAGGAATGGGCCACTACCCATGCGGTTCCAATAGCAGACACCCTGAGAGGATGATGGGAAGAACCAGAGAAGTTCAAAGTGAAGAAGGACCAGGAGTATAAAGTAGTAGGCCTCCGAAAGGTCTATAAGCTCGTAGCAGCTATGCTTTCTATAATGTGTGGTCATCCCGATGCCACCACTTTCAGCGGTTCTTGGGTATCCCTGATGCATTTTTTTACCGTATATGGCACCCATTTCAATTGGGCCAATTTACTAATAGTGACCCTCAAAATCAACATATCTACGGCACTGGCTCCCGAGGAGGGATACTCATCTAAATTTTACATGGCCTCCTATCTATTGGATACAGTTTGTGCCAGGCGCCACTTTGAGGGATGGGCTCACAACTGGGGTCAGGAGCGAGCACACCCAATTCAAAAGGAGATGCAGGTATTATAAGAATCCAAATATAAGCAGAATATAGAGCTAATTGCACATAGTTTCATCCCTGCACTCTACGAGATTATTCGGTCAGGATACCCCATGCATGTCCTGGCGAGCCATGGAAACGATAGTCAAGGTAGCACATTGGTTTCCATTTGGAGAAGGCACCTTCATCCGAGTCTTCGGTTCATTCAAGACTCCCCATGCTTTGCCACGATTCGTCACTGACATGATGCTACTTCAGGAAGTATGTTATCAGATGACTTCCAGCTTCTCGAAGGTCCTTACTAAAGGTAAGAAGAAGCCATGGCCCATACTGCCGCTCACCATTGGTGCTTAGACGATCAAGGATTTCAGAGAGGTGGAGGCAAAAGCTAAGCAAATCAGAGGATTCTTCCTTGCGCCTTTGGATTACTGGGCATACGATCTTGAGAGAATAGTCCCTGCTCATTGCAAATGGGCCAAGTTCAAATGGATCTACCAACATACTGAACGACCAGCTGAAGATGAGGTAAGAAACCGGTACAACAAGGATAGAGAACTCGCCCTGGAAGCATTGACTGATCAGGAGTAACAAGATGATCAAACTCTAGAGGAGGGAATCCACGAGTTGGGAGGTGCCTCATCTTCCCAGACCAAGAAGCCATGAACTAACACAAGCCATAGCTCTTCCTCCCAATAGAAATAAAAAGAAGAAAAAGCTCAGTGAGAAGCTGAAAAGAAGGTGAAAGAGGATGAAGATAAGCATAAGAAACACCTGAAGGCAGAGCAGAGAAAGAAATAGGCAAAGGATGCTGGAAAAAGAAAGGAAGAATAGGAAGCAAAAGCAGAAGCTGAACAGTAGCTCAAGAAAGAATTAGATTAGGTGGAGGTTGAACACAAAAGGAAGGAAGAAGAGGAAACAAAAGTAGAAGCTGAACGAAAAAGGAAGGAAGAAGAGGAAACAAAAGCAGAAGCTAAGCGCAGAAAAAAGGAAAAATAGGATAAGGCAAAGGCAGAGCAGCTATTGAAAGAAGAAGAAGAAAAAAAGAGAAAAGAGGAAGAGGATTGAAGATCGAAAGATGATTTTTGCAAAGATGCCGAGACACCTCCTCTAGTAACAAGGGTACAGACAAAGCTGCCGCCCATCAAAGTACTTGAAATTAACACATGTTTTTCACTCTCAGAACTAAGCACCTCTGAAGGATAGGAGGAGGAAGTGTTCAATCTGACGAGACTCACTTATGATCAGTTCAATTTCAAAATCAGGAAGGAAAAGGATATAGTTCTGGACACTAGGACCAATCTAGTGATGATAGCATCAGCCGGCACTACTTTTTCCGTATCCATAGAAGAAAACGTGAGCCGGGTGAGTAGGGAAATCCTCTCCCTACAAAATATATTACGGGACTGCACACGAGTCAAGATAAAAACACCCTTATTAACGAAGTACCACTCACCATCCAGAGAGAGTTGGTGACGCTGGAAGCCACCATGAGGTAGGTTTACAAGGAGATGTTCACCATAAAGCAAACAGTCACACCTCTATTGAGAGCTCAATCGGAAATGAAGAAGAGAAATGCGCAAATGAAAGAGGCCTCCACCACCTTGTATGAATGATAGAATGGAAAAACATATATTCGCAGGCTTCAGAGAATTTTCCCAAGAAATATTGGATTCACACTCAGAACGACAAGGTCCAAATTCGCATAAAAGTGCAATCCAAGGAGAAGTTATTCAAAGACCTAGAGAAGGTGATGACCACCTATGAGGATTTGATCGTGGCATTGTCTCGATGACTGAGCTGCACCATATTCCCTCTCTAGGTACATTGGGTGAAGACAAGACATCGGAACAAGTAAATCATGAAATTCAGGCATTCCTGCAACTTATTAGACAAGCCGCCGCTACACCTGATCTTCTGGCATCGCAGGAGAACTTGGTTAAGTTCGTCATGACACCAGCTTGGATTTACACCAAACTGGCTTTCTTATCCAACCAGGTCACAATCAAGAGAGAAAATCTGATCTCGAATGCCCTAGAATACCTACACAGGTTAAGGGAATATACTCCTCTGATCTCCCCAGTTTCTATAGACTATCGTGCATGGCAAAATTTCCTCAAAGAACAACAAGTGGATGTTCTCAATCTCACAATCACTTACACGCTCCCAGGATCAGATCGCAAGGTACAACCTATAAGAAGGGTCGTAGGTCGTAGGTCGCATCCTCCATCAGGTCAGGTCGCACCTTATATTCAGGTCGCAAAGCATACTAATAGGCGAAAAAGAAAAGAGTCAAGACACCCAAGGGTCACTTTTGTCTTATATATACTCCCTTCGGGGACTTGTAGAGGGATCCGTTTTTTGGACTCCTAAGGAGATAAGAGAGTTGTAAAGCATTGAAAAACCCCTTATGAATGAATACAAGCATTTTTCTTCAATCCACTATTGGATCGAATGAGAATCAATGTGTTAATACTATGAGTATTTTTCGTATATGTCTGATATCTTATGATTAATTGATCTGTGTTTTCTGATTATACTCATTATGCATTTTAGCTCACTGCATGTGTTTATGATGGTATGTTATTTACATAGGAGATGTTTCAAAATTTATTATTGACATCTATCTTATTCACGAAAACGCCCAAGTATGCATAAGTTTTTCTTACCAGAAAGAATTGTTTCTTCTATGGTTTGAACAATCTTACAAACACGACCTTAATGATATGCTGCATGTTTCCTTTTATATCTTTCTATTTTAAGAGTTTATGCTCGTTGACAATCATCGATATTTGTCTTGTATCATTCGATAAATGTATACCTATAACTCTGCAGGGCTCATTTGCATCCAAGAGAAGGTGTATTTAGCGGTAGCCGAACCCACACCTTGGGCATGATCCCTATCACAAATGGTTCAAAGTATAATTGGGAATTTTTACCAAGGATATCCCCTACTGTTGGCCGGAAAAGTTTTCCCATCAACAAATCCCCAGGAGGTAACCCAACCTTCCATAACCATGTTCCCTTAGGGGGAACTCATTTTTAACCCATTTGCGGCTGAGCCGTGGACATGTAAAGGAAAGGGAGAAGTTATAGATCCTTAGCTGTAGGAATGTAAGGGAAAGGAAGTGGTGATAAACCCTTTGCCGTGGGCTTGCCTTGATAAGGTAGATTTTATGGCCCCAAACAATCAATTATATGCCCATAGCTTAGGGATTTGTGCCATATTTTTAGCCCCTGAGTCTAGGTCACTACCTAGAAATTTCTGTAACTTCAGGAGAGGATACATAACATTAAAACGAATACATGGAAACAATCACATCATTGGGAACTCATCCGACCCCACCCAACAAATTAAGGAATTTCGTCAAACATGTCACAAACATTTCATTTATAGGTGTAAACAACATAATTAAACATAAGGGTCTAAAACTTATCTAGGAATCACTAAGAAGCATTTCTCCCTTACATCATAATTTGAAATACAATCTATTTTACCATAGATATGTTGTATATTCATTTCCAGGAAAAAACATAGATAGCGCCATACATCATCACTGATAAAATACATGCTTATAACGAACTTAATAACAAAATAAATAACATGGATATAACATCAATGAAATCCACATAATAACCAATAAATTTTCATATGAAATACTTAAGGAATGAGCTCTTCATTTCTGAATGTAAAAACCAACCGGAGATGGGGCTTCCATGTTACACTTGACCATATATTGGTTGAGACAAGTATCACATTAGCCAATCACCCTCATGCTATATTCCAACCATGAATGTGGGACTTTATCAAACACATCAATAAACACCAAACTAGGGCTCCAGAGACCAAACTGTTTCAACCCCAAAGTAGTGATTCCACCTCACGGTCGGACATCACTAACCATCACGGATTGATCTCTATAGAAGTTGTTCGAGGGCTCTATATTATTTTTTGCAACCAGGGCTTCCAAGTATGGTAACTCAGCCTCAACTGTTACAGGGCTTCCAGAGCATTTGTCGAACCAAGGCTTCCAGGACTAGTAACTCAACACTAGCTATTTTTAGGCTCTAGAGTGTTTTTCCAACCAAGGCTCCAGGACTAGTAACTCAACCCACCTAGGGCTCCAACGTGTTTTTACACCCAAGGATCCAGGACTAGTAACTCAACCCAACAACTATCCATCGAGCTCTAGAGCGTTTTTCCAACGAAGGCTTACAGGACTAATAACTTAACCCACAGTTGTCCGTTATGCTCCAGAGCGTTTTTCCAACTAGGGCTCCATGAAATAAAAACTCCACCCACAACTAAAGGACTCATGAGAATCACACAGAAAACAATAAATGGAAATAAACCCACAACACCATGGATATCCAAGAAATGGAAAGGCTATGAAAATCTGCATGCATACACCATGCATGCCAAAACTAGAGAGGAAAACATACATGCAACTCGATACCTGCACTCAGAACTAGTTGTAGATGCTGATGCCTATTTCCTCTTGTGCTTTCATGCTCTTCCTTTTCCTTCTTTCTCCAAATCACCAAGTATCCACTCTTCTCTGAGTATCTAAGAGTATGAGAGAGAGAGAGAAATGGGAGAACTCCAAAATGTGAACAAAATATTTCGAACTAATCCTCAGAAGCCTTTTTATTGAAGAGGCCTCTTTTTTTTTTTCCATTATTTTCATAAATAAAATGCGAATTAATGACTCATGCATTTCCAAAGCCTTTACCATTGCCTTTTCCAATTTCCTTTAGCCATAATAAACTGAATTGAACACCCACTCAGATATTTTAACCAATACTCAACTTGGAATACGTCTCCCATAAATGGTGATATTATATGTATTTTTACTACGGATATCACAAAACCCTCCCCCTTGGAGGAACACTATCCTCAGTGTTCAATCACACATATAAACCATAAAACTGCTAAAAACAAAACATGCTTCCTATGGAGCTTTATAGCACAACTCGTTGCAATATTTATAATGACCACCTACTAAAACATGAAAATCGTACTGTTTACTGGAGCTTTATAACACAACTCATTATGGTCTTTACAATAACAAACATACATACTGATACACATTCGCTTCAACCATGGAATAACCATAATGTTCATGTAGCTTTATAAACCAACTCGATAGATTATTAACAATAATATACACATATACACATTTTCTCAACCATCAAATAGAAAGATATGATGCCCATATCAACAAAAATGGAATCCCTTGCGAAATTCAAAGCTGCTTCCAATATCCAGCGCTACAATCCTGCGCCACTTATCGTCTTAGTGAACATTTATCAACTCATTGTTCTGGGGCACACTCTGAATGTGAATATGATTCCATCTGGAAATGCTAATGACCAAAACAAATCCATCCCTAACCTTACCTTCTCTTCTACACAGTCCCTCAGGCAATCCGGTAATCCCCTTCCATGTAGTCACTCACCTTCCAAGTTATGTTAGCACCCCCTTCCCAGGCATTTCATCCCTTGACAAGGCTTCCTCACATCGAAAGATACAAAAACCAAGACACATCCCTATCTCAAAACCATTATACCAGTCATATCATGCTTATGGTAATCAATGGAAACTATTGGGTACCAGTGTCCCACAATGGCCCTAATCCTGAAGTGTTTTACCATCATACTGCTGCATGTTTCAATTCCTTTTGTTATTGCTGCTAATTCTTGCAGTTGGTTTCAACCATCCCAAACCAGGCATTACATGCTTCTTATACCGAGCACATACTTTCCATTAGATTCAAAATAAATCAAAATAAACTCAAATCATACCTCATTGGTAGCTCGTCGATAAGGTACACTTGCAATCCTATTTACTTCCTGTCACAACAAATGTAACTAAAGGTTCTTGTCACATCTGGTTAGCTCAGAATGAAACCAACATAAATTAAAATAATGAATCACATGAAATCACCATAAACCATAATCATAAATCATATGTAACCATCATAAGTTAGAATCATATATTACATGTATAATAAAACTAACATAAAATACTGATACTTATCGTTCATCAGTGCATACTTCTTCCTTTTCTCTTTCTTTACACACACCGGATCAATTGCCACACCTAGAAAGCACCCAATTCCCTTTCTTCTCTTTAATCACATACACATACACACAATAGACATCACCATATGTAGATCCACACAAGGTGCACAACACCACACAATTCATGCACCCACATCTGGCACGCAACATAACACATACACTTACACTTGGTGTTTAACACGACACATACATATACCTACACCAAAACAAAACACATACACCTACAAATTATACAAAACAAAATACATATACAAAGTATAGCACAAAAAAAACACATGTCGCAATACCACGACTACACCATGCACATACATAGTACCACATTCTCACAACATAACATGTACGACATGCACACAATACCACATGTATTCCAGTACCATATGCACAACATGTACACAATACCACCTGTACACAACACTACCTGCACAACATGAAAGGTACACAGAACCACCTACACAACGTGTACACAATTCCAAATGTACATCGCACCACCTATACAACGTTTACACAATACCAAATGTACACAAGACCACATGCATGATATGTACACGACACCACATGTACACAATGTTACATGCATGACATGTAAACAACAACACCTGCACACAACATCGCTTGTACAACATGTACATAGCACCACATGTACAAGCATGCATACAACACCATATGTACATAGCACCATATGTAAAACATTCACACAATACCATACGTACATAGCACTGCATATACAATAGGTACATAGCACCATGTATACACAATACCGCATATCCAACATGCGCACAACACCCTATGCACACAATACCACTTATCCAACATGTGCACAATACAATATACACACAACACCACATATCCAACATGTACATAGCACCATATATACCTAGCATTGCATATGCAATATATACACAACACCATATGTATACAACATGAATACAACATCATATGTACACAACACTACATATGTTACATGTACACATCACCATAGGTACAATCACTAAATATAAAAAATGCACAACATATACACAAAAATAGTACTGCACATCCATAGACCACACGCTGACCCCACAATAAATATTGCTTCTAATGTCTTTCTACTATCCATGCTTATCCTAGCATGCTGCAAATCACACTACTTTCACTTCAGTGATACACCCTTCAACATTATTGTCCATAACATAAACATAGGCATAGTACAAGAATATAACATTAAATCATATCCACATGATAGTGACCTCATAGATAAACCAAGGATACTCTGCCACGTGATTCCTTATAGCCAGGAACCTCTTCATGTCATTCACTCACATAATCAATCATTCCTCCACAAGACTGATCCTTGAAAACCCTATCATACAGTGACATAAATACATAAATACATACATATATATAATTATTAGCATAAATCAATCATCATCCTATCAAACAACGACATGCATACATACATGTATACATATATACATTATCATTAAACAATCATGATCCATGATAACCCTATCAGCCACGACATATATACGTACATACATACATACATACATACATGTATACATATGTAAAAATCAACATAATAATGTTCACAATGCAATTTCTAGATATCATAAGGTCTAGGTTAAGAGAACTTCCTTTATTCATGCACAACATACACAACCAAGGAATCTAACATATTATCTCCATTCACTTTACCTACTCTGCCACTGTCCATTTACCTAATGGACTCAACCAATCCAAATGAATGTCATATTCTTACCTTCTGCTGTGCTTACTCATGCACTACACTTCATCCAAGTCTTACATTACTTATTGGGTACCAAAAACTCCATCAACTTTCATCTTTTCCAACCAATTCGCAAGACTCTCAAAACATAAAAAAAACAAGAACGAGAAATCCCACAAGAAGAAAAACATGAAAACCAATAAAAATATGACACTGCAACCAAAGTGGAATGATCATGCACTAATCACAATCAAGAATGCAAATCAAGAGAAAACAAATCAAAAATACTGAAAACAAAATACTAGTGACAAACACCATGACGCAATTCCCTATGGCTTCCCAACACTTCCAAAGGAGAGTTCAACCTGAGCCTTCTTCAAGATTTCATGGTAGTCCCTTTTGCCATGGAATCCTCTGCATCATACTGCCATAAACACATAACTGTCAGTGTATAAATAAACATACAACATGTTATTTGCCTTACCTTGTTGTGGAAAACACATGTCATCCATATGTACCAAACATCAATACAACAATTCGAAATCAACTTTTACCAAGACTAACAACCATGTCATAATAAAAAATCAACTCACATTCATCAGTCATAATACATAATGCTACAAATATCACCTACTTATACTCAAGCACATATCATTTTTCCCAACACATATGCATTAGTACAACCATCTTAAAACAAGATCATTTCTTCATGAAATCTTATAAACACATACTCATATTATGTGATTAGTCAAACATTCAAACAAACTATAATCGTACCATCTTAGATAAATCAACTAGAGAACATAATGGACACCAAATACTCAACACCAGATAGATGACATAATCAAACAATCAAGCACCAAGTACACACCATAAGAAAACTCATACCTCAATGTATCTCAGGGGAAGTTATCTTGTCTCCAAAATCAATCTAGATTAGCATGATATAACTTCACAATACATCAACTCAAAAATTAATAAAATCATGATATCCATAGTAGTGACCGACTAACGTGTTCACACCATAAGCTCATCAACATTTTCCATTCATGCATAATGATCACATATGCAAAGTCAGTCGAGACATAATACAACACACTATCATAATTAGATTGACTCATACCTAAATGTCATAACCTTAACCATCTGCATGGCCAATCCAAATTAGCATAGTACATACCTCAATGTATCTCAGGGGAGGTTATCTTGTCTCTAAAATCAATCTAGATTAGCATGATATAACTTCACAATACATCAACTCAAAAATTAATAAGATCATGATATCCATAGTAGTGATCGACTAACGTGTTCACATCATAAGCTCATCAACACTTGCCATTCATGCATAATGATCACATATGCAAAGTCAGTCGAGACATAATACAACACAGTATCATAATTAGATTGACTCATACCTAAATGTCATAACCTTAAGCATCTGCATGGCCAATCCAAATTAGCATAGTACATATAACATCAAAATGTTAACAAATAACCCTGATCATGAAGCTAACTATCATAAAATAACAACAAGTTTACCTATAACATTCTCATCAAAAAAATATAAGTTATCTAACATAAAACAATAATAGCAATGCATACCACCACAGGTTTCCACTAACACATGTACATATATCCGCACTAACCAACTAGCATCTATAATGTATGTAACCATAACATCAATAGAATGAAAGTCATACACATAACCATAATGCATATGACTACGTCGATCAACTAGTATTTATCACATATGTAACCATAATAATAATAGAATGAAAAGATATAAGTAACCCTAATGCTTACAACAACCATGAATCACATACCTGCATGCTAAGAATACAAAATTGTATGATGATCTTCTCTTACCCTAAATTCCATTGTTGCAACTTCATTTTAATGATCTGCATCTCCTGCTTTGTCTAAGCCAACACATTAACATCATAACATACCAAATCATCATGATGACCTAATTGCATACAATGACCTTATGCACAACAACCTCAATCAAACGAATGAAAACTTGACCAAATGCACCCACTTGACATATCTATCTAATCATGGACGAACAATGCATGTTCAACATATGACATCATACAAGAAATCATATATGGATAACACTGAAGAATGACCAATATGTAACCCTAGCTTAAGCAATCAATACATGCACTATATGTAACAATATGTACGCAAGTGTGCATGAACAATACATAAGCAAGAATCACACATAACAAGTCATACCCGCATGATGACACATGTCCCAACGACATCAACAACTTTCCCATTGTGACACCACTATAACCATGACCAACACCATGGATATGCAATAATTAGACATAGACTACAAGCATAATACACATGGATGAAACCAACATAAACGCAAGATCAAAACACCACCCATTGAGTCCTATAGTTGAACCATGCTCTGATACCACTCTATAACACCCTCTTCCCACATCTACCTAAGTAATCGGCCAACCAGGGTAAACATGTGACGAGAGGCTACTAATATGAGATTAAACCTCCTAGATGACTTTGAGGAAGTGGAACCGATGGAAACGTGACAAACAAACATTACACTGCATCATTGACATCCCCAAGAGGTACATCAACCTTCTAGAGCATTGTTCCCTGAGGGGGAACTCATTTTTAAAGCATTTCAGGATTAGATGTAGGCATGCAAGGGAAAGGGAGCGGTAATAGACCCTTAGATATGGGATTTCCTTGTCAAGGTAGCGATTATGACCCCAAAAAATCAATTATGGGTCTACAACTATGATATTTGTCCCACATTTTTAGCCCCTAAGCCCTGGTCACTGCCTAGAACTTCCTGTAACTTCAGGAGATGATACATAACATCACATCGTCGGGAACTCATATGACCCCACCTAGCTAGGACAATAATTTCGTTAAACATGTCACAAAAATTGCATCTATAGGTATAAACAACATAATTAAACATAAGGGTCTAATACTTATCTGAGAATTGCTAAGAAGCATTGCTCCCTTACATCATAAGTTGCAATACAATCTATTTCACCATAGATACAATGTATATTCATTTCCAGGAAAAAGCACGAATAGCGCCATACATCATCACTGATAAAATACATGCTTATAACCAACATAATAACAAAATAAATACCATGGATATAACAAGAATTAAATCCACATAATAACCAATACATTTGCATACCAAATACCAAAGGAATGAGCTCTTCATTTCTGAATGTAAAAACCAACCAGAGATGGGACTTCCATGTTCCACCAGACCATAGATTGGCAGAGCCAAGCTTCACTTCATCCAATCACCGTCGTGCCATATTCCAAGCATGACTCTATCCAAGTTTTTACAGGGTTCCAGAGTGTTTGTGCCAACTAGGGCTTCTAGGACTAGTAACTCAACCCCAACTATTACAGGGCTTCTAGAGTGTTTTTCCAACGAGGGCTTCTAGGACTAGTAAGTCAACCCCAGTTATTTTAGGGCTCCAAATCATTTTTCCAACCAAGGATCCAAGACCAGCAACTCAACCCTCCTAGGGCTCCAGAGAATTTGTCCAACTAAGGCTCCAAGACTAGTAACTCAACCGAACAGTTATTCTTCGGGCTCTAGAGTGTTTGTCCAACCAAGGTTTCCATGACTCAACCCACAGTTGTCTGTCGGGCTCCAGAGAGTTTTTCCAACCAAGGCTCTGGGAACTAATAACTCTAGGAACTAATAACTCAACCCACAACTAAAAGAATCATGAGAACCAACCAGAAAACAATTAATGGAAATAATCCCGCAACACCATTGCTATCCAGGAAATGGAAAGGATAGGAAAATGCACATGCATACACCATGCATGCAAAAAGTAGTGAGGAAAACATACATTCATTTCGGTACTTGTAAGAAAAACTGATTGTAGATGTTGATCCTGATGTCATCCTGTGCTTTCCTGCTCTTCCTTTTCCTTCGTGCTCCAAATCACCAAGTATCCACTCTTTCTAAGAGTGCTCCAAGAAAACTCTAATTATCCAACAGTATAAGAGAGAGAGAGAATAATGAGAGAGCTCAAAAAATGTGAGAAAAATCTTTCCAACTAATCCTTAAAAGCCTTTTTATTGATGAGGCCTCTATTTTCTTCATTTTCCATTATTTCCATAAATAAAGTGTGAATTAATGCCTAATGCCTTTCCAAAGCCTTTTTCATTTCCTTTGTCAATTTTCTTTACTCATAATAAACCAAATTGAACACCCATTAGGATGTTTTGCTTACCACTTAGCTTGGAATACGTGTCCCATCAATCGTGGTATTATATTTATTCTCACATGGATTTTTACTAGGGTTGTTACAAGCAAGTTGAAACACCAACATGCATGCAAAGAAACAAGCAAAATAAGACTCCCACAAGCCAAATGATTAAAAACGACAGAAAAAATGAGAACTGCAAAACTCACCCGGAAAAGCGACGACAATCGCACTGAAGGTTCCTTGATCTCCTCGAGAATGCTAGAGCTTCAAGATCAAGTGTGAAAATGAGCTCTAGGGACATCATTTAAATACATTTGAGAAAATTAGGGTTTATGACGCGCATGCCTGAAATCAAGGAAAAAGAGACACATGGCAAAAGCTTCCAAAAATAGCAAATATGCCTCTTTTGGGTTACTAAAAATAAATCCCTAAATTTTAGGGATGTTTTTTTCTTTTTCGACTTTTCTTTTTTTCGAGAAAAACTTGCCATGCACATCACTAGGAAAGATTGCACAATTTTGGGAACTCGAAAAATTTCTGGCTTACTGCATTGTGCAGTTTCTGAGCTCAGTGAGGGATTGTGCAGTTTCTAGGCTCAGTGTTGGGCTGTCTTCCATGATTGCACAGTTTCCGAGCTCAAGACTAGCCGCTAGTCATGATTGCGCAATTCTAGTCATTAAGGCTGCTTGCCCGCATTAATTGCACAGTTTCAGGAGGCAAGCCCAGAACTGTTGTGTAAGACTAAATTAGGAGGTTAGCTTGTGACTTAGAAATATTAACTAGGTGAAAAGAAAGTGAACACAATCATAGGTAAAGGATAATTATCAATCAAAGCATGAATAACTGATAACAGTGCAAGATAAGCTCCTGTGAAAAGAATGTTAGACTCCAAAATGTAAGCAAAAAAAAAAGTTTAGAAGATAATTGTAACCACTACAACATTGTGATAATAATTATTTTGCTAAATTTTAAAAAATATATAAACACACATATATATTTATATATATAACTTACAAAATATAATTATAATTAAAATTGAAAATAAAAAATAAAATCTAGTATATCCATTAATTATTTATTATGAAAATCAATGTACAACATTTTCAACTTCCTCTTTTTACACATTGGGGACATTGTTAATATATTCACTATATAGTTTAAATCTGGTGAACTTATGAGAGGGCTTAAATAATTGACCTCTCGGATTGTTCTTCTAATCTCAGATTAAGAGATTGAGATTATAATCTTGACTTCTTTATTATTTGAGATTTAAATCTCAGGTAAGAGATTGAGCTTCGAAACTACGTTTATGAAAATTGAATTAGCCCAAAAAAATTGAACATGTAAAAAATATCCCAAAAAGCACCATTGACTGATTAACAGAACATTGAACATTCTTTCATTCGAAATTGAGTGTTTCCTTTTATTTGAAAATATATCTCAGCATCAAAACAATAATCAGTGATTTAATCCATTCACTGAAATGTATAACAAGAACAACTTTACTTCAGAATTTTGAAAAACTATTAAACCAATGAAATGGGAAAGCACTTTCTGTGAACAATTGATGAACCATAATCATTATAGTCAGCCTTGGTAATCCACATCTGCATGCAGCAAAGGCATTAAAGTTCAAATGTTGTCATGGTACATATAAATTACATATAAACCCAAAAAGATAATAAATTGCAGATAATCACCTGCTGGAAAATGCTCAGAGATGCCAAGATTGACCCTCCAATCCAGGCACTGTACCTCCTTTCAGACGGTGCAATTACCTCAATCTTCATATTACGTGGGGCCAGGGCAGTGATCTCCTTGCTCATACGATCTGCAAAACCAGGAAACATTGTAGATCCTCCACTGAGAACGATATTTCCATACAGCTCATCTCTGACATCTTCGTCACACATCATGATGGAATTATAAATTCTCTCATGGATACCCACAGTTTGCATTCCAATGAGAGAAGGTTGGAACAACACCTCACCACATCTGAAACGCTCTGCACCAATGGTGATCACTTGCCCATCAGGAAGCTCATAACTCTTTTCCAGTGAAGAACTGGTCTCGGCTGTCTCAAGCTCCTGGTCATAGTCAAGGGCTACATAAGCAACCTTCTCTTTCATATCACCAACAATTTCCCGCTCTGCAGCACTGGTGAATGAGTAGCCTCTTTCAGTCAGCATCTTCATCAATGCATCTGTTAGATCCCGACCAGCAACATCTAACCCTAGGGCATGAGGAAGAACATAGCCTTCATGTATTGGAATTGTGTGGGTGACACCATCACCAGAGTCAACAACAATACCTGCGTACCCAATACATGATGGATTCTTGAGGAGTTCTTGAAAATCAAAATTGTATTTAGTTTTGAAGATGGTACATGAGTTGAGTTGTGGTCGTGATCTAGATGTGTAGAAACTGGTGTTTTATGTCTTATATATTTATAATTATTAATATTTTTGAAGAGTTCTTGAAAATCAAAATTGCATTTAGTTTTGAAGATGGTATCACAACTTATGTGGTCGTGATCTAGATATGTTTAACCTAGTATTTTATGTCCTATATATTTATAGCTATTATGATATTAATAGTGTATTTGATATTGTGGGTAATCACTATCTGATCTCTATTTTTCTACCCATTCTTGAAAATCAAAATTGCATTTAGTTTTGAAGATGGCACAACATGCTTACCAGTGGTTCGGCCAGTTGCATAGAGAGAGAGGATAGCTTGATGTGCGACATACATTGCAGGTGTATTGAAAGTCTCAAACATAATCCGGGTCATCTTCTCTCTATTTTCCTTGGGATTTAGAGGTGCCTCGGTCAGAAGTATAGGGTGATCTTCTGGAGCAATTTCTAGTTCCTTGTAAAATGCATGATGCCAAATCTTCTCCATATCATCCCAGTTGGTAATAATTCCTCGTTTAATTGGATACTTAAATTTCAAGGTCAGAATTTTTCTCTTTGATTGAATCTCATCACCTACATATGTGTCATTTGGTTCAGCATGATTTGGGCTACCAACAACAGTGGGAAACACTATTGTTGGACCATCATTACCAGCAAATCCGATCTGGTGCATAAATAGAGCTAATATTCAGCATAACATTTATCTTGTGGCTTTAAAGTAAGTAGATAGACTCACCTTGAGCATCCCAGATCCACTATCACAGACAAGAGGTTGGATATCTTTTGTCTCTGCCATCTTCAATCGAAAATTACCTGAGAAAATCAAGTAGACACAAAATTATCATATTGAAACCATTTGGAGGTTGAATATGTAGATTTTCAGAGTTTGAAATTGTATTATCAACACAACAGAAATTTGATGAGGTATCCTATAAATTGGAGGGAGGGAGATATCTTACAGGGCAAAGCAGACTTAGAATTCCTTGAAAGGGAGACGCAGATTGAAAGCTTGCAATGCATATAAGAAGCTCGAATTGATACCAAATTAAACTCAAGTGAATATTTCTCACCCACCAATCTTAAAATCAACTCAGAGCCTGTAGGCTATTGTTTTTCATATTAATTGTATGAGTTGGAAAAATATTGCGCATTCATATGCACATTATGAGTACGCGTATAATTATTACTGACTGCATTCTGCATTCATAGCAAATACTGGATCCAAATTAATTGAACTCTCATTTTGTAATGAATTTTTTAATGGTTAATTCTACCTTTTGCTTTTTCGAAATGTCTGGAATGGTAAAAATGTATTATAATTTAATGGGACTTGACATGGTTATAAAATATATTGAATTATTATTATTATTTAAAGAAAATTATATAATAAAAATAATATATAAAAAGTTTAGTTAAAATGTTATTCTTATGGAAAGATTGTATTTTTAAAACGTTTTTTAATTTATTTATAAAATATTTTAGCTTTAAATTTCTTATATATTAAAAAAATAAAGTAAAATAATATACATATTATAATCTCTTTAATATATAGCTAGAGTAAGTTTAATGGTTAAGAGCATGCGTTTCTTCCTAAAAAAGTATAGATTCAAAACAGAGAGGTAAAATATGTATGTCTTCATAGACTTAGCAAACTTCACCTTAAAATTGAATAATAATAATAATAATATATAATTTCACTTACTTCTATATACTAAATACTAATAAAACTATTTAATAAGATTTCTTTGTACTTCATATTAATTTCTCTTTTACATAAGTAAACTGCAATCTTTTAACACTTGGTGAGTCATTTTTAACATTGGGTATTCATACAAATAATGATGTTCCTCCTTATGATTTTTTCAAGTTTTTGTTAATATAATATCAGTATTTTGATATTTGGTGAGAATCAATTTTTACATTAATATTTATACAAACAATGGATCTATATATGATGTTATTTCTTATGATTATTTAAAATTTTTCTTGTTAATTATTTATTTGAAGTTTTTGTTATATATTAATACATTTTGACATTGAATATTTATATTAATAATATATGGATTTATATATGATATTATTCCTAATGACTATGTAAAGTCTTTGCTGATATTTTTGCTAATTATTAATGTATTTGATGTTTAATAAAACATTAAAATTTTTCGTAAAAAATTCTTTTTTATACACCGCAAAATATATATATATATATATATATATATATATATTATTTTTAATTATATCTATATTAATTTTAAATTTTAAATTTTAAAATATAAATAAATTCAAATATTAAAACTTTACCTATATCTATTAAAATTTTAAAATATCAAATTTGTAAAATAAAGTTAAGCTTAACTTAATCAATGTCAAAACCAACAAAATGGTAAGGAATTACGTGGTGAATGAATCTCTACACGGCGCTGCACTATTTATGAAGTCTTCATTGAAGGCGTATATAAATTATTTACTCGTGAATTGTAAAGTAAATTACTTAAAGTTCGTATTGATTTTGAGGTACTCATGAGTGGCCAAAATTATTTTTGGGTGGGAAACATTAAAAATATTAAATGATGTGTAGCAAACACTGATTCAGTGTGTTGGAGTGTTCGTAATGCGTGGCCCTTTTGATTGAATATTTTTTTTTAGGTTGTTCATGCTCTTAAAAAAATTGGAATTGAAGGGGATTATTGTATTTTGTAGAACAGTTCAGTCTGGTTTCTTCTGGCTTTTGACAAAGGGTAAAAGTGCATCTTTGTAAAAAAATAGAGACTAGCATCACGCTAAGTCCTTAAATAAATTTGGTGATGGTCTATCAACATGTGTATATATTATTATATGTAAATATGTAATAAGCATAACAATGTAAAAGAGTGTGTCTATTAACAAAGCATTATAGTGCCGAAATGAGGGACGTGGAACACTAAAGAGAAATGAGGTGTAAATACTTAGTAAGTAATGGAGAAAAGGAGAATAATCAAATTTCTTTATTTTTGGTTGTACTAGTTTAACAATTATAGACGTGGAGATATTAGAGATGGACGTGGAACACTAAAGGGAGTTGAGGTGTAAAGGGAATTGAGATGTAAATATCAGTAAGTTAGTTGGTAAGTAAGGGAGAAAAGGAGAATAATCAATTTTTTTATATATTTTTGGTCATATTAGTTTAACAATTACACATATGGAGATACTTATTGAAAATTTTTAATATAGTAGAGATGGAGTAATTTATTATTTTAAGTTGTATTGTTGTGGAGGCTAGGCCTAGATGTTTAGCATTTTCAATGTAATTCTTGATCTTATTAATGTTAATCATTGGGATGCATGTGGAGTCACTGCACATGTTATTTTAGGGCATTTGTTCCATGTTATCACATTTTATGAAGTCATGAAATCATGAATGTTTATACACACACACACACACACACACACACTTGATGGCCTCAAGAGTGGCAATGAGAACATTATGAACATGCTTACACAATAATGAGTGTATGTCCTTGAGAACGTGCATGTATTTTTCAGTGTCTAGCTTTGGTAACCCTCGCCACCTTAGAGGCCTAATTAGTACTAGCAAGACAAGGCACAAGAATGCATGTGCATTTCTAAGAGCATGCATGTGTCCTTAAAAACATGTGTGTGCTCTTAGAAATGCACATGCTTTCCTACCGGTCCAAATTTTTAAATGGTTATGGCCCTATTTCCCCCAACTATCCATTGAAATCGTGAGCCATGATTTTGATGGCATTAAGGGATTTGAGGAAAGATTTTAAAGAGAGATCAATAATTTTATTGTCCAACTATAAAAATTTCATCTGCAAGAATTTCCAAGTAAGGATTTAAATGAAAAAAAATTCTTTTTTTGTGAGGGAAATAGAGAGATTCTATATTTGGGGGGGGAAATAACTGTTTTATGTTATTCATGTATAATATTACATTATTTCTTTGTTTTTCATCCTAGCCATATTGACTCCTAGGAGTTTAAAGAGTTGGGTTAGAATTAGGAGTTTGAATCTTCATTATCCTCCTTGCCTAGAACTCCTTAAAAATGGTTAAAAGAACATGACACTTTGACATCAACCACATGGTGATGGGCCTTGTCATGTTTACTACATGGAAAATAGTATCAGAACTCCCTCCTATCCATTTCCTA
This sequence comes from Pinus albicaulis, assembly GCA_034641835.2. Lineage (NCBI taxonomy): Eukaryota > Viridiplantae > Streptophyta > Pinopsida > Pinales > Pinaceae > Pinus > Pinus albicaulis. Next base: position 1,015,182,804 of record CM076578.1, read on the forward strand.
CTAACCAACACAACAAGCTGCCAAGCTTTCAAAATTTCATAAGCAAAAAAATATCCATATATTTTAACCAAAGTCAAGTAAAGAGAATGGACCAAAAATTGAGTCCATTCTACCATTTCTTTTCATAATGAACATTGAAACATATATTTCCACTATTTATTCACATAAGATACAATGCAACATATTATTTGTAGCATTGAAAAGTCTTCCAACTAATCCATAAACTACCATGGATATTTCACTAGACGGTTCATCATAATAGATATGATAAAATTATTATTAAAATATGAATCTATTCTAGAGGGTTGTTTTCCTTAGACTTATGGATTTAGTAAGTTATTGTGTTAATATACACATTATAGAAAGTATATAACAAAAAAAAAATACAATCACTCACAACCATAATAACATAATATATGACCTCATAAATCCTTTCGAGAGAAAACCTAACTAGAAAGTGACGTTGCTTTGATCTCTCTTTATTTGAATGGAAATGGATGCAAGTACAAAGAAGTGAGAACCGTGTCCTGTGGGCAGCTATAATGCACAAAACCTCTCCATTTCCTTTGCCTTTATCCATTATGATATAATATGCTCATATATGGAATAAAATGCATTATAATAAAATTGAACCCCTTTTCCACCTAGTGGCCTAATTATAATACAACCCAATAGCCTACTAGTGGTTAAGTTTGATTCCCTCAACTCTTAATTAGAATTACAATATCGACTCTTGTAGAGTCTTATTCATTGTGATTGAGTGGATAGACACTTTTCCATGAATAATGGGGGTTGTCGTGACATCCTCTCAAATCAAGGTGGTAAAAACAAGAAGGTAAGATTATGGGTGCATAACTCTGATTGAGGTGATTCTTACGTTTTTGGAAAGGTATATGTGTGTAGAATATCTATGGGCAGTTTTTCACTTACAGTGGATTTTTTTTACCACCAAAAACACCATTTAATGTCTCAATATGCTTCTAGGATTGTTCAAACCCCAATTTTCTAAACTAGAAACCCACAAGTAAAAAAGGTCCTATGAGTTGATACCTCCAATTTTCCCACTCTAAAAGTGTTAATATAGATGAAAAACAATACAATGATCATATCCCAATCATACCTCCTCAATTTGGAAGGAATTTGGTCACCAAATGATTCTAATAAATGAGGGGAGGGAAATTTTCCTCCACCTTCTCTTAGGTGTACCATTTAGCCTTTCTGGAAGCTAAAATTTCAACCTACTCTGCCAAAGGTAATGCCACCCTTGTCTTGTAGTTCTAGGCCTCTTTTGCAAAACTATATCCTCTAGCAACTCTGCTTGAGTATCTAGTGCCAAACCTATACAAAAGGTAGGACCAATTCCTCTTCGTGATTTAGCAGAGAAGGCTCATATAATTTTAGATTATCTACATTCACCATTCAATAAATGTGCATGTATGGGGTTAGACTGAGTCTATAGGTGTTATCTCACACCTTATTCAATCTCTTATATCGCAAAGCCTTGATTTTTTTTAAGGACCCTATAGTGATCCATATTATATCATTATATTGTTTATCATATATCTCATTAATTTGTGGAAGAATCAACTCATAGGACCATTTTTACTAGTGTGACCTAGTTTGGAAAATTAGGGCCTAAAACCTTTGGAGAGTAGTTTGAGGCATAAAACAACATTTTTTGGGAGTAAAAAATTTCCACTTAATTTCACACCTTTTCACACTATTCTACACACAGATACCTTTCCAAAAACACAATAATTACCTCAATCAAATTCCATATGAAAACATTATGCCACTCAGAAGTTGACCTTCCTATTTCTACCACCATAATTCAACAATATGTCGGGTAGGCCCCAATTATTGATGTAAAATGGGTTATCCATGTGATTTTGATGAAGAATAATTTAGAAGAGTCCATATTATAACTTTTCTTAAGAGTTGAATGGGTCAAATCAGCCACTGGTAGGCTATTGAGCTATGTTATAACTAAGCCACTAGGAGGAAAAGGGGTTCCATTCTATTCAAGTGCAATTTTTTTCCATAAATGATCATAGTAGACAAGAGTGGAAAGGGAGAGAGATAAAATAGAGAGGATTTGGGCATTTCAGCAACCCCTCTAGACCACATACACCAATTCTTTGTCCTTTCATCCATTTTCCATTTAGAGAAAGAGAACTAACAACCTCGCCTTCTAGCTAGGTTTTCTCCGGAAATGATTTTCTAGTGTTTATTTTGTGTTATTATGGTTGTAAATGATTTTATTTTTGTTTTTTCTATATTTTTCACACGTTACATATTGCATTCATGAAATTGTGACTTAATAAATCTATAAGGGAGATTAATTCACATAGTATAGGTTTTATATTTTTTTAAGTATAATTTTACTAAATTTATTATGATGACCTGTCCATTGGAATATGCACAAAAATTTATGGATCATAGTGGTATCAAAGAATGTTTCTTTGGGAATATCACGGGGAGTTGTAGGGGATCTTGATCAGTTAAGCCAAAACTCACAAAGCCGTAGTCACGGTCAAAAAATCTATGAATAACCCTCAATATCCCACACATGAGAGGATTGTGTGGTTGGAAGCACCAGTTTCCAATATAAATTGTAATGTGAACCTCCTGATGGAATCCCTTACATAAGCTTGGGATATTATGAGAAGATGTGGGTTTTAACACATAGGTTTGATAAGAGAGGAGATTAAGATATAAGGAAGAGACATTGAAGGAGTTGAACACAAAACTTGAAAAATATCAACACAGTTCGAGTGTCGTGAAGCACTGATAATCTCTATTAAAAATGGAAATGAAGGATGACATCAAGACGTATCAAGGTGACATTGATGTTATAAATATAAATCATTGGTTACAACATTTAGAAGCTTATTTTAGTGTTCATAATATAGAGGAAGAAACAAATATTTCATTTTCTCAGTTGGAATTAGAGGGCCATGCCCTAACCTAGTGGGAAAGACACACAGTGACCTTGAGGTTGGAGGGAGATCCTCCAATGACTAAGTGAGAGGATTTCAAAACCCTCATAAAGTCACAATCTTATCCTCTCGAGTATGTATAGGACCAATTGATATGCTTCCATTACTTTAGGTAGAAGTAGGGGCAGAGTGTATAAGAGTACATAATTGGATTAAAAATGATGTCCATAATATTGGGTATTTCCGCAAAGAACCTATACATACTCCTCAAGTATTTGGGGGGACTAAAGAGCCATATGCATAAGCAAGTAAGGTTGTTTAAACCTATATTGATGGATGGGTCAATCTAGTGGGTCAATCTAGTGGGTCAAAGCAGAAGGAGCACCAGAACATTTATAAAGAGGGGAAGAAGAAGTGGAAATGGGTAAAGGATTAAAAGACCAAAACCACAACATACTAGCGCAAAGATCCCAACAACCAATGCAATCAATGAAACGTTGATTTTCATATAGAGAATTCATTGAAGTTTCATCTAAATCTTAACCCAAATAATAGAAAGAAAGATGCAAAGAAGAAGAATCTCATGGCCACTCATTTGAGTAACGAGCTTGAATGCAACTTGGACATGGATGAGAATATTGTATGTACATTAGTGTAGAAGGAGGTGAATCTAAGTATTCTTCAACAATAAGACGAGAATGAAATTACTAAAATCTTCCACATAAAGATATAGGTCAAGAAGATGAAGATTGATGTTTTGTTCGACTCATGATCACAGAAAAATATCATTGCAACATATCTCATTAACAAATTGGGGTTGGAAGTTCATTATTATCCACACCCAAATCCATTAGGATGAATAAATAAAGGTAACCAAATAGTTAAAAATTATATTTTCTATGCATTGATTTTATTGATGAAGTAGAGCTAGATGTGGTCCCCCTTGAAGTATGTGGGGTGGTGTTTGGAAGTGAATATATGTACATGCATGATGTAATATTCATGTGGGGAGCAAACAAATATTTTGTTATAAAGGATGGAAAATACCTCACCATAAATGTGAATAGGGGCAAGCCTAAAATTTCATTGGTAAGTTCCAAGAAAGAAATGAAATTGATCAATTCTAGAAAGAGGTATGTTTTACTATTCTTATGAGAAAATAAGTATATAGAAGAGTTAGTGAGAGAAAAGTCATCCCTAGAAGGGTGTAATAAGAGATAGAAACAAAATATGGAAGAGTTACTACATGCATACAAGGATGTATCCCATGAACTTAAAGGGTTACCACCCAAGACGAAATTGGAGCACGAGATCCAACTATTATCAAACTCCAAATTGCAAAACATTGGGCTATATAGGAAATTTATTATAGAAGCAAGTGAGGTGACAAAGAAATTGAAACAACTATTAGAATAGGGCATCATTCGACCAAGTATATCTCTGTGTGGTTCACCTATCATTATTGTTTCAAAGAAGGATGGGACTTGGTGGATGTGTATCAATTACAGGGAATTAAAAAAAATTATGCTTAAGAACAGGGGGCCCCTTCCTAGGATAGATTATCTATTAGATCAATTGTAGCCAGGAAAATATTACGCCAAAATGGACTTAAATTAAGGATATCACCATGTTTATTTAGGTCATATAAGAAGATAACTAGAATACTTCCTTCAAAACATGGCAAGGTTTGTATGAGTGGATATTCATGTTGTTTGGACTATGGAATGCACGAACTACATTTATAAGGTTAATGAATGATGTATTGATTCATTTTATAGATTCATTTTTTATTGTTTATTTGGATGATATATTGGTGTACAATGCTACCTAGGAGGATAAAATATCACATTTGATGCAGGTGATAAAGACTTTAAATATGCACCGTAGAAAATATCAAGAAGTGCGAGTTTTCACAATAGTATTTGGTGTATCTAGGTTATGTGATAGGTGGAGGAGAGATGAAGGTATATATTTCCAAGATGGAGGCCATCATTAAGTGGCCAACTCCTACTAATGTTTATGAAGTTAGGAGTTTCATTGGGAAATAACAATACCTGATGAAATTCATAGCCTCATTTTTGGCATTAGAAGCACCAATCGATGCCATAAAAATGAGTTGCAAGAGTTTCCAATGGGGAAAGGGTTAGTAAAGGGCCATTGAGGAGTTAAAGAAGAAGACCAGTCAAGCACCAGTTCTGTCATTACTAAACTTGCTAAAACCCTTTGAAGTGAAGATAAATGTGAGTGGGTATGTTATGGGAGTGATCTTAATGTAGGGATGAAGGCGTGTATGCTACCATTCTAAATTTTGGTGGTTCTTAGATACTCAACCTATGTAAAGGCGTTATATGCCACAATGTGAACTATGAGGACTTGGAAACACTATTTGATGTGAAAGGAGATAGTAATCCAAACAGATAACCAACCACTACAATATTTGTAGGCCTAGAGTAAGTTGCAACAAACAAAACATTACAAGTGGATGGGGTTTTTAAAAGAGTTTCATTTAGTGATTAAGTACAATAAGGGAATCACAAACAAGTTGGATGACATTCTTTCATTCCAACTACATTAAAGATAATAGATTTATGAACTCTCTAATTCACAGGGAGCCATTCACCCATGATGCATACATAGAGACATATTCAATGGGATGAGGACTTCAAGGACGTGTTTCAACAGTTGTAGAGCCAAAATCATGTGTACGATGGTGATAACACAGTTGAATACCATATACAAGACAAGTTACTCTACATGCTAGATAAGTTATGTGTTCCCAAAGGTGAGGGACTGCATTTGATTAGAGAGGCTTACACCTCCAAGCTCATAGATCACTTTGGTGTAAGGAAGATAATGGTTAAGTCATAGTGGTATGTGTATTGGCATTAGAGGAAATTTCAGCCTAAAAGTGCCCATAAAATTTTCACGTGCATAATATGTAAACTAATGAAAATTCTTTAAATTTAAAAAGAGGTACATGTAAATATTTTGGATGGAAAATAAAAAAATAAAAACTGCTTTTTTTTTAATTGTATTTTTGGCTTATCTCCTTATAGGTTTACCCAAATTTCAAGTGTAGACACTCGTTGGATGCAGAATTAAATTCCACATCCTATGAGTACCCACTATACATACTTTTTAGAAAACCCACATTGCTAAAAATTGTAGATACATTAAAAAAACGTGTTGAACACGTTTTTTTATTGTATCTACAATTTTTTATCAATGTGGGTATTCTAAAAAGTATGCATAATGGGTACTCGTTGGATGAGAAATTTAATTCCACGTTCAATAAGTGTCTACACTTCAAATTTGGGTAACCATATAAGAATACAATCAAAAAATTCAATTAAAAAATAGTTTTCTTATTTTCCCTCCAAAATTCATAACTCTTATTTTATTATTTTTCCTTAGGAGGCCACTTTAAGGCTGAAACTTCCTCTAATGCCTAGGATGTAGGGAAGATAATGGATAAGTCATAGAGGTATGCGTATTGGCTTAGGATTCAAGAAGAGATAGATAAATTTATAAGAGTATGGACGCATGCTTTGTTGTACTGACAAGTCTAGTAATAGGAAACAAATTCTATAACATCCCTTACCTATACCCACTAGTCCTCAAATAAGAAGGAACATGACTAACTATTCATGGTAGTTGATATCTTCACCAATATGTGTATTTTGATGCCCTGTAAAAATACCATTGGTGGGAAATAAGCAGCAAACTTGATGTTTGGAAATGTGTGGGTGCACTTTGGGATATCAAGGAGCATCGTTTAAGATAGGGAAACAAGATCTCTTAGTGAATTTTGGACTACACTATAGGAGAAGATGGAAACAAATTTAAAAATGTTTACAACATTCCATCCATAAACATATGGGTAGAAAAATTAGTTAACATGACTTTGGTGCAGATTTTGAGGGGACACAATTAGAAGGTCCCAAATACTTGGGTTGAAAACCAGGTATATATACAACACACTTATAATATAGAATTCCACACTTATACTCAAAAGTAAGAAATCAACACTCTTATAACATAACATGAAACGATCATTTTCCAGTGGTATAGATAACTTGAATTTGTGAGAATTTTATGTTTTTTTGTTTGCATTTCTTTCAATATTTTGGAGAGTGTTTGAATGGATATGGGACTACGATAGAACTAAAGACTAACTAGCCCTAAGTCCACCTTTGTAATGCCATGTAATGCCATGAATAAAGTATATAAGGAATATATATGGTAACCTTAGCCTTGGGTAAATAAGAAGTGGAACCTATGCATTCTACTTATTTATATCTAGTCTTGCAACTCTAATATATTTCTATTTGAGTTCATTCTCCTTTGTATTGACGATGGGAAATAGATTGCAGACCCTCCATGAAGAGAAGCCTTTTAATAAACTTCGTAATGAAGTTATTACATTGCAGTATTCTCTGGCTCTGTTGCAGATAGAGAATGAAGGATTGAAGACTCAATTGAAGAATGGAGTGTAGAAATTCCTTGTAGATTCAATTTTCTTATGAAATTTAACTAAATCAAAAGAATTGATCTACTCTACCAACTTTGGAAAACAATTAAAAATCGTGAAATCACAACACATACATGAGACAAGATTTAATAACTCATTACACAATTATTTTCTAGGGGAAAGAAACTTCTCAAAACCCCTTCATATTTGTATTTCATTAGTCATAAAATAGAGAATAAATACAATGCCTGCTCAAGCCTGAGCAACCTCTGAACTAGTATAGTCTATCTCACTGCTTCAAAGACTAGCTATGGTCAATACTTAAAAAAATCCAAGCCTGCCTAAGTCCCTATTTCCTTGCGTTGTTTCTCAAGTAATTAGACCCCTATTAATTAGGGAAATTCCCATCCATAAATGTGCAATCCCTATAGACCCTTCTTTGACTTGCATGCACCATCTGTATAATTTGGAATTTTCTATAACTAATAGTACATTGCCCTTGAACTCAAATATCAACTAGGTAACTCGAGTTATCTACATGCATCAATTATTATGGGTTAATTGATGATTTAACTGGTTGATCACAAAGTGATGCACCCCACTACTGGATCTTCCACTAGTTCTTAATCAGTTAGAACTAGTTAAACTCACAACAAATCGACTTAACTAAAACATATTTCTAAAAATTAGCAATCAATCATAACTAAACATAACTCAAGTGTCCCCTACTTGAATTAACTGATTTAACTGAATGATAAGTTCCATATCACTTCAGTTAAATTCCTCCAAGTATTTTACTGAAATTGAAATTTGATTTTCTCTTAATTAATTAAGGAAAAATTAAATTAGGAATTCCTTGCTTCATTTTCAACACTCCCTGTCAGCAAGAAAGGGATTATCTGATACCCTGATCTTGCCTCTATGGAACTCGAATTTCCTTTTGACAATCACTTTGTCAAAATCCTGTTCCTTTGTAGGAATGTATTCCAACAACATGATCTTCCTCTGCACACAGTCTCGTAGATGGTGATAATGGATGTTGATATGCTTTGATCGATCACGAAAAATTGGATTATCGGAGAGTTTGATACAAATTTTATTTTCAAGTAAATAACTATAGGATCTATCTGCTAACCTAATAACCCAAAAATAATATTTCTCATCCAAATATCCTAACATGTTTCTTGACTTGCATTCATGTACTCTGCTTTTGTTGAGCTGAGTGCAACATATCTCTGCTTCTTGTTGCACCAAGAAATCATTGTTGACCCAACACTAAAAATTCCTCTTGATGTGCTATTCTTGTAATTACTAAAGACCAAGCTGAGTAGTTCCTCCAAGGTATCTCAAAAAATTCTTTGATATCTTCCAATACAGTTCAGTTGGCTTAACTGTTACTTGACTAAGTTGGTTAACTGCATAACACATGTCTAGTCGTGTTTTGACGTAATACATTAGTGAACCCACAAGCTGCCTGTAAATGGTAGCCTCTATTGCATCACCTAAAGTAGAATATTCCTTCCTCAAATTCCCTGCTAGAGGAGTCTCAATGGGTTTGTTTCTCTCCATGTGGAACTTCTTCAGTATTGAGTTGGCATACTTTCCTTGAGAGACAAACACTTACCCATGTCCTTTCCATATCTCAAAATCAAGGAAATAATGCACGAGCCCCATGACCTTCATCTCCAATAATATTTCTATATCCTCTTTGAAATTTTTTATTAGATTCTCATCACCAATTAAAATTAAATCATTGACATACAATACTATAATCAATAATTTACCTTCAACAAAAATATGTAAACGTTTGCATCTGCTTCACTTTTGTGAAGCCTAAAATGGTGAAATATATGTTGATCTTGGTGTACCAAACACATGTTTCTTATTTCAATCCATACAATGCTCGCTTGAATTTTCATACATGTGACTCTCTGTCAAAGATCTCAAATCCTTCATGCTACTCAATGTACACCTCTTCCTCAATCACTGCATTGAGGAATGTTGTCTTCACATCCATCTGGTGTATCTTCCATCCCATCTATGCTAAAAGTGCTATAATTGATATGATTGAAGAGTACATTCCTGCAGGGTTACAGGTTAAACAGATCCTAGCATATAAAAAACACAAGTGCTTTCCTTCTTGATTAAAATCTCATTTAATTCTTATTATTAAAACAACTAATGTTGTGGAATATACATATGAAGGAAAGAGAGCCATACAAATAAAATACTGATATAAAAACATAAAAACTCTTTGGCCAAATACAATGGGCGGCCTCTTGGCTCTCGACCCTTCAAACCATTTCTCTTACTCTCTGTATTCCTCACTTCCTCGCTTGTTCTTTCTCACCCTCACAAGCTACATATTTATACATAAATATAATTTATTCCATTCCATAATTTCCTCCACACAAATCTCAACTTAAAATCTAATTTAGATTTATCTTTTTTTGGACTCAACTAAGTCCCATTTATGGAATTCCTAATCCCTAGATTATCTACCTAATTCAACTCCACTCATATCCTTAATTATTTAAGGAATATTTACAATAATCCTCACATTTATATTTTCTCTCCTAATTTATTAAAAATGAGCAAATTAATTAATAAAATAATTAAAATATCTCACCCCCCTAATTACATAATTGAATAATGAAAATTTAGCTTTGATGCTTCTGCATTAGACTCCCCATGTAGAGAAGTTTCCATAGACTCCTGTCTATGAGATCCTTCGCTTTTCTGTAACAATGCGACAGCCAGAAGTCCTGATGACTTGCTCCCTCCAGGATTCCAAACTCTGTTCTGCCCCTGGTCCTTCGAAGTATCAACTTGATTTGGTAACTCATCATTCGCTCTGTCGATCGGATTCCATCAGCTTCTCCAACACTTTCGTCTGCTAATTCCTTGGAGTAATTCCTCTTTGTCGAACTCTTTCGTCTTCAACTGAGATGAATACTCAACTTTCTGCAGTGGAAAATAATCAAGAACTTCTCCTTGATTACAACTATAGTCTTTGATTTCTTTTATAGCAACAACTCTCTCGTGCGGTGTTGTACATGCATTCACCAACAAATTGTTAGTTTTAAAAATATAAGACCTTTCGGCCTCTTTTGATGCTTCAGGAATCAATCTCCCATCATCAACTTTCTGGACTTCAATAGATTCTGTTTCGAACTGCTGGCATCTTCCATCTTCATCCTGCTGGATCAATATTTTTATCTTCTTTATGTCTCTATGGACACAACTCCTTTGCTGCTCCTGATCTTTCATCTCAACTCCAAATAATTTTCGCTCAACTTCTCTGACTTCGACATCATGTCTGTTAATGTCGTTTTCTGTACATCATTATCTGAAAAGTTATAACATTCATTCAACTCTATAAACATTTCATCTCTATCATGCGTAGTAACTATAATTTCTTCTGGATCAGGTTCTACAAGTTTTACTTCCCCATCAGGTTCCTTAAGCCATTGTTCTAAGAATTCGATTTCCATGTGAAATCTTTTCAGCACTTCATCACAACTTTCCTTCTAAGCTTCATCCTTCTTCTGGCAATCTTCCTGAGTTGTGCTGGTTTCTTTCTCCTAGATCACTATACTTCATCGAGACTCCACATTCCGAGTTTCATTCTCTGACAGTTCCATCGGGCCCATGCCATCTTTCACACATCTGCAAACATACATAATCTACATAAAGCTGGCAAGAAATTATACAAGGCTTCATAGCTCATCTAATTCTCTGCCAACACATGTGGGATGCTTCCAAGACTATCTCAATAGTTCATGAGATCTTCCTCATTGATCTCTTCACCCAGACTTTCACCCTCTTCTGTGCCACAAATGGAAACCTCTATTTTTAACTCAACCTCTCTAAGTTCTTCACAACTCAACATCTGTTTGAGCTTCCTTAGCTCTTCTGCCAACTGTATGTTTACCTGCTTTTCCCTCTTTGTGTGTAGCCTCTGCCACTTTACCTTCTTTCTCATGGTCCAACCATGTGTCCGCTCTTTCACATTTTCCTGTAACAACTCCATTAACAATTCAAGGTGAATTGTTATCTCAGCCTTCTCCCGCTCATAATATTCATCTGTCAACTGCTCACATATGCCACTTGCCTTGGAATTTTCCTTCTTCTTCCCTCTGTTGTGGTCTTTATCAGATCTTCGAAAATGAATATCAACAGTCATCTTCCTCTTTTTTTTGAACTTCATTTGTTCACGTGTGGATTTCATTTAATCCAATTCTCAGCAATCCCTCACACTTGTCATTCATCAAAATGAAAGTTCTCCTCCTGCGCTTGGCTTCTCTTGGTTCTCTGTCTAGGAACCAATCTCTGGCAACCCTCTTGCTTCAATTTGCTGCAAACAACACTTTAATAACTCATGTGTTACAATGGCCAATTCTTTGGGTGTCGGGCTCCACCGATCATGCACCCAATTACATTCAGAATTTTGACTTATCTTACGACTTTTTGACTTCAGACTTATACCAATTCTTCATTTTGGATGAAAATACTCAAACTTAACTCAAACTATCCAAACTTTCATTCAACTCTAACATCTGTTTTGACTTCAAGGTTCAACCCAATAATTATGACAATGGATATTTCAAGTTATACAATCCTCCAATGAACATACACCCCTAATACATGTTAGGATGTAAAATCTTCACTCTCTTTCATACTTCATTCTTATGAAAAAGATCATGAGTTTCCCATTATCATTTCACATGATACTGAAGTCTTTAATCTAAATGCAATTCAGGTTTTTCAAGATTTATTTTAAGGTGAAAGTAAATAAACCATTCAATCTTCAATGTTCAAAAATACCTTCCTGAATTATCATACCTCATGCTCCTGTTAAGGTTATTTAATAAACCTTTCTCTCTGCAGTCTCAATTCCCTGATTTCCATTATTCTGTGCCATCTTTTTCACTGTCAATACTTGCATGCTCGCAAGCTCGTCATCTTAATGCAAACATTTCCCTACACTTATATGCACCATACAACATCAATTCACATCTCTTCACCTGTATACAGAGAACAAGCTATTCATATTTCAACCTCTTCTATGCACAACCCGTTCATTGTGTCCATCCTAAATATCACCTCTTAGATGCCGCCACATGATGGTAAAAACAAATATTTTACACATGAAGCAAATTTTTTTTGTTTGTGTTTTCAACCATAAACACAAATCGCACAAGCTTTGATCCAAAATGATGCAACTAAAATTTTGAAGACCCATACTATCCATAATAAATCATCACACTATGCATAATAAACCTCCTCATATAAACATGCATGTTTTCCTTCATATCAAGGTTTAATACCCTTTTGTTACTTGAGCCAAGTGAAAGTTTTTTTTTTAATAAACCTTACCATAAACCTTTGGCATACCTCGACATTATATCTATAAACTCAGACTTCAAAAGTTAAAACCCAAACATTCACCATAGTTTAGGTTAAACTCATATCTCAGCTTTATTTCTAGCCCATATCACATCACAATCCCTTATTGGATTTCATTTAACCCAAATTTAATGTTATAAAGTCAACGTAACACTTTATAACTTACCAATCCTTCAATCCAATGATTTCACGATCAATAGGCCACACATATCTCGAGGCTTTTCTTCCAATCTCCACCATCGATTTTTAATTTCACCTCATGCTGCATCAACTATATCCTCTCCAACTCATTTTCAGCAAAATGACATATTTCTCAAAATTGGTAGATCTAAACAAACACTCCTCTTTTGCATAAAAAAACAAAGAAAATTACCTTTCAAGGGACAGTAAAGGATCCCTCGCTTAAGATTTCCAATATATTAATCATTTTCATTGTATTTGGTGGTGACAATCACCTTCTCAACAACCAAATACGCAGAGTATAATCCACACAAAACACATAAATAACAAGTATACAACTAATACCATCGGTCTTTCAGCATTTGTGACCAAATTGCAATTTCACTCATATGGTATAGTTTTGTTGTGAGCGCTAGGGATCACAGACTCGTGTTTCTGTGGCCATATGTCGCGCTGCTTCAATATTTCCACACCACACTTCCACTGCATGCTGTGATTGCTCTCATGGACGTTTACCCTTGGGTCTGTGTGCGGCCAGGTATCACAACCTCTGCTCAAGAACGGTCCACACTATGTGTGTAGTGGTATCACAACCTACGCTCATGTCTGCTGAGATCTCATCCACTGCGTTCAGCATTGTATACACCTGTTCGCACCACGGCTCCGCTTGTGTGCCTCTTGCAATGCTACACCACACTTCCACAATGCCAGCGTTAGAGAATTAGTGCATCTTCACAGTTAGGCCTACACGTTGACTTGGTGTGCATCCTTTAGCACACTTTTTGCACTATGGCACTTCTCTATATTTCCATAGTGACAACGTCCAACTGTTCATGTTTTCTCGGAAAAAAGGCGTGCTCGTTGACGCAGAGAAAAAAACATTGAACACAAAACCTTCAGTCTGATCTATCTCTAGCGTCGTCCAGTTTCTCTCATCGTTCAACTTTCCAACCATTTATGGTGAATAACGCAGTGAAGAATTTAAGTTGTAGGTATGGAAACCATCTATCTCTTAGTCTAATTTCTGCACTCACACCGATCTCTGCACTCAGGAGATCTGTACTCCCAATGCTCTCGCCCCCTCCATATCAGAGACTCGGCCCACATTTTCCATCGAATCTCGGTTCTTCCTCATTCAGGCCACGGTCCACAAAGGAATGGGTACCATTCTGCAATTTACGCACTAATGCAACCTATGGTTTGTAATTTCTATTATATTCCCATAACCCCAAAATCTTGGCAACGTAAATACAAATTCAAGGGAACGTTACCATATGAATGAGAAATTTCTACATTGGATACTTCCGCGTTGCTCCAATCGCAATTGCAAGCACTATCAACACAGTCTTGAAGGCAGAATGGACTTTGCACTTGCCGAATTGCTAACTTATCTTTTGCAGGGGTGGTTTACTATCATCTGCTCTCATCTTCCTTTATGCCTGCGTCCAACATCGCAGCTTCTCCACTCTGAATTTGCGCGAATTTATGTACCAGTTGTTTTCCAATTCGACCTCAACAGAACTCTGTCACATTTATGCTGTGGCATCACGTTACAATGACTTGAAAATGAAACCATATATCTGCGTCAATGCCGTGGTGTCAATGCCAAGACAAAATTCAACAATTTTCGTGTGATCTCTACGGTATTTCCCTTCAATCTTCTACATTCACCATCCACGAAAATTTTAATCTACAATAGTAGATTTCCAATCGACACTGGTCGACTCCAGCATTGTGTTCACATTCTTACCTTTGCACTCAGTCCACACAGTATTTCTCCCTAGGTCCACGTAATTGCAGAATTCAACAATGATTTTACCCAAACAGCAAAATGTACGGGCTTTCACACATGAAGAATATCCATCACTTCCATGATAAATCATCTCAAAATATAACATAATACATATTTCTTGGTCATGGACGTTGTTGAGAAAGGTCCAGAGCCACATGGTGGAACTTTCCAGGGCTTTTACTCTATTGTCCGATCATGAAAGGTTGCTTTGATGTGCTTCCCTAGTGGAGTCCTAAAAAGCAGCATCTCATTTGCTCTAGTGATGCACCCTTGGGAAGTCCTCTAGAAATTTTTTGCATGATCTTCAAAGCTCCATGGTACAAATGGCCACGTCTCCTATGCCATAATTCACCGATGTCTCAACTCTACACCTTCTCTACTTTCGTGCCCAATGCTGCACAATATTCTACATCCAATTTGTATAGGCTCTTCACTCGAACCCTGATTTGCTTCACTTGTCCCCTGGTGATGTGTCTAAGGAAATCCTTCCCTTTTCTAAATATCACATCGTATCCACGGTCTTCCAACATAGCAACTGAATCTAAATTATTCTTCAGACCCGAAACATACATGACATATTTTAATTTGAGAGGGGAGCCAAACTCCCTATGAAAATTAATTGTACCAATACTAGTCACACTATACCTTCCATCATCTCCCATATTGATGTGCATCTGGAGGTCCTTCTCCTCCAAGTGAATGAAAAATTCTTGGTTTCCCGTCATATGGAAGGAGGCTCCACTATCTAGATACCACACACTTCCCATCACCAAGCTCACCATAAAAGCGATGGGTGTGAAATGAAGTTTGAACTATGAATTCAAAGCTTCACCTGCCGCTCCTCCTGAGGGCTTCTTATATGCCTTCTTGTGTGGATACTTCATGGCATAGTGTCCCAGTTTGTGATAGTAAAAGAACTTTATTTTCGACAAGTCTTTCTTATTTCCTTCCTGAACATATTTTGATTTGGAATGGGATTGATTCCCTTTCCATTTATTTTCCTTTCCATCCAAGGAAAATTTCTCCTCATCATTACACTTGGATGAGGTATCATCTCTAGTTTCCCCCCTTATCTTTTCTTGCACCAAGAAGGACCACAATCACTCCCAATTTGGTTGCTTCTCCCTCCCATTTATCGAATCCTTGTAGTTGTGCCAACCCCTAGGAAGGACTATAAGTGCTAGGATTACCAGATCAACTTCTACAACCGTAATACCAAAACTCCCAAGTTCACCTCGACATTGGGTGAACTTGCTCAGGTGTTGTGGTATTGTGTTGCCCTTTTCCATCTTGATATTTTTAATCTTGTCCTTCATTGCCAACTTCTTGTGGTCACTTATGTTTTGAAACAAGTCTATCAATGCTTGCCACATTGCATATGGATTCTCTTTCCCATGGAGATTCGAGACAATATGATCTCAAACTCTCTCCAATATGATCCTCCTCATCTTCGCAACACACTTCTTCCATTCTGCTAGATCTTGAGCATCACTTGTTGTAGGTTTAGGAATATCTTTATCTACAAATTCCTTCAGCACATTATCTTCCAACACTGCCTCCATCATGTCCTTCTAGGAAATATAGTTCGAATTACCCTCAAGGGAATAGTTGAGTCTTAGTCCATAAAATGCCACACTATTAGCTTTAAAGAATTGATCCAAAAATTTTGATTCACCTGCAAATCCAACTTCAAATTATCTCTTCTATTGTGATTTCAACTCTAATACCATGTAGAAAATCCTCGTAGATTCAAACTACTTATGAAATTTAACTAAATTGAAAGACTTGAATCTACTCTACCAACTGCAGAAAACAATAAAGATCACGAAATCACAACACATACATGAGACAAGATTCAATCACACATTACACAATGATTTTCTAGGGGAAAGAAACTGCTAAAAACACCTTCCTATATGTATTTCATTAGTCAGAAAATGGAGAATAAATACAATGATTTCTCAAGCCTGAGCAACCTCTACACTAGTATAATCTATCTTATTGCTTCACAAACTAGCTTTGGTCAATACTTAATGAAATCCAAGCCTGCACAAGTCCCTATTTCCTTGTGTTTCTTCTCAAGTAATTAACCCCCCATTAATTAAGGAAATCCCCATCCAGAACTGCGTGATCCCTGTAAGCCCTTCTCTAACTTGCATGCATCACCTGTAAAATTTGGAATTGTCTATAACTAATAGTACACTACCCTTAAAATCCAATCTAAACTAGGTAACTCGAGTTACCTATATGAAACAATTATGTTGGTTTGATTGATGAGTTAACTAGTTGATCACAAAGTGATGCACTCCACTACTGGATCTTCCACTAGTTCTTAATCAGTTAGAACTATTTAAACTCACAATAACTCAAATTAATTGAAAAATATTGCTAGAAATTAGCATTCAATCATAACTAAACATAACTCAAGTGTCTCCTAGTTGAATTAACTGATTTAACTAAATGATAAGTTCCATATCACATCAGTTAAATTCCTCCATGTATTTTACTAAATTTGAAATTTGATTTTCTCCTAATTTAATTAAGGAAAAATTAAATTCTAAATTTATTAATGCATTTTCAACATGAAGTGGTTATGTTCCATCATGCATTGGCTGAGAAATCAGCGATGGGATATGTCTGCATTGGGTATAAAATTTATTAGAGTAGTGTACTTTATGTCAGTACTAGAGTTATAGATGCCTCAAGTTTCGTGTACAAATGGATGGATGGTAAGCGGTGTTTGTTAAGTTACACTAATTGAATTAGAACATCAATGTAGTACTCTTTAGAATTCACCTACATGACTCATTGTTTCATCATTAGCTCAGTTATTTCACTCTTCGAAAATCCTATTTAATTTCTTTCTATAGACATGGATATTCTCACCTTGCAATATCTGATTTTCTCTTATTATACTTAACATTCTCCTAAAAATACTTCCTATACTAAAAAGATAAATAGTTCTAATTAGATTTAGTTCTTATGATGACTATATTTAGACAATTTATCTTACACTAAGTTATAGTTCTTATGTAGTGTGACTATTTCTTATAATGATTATCTATATAGAACGACTATGGCTAATATTGAATGAAGAAGCAAGCTCTATCTGAATGGATGAGACAGACATGTAGGCTTTTGGTAAAGACCGGAAGTGGTATGTCTTGTATGACTAAAAAAGAGTTCAGAAATATAATTCCATATATGAAAACCAATTTTATTGCAAGTGAGGTCAACCCTTAATCTCTTCAATAAGGGTGGCCATATAATTCTGCATTTGCGAGAGATTCATCCCTCGTAATCATGTCTTCCGCACTAATAGATCATAGTTGCTCCCATCAGGATTTCAAATCTTTGATAGAGGCTCAATTGATTTATATAGGCAGGAGAAAAATAAGTGTCTCTTTCTATATACACCACACCAACACATGCACACAACCATTTGTGCATATGGTGTGTCATGTGATATATTACCAAGTAAACATTACCAAGTACCTACACACCAAAAATTTAATGCTTATCAATTAATGCTAGCATTAATTTCCATTTCGGTAATATGGATGAAGTAAATGCATTGAGTCCACAAGTTATATGAATATTTATCCTAATTTTTCCCAGATCTTGCCTTGATATGAGGCCAAATAAGATCTCTCGGTTTCTTAGTGGTCGAAATAGCAGCTGGAAATTTCTTATTGGTTTTTTTTTTTTTGAATATAAAACTAAAACTTTAGGTTAATGAGCTCTGTTTCAAGCTTGGTTTTCTATGCATACTAATGAAAATATACAAAATTAGTTACAATAATCCTACTTCCCTGAAGGGGAAGAGACTAATAATATTCAAAATGAAAATATATTTTAATTAAATAATTTGTGACAATGTGTTAAGGGATTTGATATTGAGTAGGTAAGAGATTTGTTTAGTTAATTTAGTATATGACGATGATCTTATGGATTAATGGAGACTAAAAATCAACTTATTACTATTTGGAGTTACAGTCTAAAGGGATGAGGTCACTACCTACTTATACTAATGAAAGATATTCATAAAGAATGTGTTTCTACTTGGGGTTTGGGGTCAGATTCCATAGGTGAAATTAACAATTTCTCTCTTGATTGAAAGTCCCATTTAAATCAAACGAGCATAGGAACAAACAATAAAATAAATGATCCAAAGTAGGCATATACTAACAACTTGGGTTCTTGGAACTAGACATGCCTTGTTCGAAGTTTCATCATGACGATCATGTTAGATAATGTTAGGGGATTAGGAAAATAGGTTAAATATTTGTCCCTCAAGAGATTAATTAATCTTGAGATATGGAGTATTATCTTATTGCAGGAAAATATGGGGATGGGAAAGCCTCTGATTTCTTTTTTAAAATGTTGATAGTAGATGGGATTTCATAGCTTTGGATTTCAATGGTTTATTTAGAGGAGTTTTACTAAATGGAATTACACCAAGTTATACAAAATTTCTTCTCTATTACTTTATGTTTAGTGACTAATGTATATTGTAAAATCTTGGGCTACTCAAGCTTATTTTTCCTCAATATTAATGGTCCCTACGAATGGTGACAAGAAAATTATAATATTTTTATTTTCACATTGTATAAGGTCTAAAAATTTGATGGTGGGGATATATTTAAACTTGAAAATGAGTAGAAGAGGATATAGGGTGATTTTGATAGGCTAGATAGACTTGCTAACTATTTTCAAGCTTAGTTTATTCTTATTGTATGGGTGGATCTTGAACCAATCAATATCATACCCAACTGGGTAAATAACAGGGAAGGTAATGATTGTGTAGTAAAGTAATTATATCACTTTGTGTTGAAGTATATTTTCTTGCAAAAAGTGGATGAGTGATTGGGTGGACACTTATGAAATATTATATCATTATCCAATATGGATAGATATTAACAATTTAAGATACAAGATAAGCACATTGTGTAATTGTTTTTTTTTTGGATCCTCGAAGAACATTTTAAACCTTTGGTACTCAATAATTGGAAAAAAAATTCATGTGAATTGGATACTTCTACCCATGCATAATTCATGTAGTATTTAAAATGTGCGAAGGAGAAGGTTTTTAGATTTATCAATGAGAGATATAGGAAAATAAGGGCACAACTACTAGAGGCAGAGAAGTCTTAGGAATATTATGTAAGGGAGATGGATAAAGGGATATTTAATAAAGTGCAATTCATTTCCCTCAAAAATATAGAGGCATGAAAAGGTAAATTATTGTTTGATGAGGATTTGGATTGGTGGACCAATTTTAGGAGTTAAATTTCACCCTTGGGATAATTTCCGTGCTTTTTCCTTAAAAAATGATTTGAAAATTTCCATTTTTTAAATAATGATACACCTAAAATCTATAGTATAAAATCATATAAACTTGAAAAGCACCTACATTTTTCGAAAATTATATAAAATCCTTAACAATTTGATTTTTTTTTTGTAAAAATATCACCAAACATTTTATAACTTGCATATTAAGGAGTAATCATATATACCAAGGTTTCTACACTTTAAGATACATTTTCATCCTTAAAATTTTCCTTGATGTGCAAATAAACAATAGAGCCACTTGGTTGGAAGTAGAGAACAAAAATATTCTCTTTTTTTTTTCAAAATTTTGACAATAACAAGAATAATAACAATACCATTTGGGAAATGGTAGGAGAATATAATAGTAGGGTAATGGATTTTGAAGAGTTGGTGAAAATATGGATTATCCATGTTGAAAGCCTATTTGAGGATTTTATGGAAACTAATGTTGGCGAGATATTAAAATTTCAGCCTAAAATTTCCCATGAATTTTTCATGTACATAATATGTAAACCAATAAAAATTATTTAAATTTGAAAAGAGTTACATGTAAATATTTTGGAGGAAAAAAAAAAAAACTACTTTTTTTAATTGTATTTTTGGCTTATCTCCTTATAGATTTACTCAAATTTCAAGTATAGACACTCGTTGGATGCATAATTAAATTACACATCCAATAAGTACCCATTATGCATACTTTTGAGAAGAACCACATTGATAAAAATTGAAGATACATTAAAAAAACATGATATTTATAATGTATCTTCACTTTTTTTTTAATCAATGTGGGTCTTCTAAAAAGTATGCATAATGGGTACTCGTTGGAGTGCCTACACTTGAAATTTGAGTAAACCTATAGCGAAGAAAGCCAAAAATACAATGAAAAAAAGTAGTCTTCATCTTTTCCCTCCAAAATTCATAACTATAATTTTATTATTTTCCTATTGTTTTATTATTTTTCCTTAAGAGCCCACTTTTAAGTTGAAATTTACCCTAATGTGCGCTATTTTTTTCTAAGGTTAATTATTAAACAAAAAAATGAGAGATTTTATACAATTATACTACGGATGAGCTTTATAATTTTAAAGATATTTTAAGATATATAAAAGTCGAAGTTGAGATGGATGGACAAATAAAACACTTTATGGATTTCTTTGATGTACTGGAAGATGATAATTTTGGGTTAGAAATTAGTGAAAGGATCCTTTGAATATTAACTCTACTTTTATAGATTTTATACCAAATATGGACTACATGAGATTTTAGGGGGGTTTAGAATTATCTAAGTTTGCAAACTCCTTTACAAGGTAAGTATCAAAGTGTTCATAATAAGAGTTATACGATTTCTATCAAACTTCATTTTTGTAGAGTAATTTTCCTTTAAATAAAGGAAGATTCATAAGGAAATTGGCACTATAGAAAATGGATTGAGCATAATAAAGAATTCAAGGAGCTAGGATATGGTAGGAAAGCTTGTTTGTGCAAGGTCTGTGATGCAGTCTCCTAGATTTATCTTAGATGATTGATCACTTACATAAGATTCTCATATGATTTATTTAGGTGGGTAATGACATGTGTTTAGGCTCAATTTTTGTTGCAATATTAATTAATGGAGAAATATTTAATTCTTCATACCTTCCAAGTTGTTGAGGAAAATTTGTACCCTATCTTTCTATATTATTCTCTTGGTAGTTGAGGACCGAGTAAGGCAGTGGTTGATGCAAGAAGATGAAGCTCTCTATGGGGCATTAATTTGGGCTTCAAAAAGAGATTGACTTTTCTCTTGTTTGTCAATTATGTTTTGTAGTTTTGTTTTGTATTTTTTTGTGATTTGAAATCCTTTATACATCTATTATTATTTTACAAAAAGTCCCAAAAAACATTATCGCTTCATAGAGGACAACCATGTTTTAGTTTTTGGAGCATTTTGATACTAAATGGGATTGTATACAAACTATTTGAATTGCACAAGATTTATCTAAAGAGTCTTTCAAAATGTCACATAAATCCTCCTCCTATTTTGGTAGAATTCAATGCTCTGAGAGTATACTCAAGGAAATGGTTAAAATCATTATCACGGTCAAAATCATATAATGAACATATTAGTATCATATGGGTTGAAGGAAATTATTATCATAGTGAATAATTTAAAGAAGGTAGATTTCAAATTAATGAAGAAGTGGCTATTTTGACATGGATAGAAACATGTGAATAAACATTAGAGATAGGAAGTGGAAAATCAGGATTATTTCATTGGAAAAATATATTTATATGGATGTTGTTTAGTATTTCTCAAAACATGGCGACAAATTTAGTGTCAAATAATTCTTCACATATTGAAGATGCACCTTCTATCTAATCATTCTCCAAATATCGGTGGTAATGAACTTTTGTGTGATGCAAGATGTCGTTGGAAAATGGTTTTTGGTCTAATGTGACATTTCACAAGGGATGAAAATTTTATGTCACTCGACAATAATCTTTTTTAAGATGTATCATTTTTCATAAAAACCTCTTTAAGTGTGATATATTGCACACGATAAAATATTATAGCCATGTGAAACATGAGTTTGTTGGAAACATTTTGAAGAATATTTTTTAAGTGTTCCTTTTGTTAAAGAATGTAACTAGTGTCGGACTTCATAATTATATTTATTGTATTTTAAAAATAAAATATTATTGTTAAATAAATTGACTTATTAAAGCATGGGTTTCATGCTTGTATCAATGGTCACTAGGCCAAAACACACATTTAGTGCAGAAGGACTTTTATTTATGTCAAAATCAAATTTATTATGTAATAAACCCTTCTTGGGTTCATGGTGTCAAAGATAAAAATCGATTATCATGTCTAAAACCTCATCCATTAAGTCACTTTGCAAGTCTTCCTCAAGTTGATATTATGTAAGTCGGATCCTCTGAATCATTCATGTCGACCTCATTTATAGTAAAAAAGCTATAAATACCCATGAGAACTCGACCCAAATGAGAAGTGATAGAAGTTCGAACATATTACAGAGGATATCAAAATTAGGAGGATTCAAATTATCTACAAGATCAAGGAAATGAAGGAATAAGGTACTAAGTTATTGCAGCATGAAGTGTTACTAGATTACAGGACCGAAATATGGCATTAGTGTAGGATTGAAGGATAAAAAGACTGCAGGATCAAAGTATAGCATGAATAGAAGACTGAATCTTGACAAGAATACATGGTTGAAGTATGATATAACTACATAACAAAATCATGATGTGTCACTTAGGAAATAGGTTGAATTGATGGGTGGAAGGTGTCCTTGGATTATTTGTCAAGGGTTTTGGTTTGTTTCACTATGATTTGAATCTACTAAAGGAAGAGTTCTTGACTGGGTTTTCCCCTACCTAGGGTTTTTTCCATAGATGAGTTCCTACATCCTATGTTCCTTGTGAGTTTTTTGTTTGGAATTTATCTTGATGAAAGAAGAATATAAATAAGTAAAAGTAGAACTAATAAGTATATACGAATATTCACAAATAAATGTCAATATCTAAGAGGAATATGATTCCATTAAGTTCACAACATGGAATCAGAGCTAGGACTTTTATCCAATGGAAAAAATGAGATCATATTTTACTTCATATCAAGATAAGGAAGACATATACCCAGGACTGAACCTCTAAAATTAAGGAAGATAATTTTCTGGGCACTCTCATTAGCCCAGTCACTTTGATAAGACCACATACCTACAAGAAATCTCAAGATTTATTCAAGAGCACAAAATGTCCATCCTAAAGCGTTGAAGGGATAATCTTGCAACCCAGAGAAAGTCAAGATACTTGGAGAAGAGGGTGAAGGTGTAAGGTTTCTATATAAGATCTGAAATCATCATTTAAATATCATTTATGTGCTACAACAGTAATCCAAAATTTATGATTATATAAATCCTCAAAGGAGAGAGTAGTTTGAAGATTTTAAAATACATTCTCACTATGGAAAGGAGTTGATCTCACTCAAAATTATAAGCATAAAATATAAATTGGAAGCTCTAAATCCTGGCCATCATCACCTTCAAAAAAGATCTTAAATTCTGAGCAAGGTTTAGTTATGAAATTAATCTATCACCCTCCTTCACGATATCTTCTTGGATAAAGTAATATAGTGGCATGTCAAGTCAAGTTTGGTGGTAAATTCTGAGTATATAATATACAGTCTAAGCCTAAAAAATGAGACAGTAAGCCGAACTCTGGAAAAGAATCTCAGTATTGAAGGAAAATCAAACTTATACATATATGTAAGAAGAAATATTTTTTGACTCAAATAAGGAAGAAATTTTAATTAGTAAATATGTCATGCACCAACTCAGAAAATGACCTTTCAATATTTCATCAAGATCAGGTAAACATTGTTTTTATTCTCATATATCTAACATCATGTCTACAGTTTTTAAAGGGAACAACAAGCTCATTGTAGTAACAAACAAATGCATCTATAAATTGATTATTTGTTAAGAATCTGATTATATTATTCTAGAATTGTCAATATTTAGGACTTGACAATAAATATGAAAAATATCACTCCCCTTTATTTGTATCCTATCTCATAATAGGATTTGTAATTAGTACAAGGTATAATATTACATTTCCTTTCAATAATAGAATTAATTATTTAATAATTTCCTAGGGTTTGCAAGAATTTTTTTAGGAGGTCATACTCTAAAGGAAAAATAGAAACTCTAGATGATCATCATGATATTGTATTTGTGTATTTTTGGATGTGCTTGTCAATAAATGTTGCATGAAGAAAAATAAGGTAGACATGTTAATATTTGAATAATGACTTGATACACTCAAAAAAAATAATTTGAAATGAACCTTGGGGAAGTTATCATTTGAAAGGATCCCTACAAGGTTTGTAAAATAAGTATCTCAAGGTATGTATAAAATTTAGTAGCTAAACTTCTTCATTAAAGGAGTACAATCTTTCTGAAATTTTCCTTGTGGTAATAATTTCCTTATGTTTAGGATTCTTAATCAAAAATATTATTTTTAGGGCAATTAATTAGTAGATTGAATCTACCCTCGTTATATCATCATTTATTCATTTCTTTTGAAACACTAATCTTTAGGGTTCACTATAAAACCGTAGCCTCTTAATATTGGTATGTTGATGAAACCCTAATTTACTTAGGGATTGTACAATAAAATTCTATCCTTTCTTAGGATATGTAAACAAAAATTTTGAAACACTAGTCCTCTTAGGGTTGTTATGATATTTAGGGTTTTGATATTTTTATGACAAAATCCTAGTCTTTTAGGGTTTATTACTATAATCTGAAACACTTGATCTTTAAGGTTGTGATTAGTTAGGTTTTGTTGTTAATATCTAGGTTATAAGTCGAAATCCTAGATTTTAAGGGATTGGTGAATTAGGGTTTATGAGAAAGAGCCTTGTAATAGCTAAAATTAAACCCTAGGAATGAAACCTTAGGTATGTATGCTTTCACTCAATCGAAAACCTAGCTTGATTAAAATTGTTTTATATCTAACTTTGATGCATTTTTATAATCTTTACCTCAGTAAGTATTGATGTGATTTTCTAGTATTAAACCCTAGATATGCATATGTTAGTATGCTAACTTGATTATTGATATATTTAGGGCATATAAAAAAAACCTTAGTAAAGTTTGTCATGAAGTCCTAAATGCATATTGTTGAAACTCTAGATGTATAATATAATTATTGAATTGTTGAAATATCTCAAAGACAAAGTCTAGGTTTTATGACACAACCCTAGCAATAAGTTGAAGTCTAGGATATAATAGGATGTGTCTCTTGTGATTTATGATCCTAACTAGATTTAGGAAATTGATGTCTAAATCTTGTTTGTTTTTTATGCTTCCATTATGATGACATGATATAGTTGACTTCGTGCTTCTATATACTTTTACTTGGTTGTACTTGTTGTTTAAATTTTGTAGGTACATAATCTTCGGGATTTTTAAGATATTCATAATTAAAGATGACTTGATGATGATTATGAAATTCCGAATGCCTTGAAATTTTCATCAAAGTTATCAGAAGGAAGTTGTTGATATACCTAGGTTAAGAGGGAGCCCGATAGAAGAAAGGGTATATCTCCCAAATTAAGAGGAAGGACATATTATAACAATAATTTTAAATACCTTGAAGTAATGAAATAAATAAATAAAATTAATGCATATGAATGATCATGATTTTTGAAGACTAGAGAAGTACCGAGGCGGTATTCGGTGATGTTAAGGAAGTGAAAGAAGATTTTTTTTGAAAATATGTATATGATAACTTGATGATGATGTAAGCAACATCAAAATTATAGATGACCCTAAAGGTTTGTGTTTACTTCTATATATACATTTGAAAATTTATTACTGAATTGGGTTGTGATTGTGCAGGATGTCTCCATAAAAGGTTGATCATTTTAAGAATGCTTGTTTGGTGGATATATCTAATTTAGTTGATTAGGAGAGATGAAGCATATTATGGCAAGATGCTTGGGAAGACATCTGGCTGGTATATGTGTGGATTTATAGATCCTGAAGAGGGAGGGTGGCATTGGTCATGGAACTCCTACCTTGGATATGCACCTAGATCCCCAGGTTAGTGGTAGAGCTTAAAAGAATCATGGTACCTAAAGTTGGATAAAGCTTGAGTCCCCATTGTCCCACCCAAATAGCATACCCTGGTCAGGCATCTAGTCCGTAGCACTAAGTGTGCTAGAACTCATTGTAGTTCATATCATTTTTAGATCTTACATATACCTCCATATATGTAATTATGAATACATCCCTAGTTAAGAGGGAGTATTGAAGAATGTAAGTAGTGTCACTCTTCATAATTGTATTTATTGTATTTGTCAAAAGAAAATTTTATTGTTAAATAAATTGACTTATTAAAGCATGGGTTTCATGCTTGTGTCAATGGTCACTAAGTAAAAGAACCCATTGAGTGATATAGGATTTTTGTTTAAGTCAAAATAAAATTTATTGTGTAAGAAACCATTCATGGGTTCAGGGTGTCAAAGATAAAAATCTATTTTGTCATGTTAAAAATCTCCTCCATCAAGTCACCTTGCAAGTTGACCTCAAGTGATCTTATATAAGTAGGCTCCTCCAAATCATTCATGTCTACTTCATTTACAGTCAGGAAAAACTATAAATACCCATGTGAACTCCACTCAAATGAGAAGTGACAAAAGTTCAAACATATTTCAGGGGAACAAAAATTAGGAGGATTCAAATTATCTATAGGATCAAGGTAATGAAGGACCTAGGTACTAAGTTATTGCAGACCAAAGTGTGATAAGATTGCAAGACTGAAATGTGACATGAATATAGGATTGAAGGATAAGAAGACTGCATGAAAAAAGTATAACATGAATACAAAATCGAAGCTTGAAAGACTACATAACTAAAGTATGATATGACTGCAAAACCAAAGCATGATGTGTCACTTAGGAACAAGGTTCACTTGATGGATTGAAGGTTTCCTTAGTTTAGGTATCAATGGTTTTGGTCTGTCTCAATGTGATTTGAATCTACTGAAGGAATATTTCTTGAATGGGTTTTCCCCTACTTAAGGGTTTTTCCCTGGCTGAGTGGCTACATCCTGTGTTCCTTATAATTTTTTTTTTTCCATTTATTTTGATGAAAGAATAATATAAATAAGTAAAATAATAACTAATATTTATATAATAATATTCACGAGTAAATTTCAAGGTCTGAGAGAAATATGATTCCATAGATTTCTCAACACCTTTGTCGTGAGAAATGTACATTTGTAGAAATGTGTGATGTCATATAAGAGAAATGTTTTTGTGAAAGTGACATCTCATGACAAAGAAATAGATGAGTTTTGATACATTACATAGTAACAAAGATCAATTTCTTGTGATATTTTTCATCATGGAAATATCTCTTTTATGAAAAACATCGCATCACACTAAAATAAACCATTGGATTTGATATGTTGCACTATAATAAATATTGTTTTCCATGTGATCTTTTCCATGAAAGTGAAAATACTTGCAATACACAAAAGCAATAGTTTTGACAATAATATTTTAAGAGATGTGTCATTCCATAGGAAGATATTCTACACTGAGAGGATACAAGTTTTGGGCAATGTGAAATATGACATTTAAAAAAAAAAAATTGGTCTTCCACTATCACGAAAAATTCAAATTTGAAACAATGCATTATGTAGCATGAGAGAGAATTTTATGAGAATATAACACGCGCAACAAAAAATAGATGAAGTTCAATATATTGCATTGTGAAAAATATATTTTAAACATAATACATTGCATCATTAAAAAAAATATCTTCTACATGAAAATCACATCATGACACAATTCTTTGTCTTGTGATATGTCACATCATGGAGGAATGATAAATTTTCCTTGCAACTTTTTGCGCAATAGAATAATTTATTTGTGAGAAAAGTAGAAAAATCTATTTCTCACACAAAAAAATAAAAAATGTTTTATTTTCTTGAAAATAAAAATGTGAACAATTTTTAAGTGTCGAAAGCACGATTATCGTTAGAAAAAAATCCTAGGCATTATCCTCCACTACAATCTCTAGTGTTAGGATCCATGAGAGGCATTTATTCCATGTCGTGAAACACACTGGGAGCGCTCAACCCAAAGTCCAACAATCTCCCCCAACGCGAGCTAGGTGAGTTTCAAAATCAAGGCTTGTCACTTTGATACCACTTGTTGGAATCACAATTATGTTTAAACCAAAACGCATGGGCATTATTCTCTGCTATAATTACCAAATTTATGATCTGAAGTGGTTATTCCATGTCACGAAACACATGGGAAGCGCTCGGCCGAATGTCCAACATTAAGAAAAAATTCTAAGATACAATATCCAGTTTTTTCTTGAATGCATTATTTATAAGAAAATATGCTCTCAAAACTAAATGATATGCCAAAAAACCACTACTAAGATGAAAAACAAAATTTACTTGTTAAATTGAAGGAAAAAAATATACCCTTTTTTATAAGTGTGTTGCATACTCAACACAATCCAAGCAAAATTTACATTTTCAATGGCATAACATTGAAATTTGTGATTATTTTATATTCTTTCATCTTTAATTTAATTTGTTTGCTAAGTATTTTTTTAATAAATGTTATAGAGGACTATTAAAGTCATTAAACTAAAAAGGAAATATTTAAAATACTAGAAACAATTATTAAGTTGCAACCTCCAAAAATTATTTTAGAAAATTCTTAATAGTAATCACAGATCAAAGGTTGAGATTTATCTCATAAATAATTATGCCATTTCTATAAAGAAAAATTCCATATAAACTAGAGTTATAGTTTTTTGAGTATATAGTATTAATAACCCATTATATTCATCTATAATATTCTAAAAAATATTATTTATTGATTAAAAAATTCTATAATTTAAAATAAAGATATGATTAGTTTTTTTTTTACAGGAAAAATGAACTGTTATTAAAGAGGTTACATAGAAAGAGCATCGTTGCATTCTTTCCTTTCGAGAGAAAAACTTATGTTGTGTGTTTGTTTTGTTTTTAAGCAAAAACCACCCAGCATCTCATCTAAAGGTAGGAAACATTTCACCAAAATCGATTGTAAACGATCACAAACTGCATTAAGGAAAAACAAAAGCCAGGTTGCTCACCACCACATTGTCAAAGTCCGGCTAGTAAATACATGCTGGGTAGAAAGTGTTGTTTTAACAAAAAATACATCATCTGGAGCCTCAGAAGCGAAACTTGACGACGAGGATTTAACGGTTTAGCCTTTTTTTTTTTTTTTCTCTAGTTTTTCTTTTTAGAACATATATAAAAAGGATTACAAAAACTGGAAAATATATACATGAAATAAAAACAGTGAAAGAAAACGAGCTGTTGGCAGCTCCCGAACTAGACAAAGACAGGGGGAGGAAGTCTCCTTGCTCTCCCTTCAGCTACTTCTTCAACTGACCATTGGTCCAAAACCTGCTCAATGCCTTTTTTAGAAAGGCTGTCTGCTTCTGCATTTCTTTCCCTGTAGATGTGAGAAATATTCAAATCAGAAAAACTACTTTTAAGACGTATAATTTCAGACAGCAAAGGAATTAAGAGAAAGTTTCTGCAATGATGTGAGCCATTAGCCCACTTGATTGTATTCAGGGAATCCCCAAATATCTGAACCTCCCGCTCGTTGCGCTGCAACAGCCAGCACAGCAGTAAATGTAGTGCTTTAAGCTCGGCAAAGTTATTTGATCCAGTACCCAGTCCAATGGAGGCTTTGAGAGAAAGTCCTGTGGGATAGTTAATAACCAGACCAGCTCCGCAATTTTTGTTTATGTCTGAGGCTCCATCAAAATAAGCCCACGGAATGGAGCCCTTTATTTCTTCTACCTGCACCGGTCTATCACTCCTAGCATTTGAAGGCTGTGGAATGCTTTCAAAAATGGCTACTCCTTCGGCTGCTAGTCTGGCAATGGGAAAGAGAGAGTCCTTGAAAATTTGGTGGTTCCTGGCTAGCCATACTCCCCATACAACCAGCAGGGGCATCATTCTGACTTTGTCATTTGGGGCCTGCTGCCACCAATTGTTCCAGGCTTCGGCTATATCCTCCCCTCCCCAACTTTGGGGGACCTTTGAGAGTCTTAGCATTTCATTCTAGAGACTTTTAGAGAAAGGACAGGCAAGGAAAAGATGCTGAGGTGTTTCCTCACTCTCTTTACATAAGGAGCACCAGCCTGGACCTATCTTCCCCCTTTTTTGGAGTGCATCCCAGGTAGGTACTTTTCTTTGAAGAACACACGAGAAGAACAGCCAGGTCTTTTCTGGCCCTTTCAGCTTCCACAAAGGCTTTGCCCACCAGATTGGTTCCCCCCACCCCTTTTGTAACATGAGCCATTCATATCCCGTCTTTGGAGAGTAGAAACCTGTTTGGGCGTACACCCACCGCAGCTCATCTGGCTCGTTTGAAATACGGATATGGGAGTGCAACAGTCCTACGCGAAAGGTCCCCCATTCATCGTGCCACCTCTCTTCTAGGGCCAGATCAGTCGCTGTGAGCCACTCCTGTCTCCATATTGTAGAATTTTCACTATCAGCGATTTGACTGAGTGAGAAAAAGCCTCTGGTGTTTAAATGCTCAAGCAGGCCTCTTGAGAGAGCGAAAGAGTCTGAGCAGCCCACCCACGGGTCCCTTCCTAGCCTTATTGAGCTCCCATCTCCCACTCTCCAAGCCAATCCTTTTTCGATAATCTGAACTGCTGCCACCAATGCTTTCCAGACCACAGAGGAATTCCTTGTAGATTTTACAGGCTGTCTTATCCATTCAAGGGGCGTGGCTGGGTCAATATACTTCCTCCTAGTCACAGCGGTCCAAAGGTTATCAGAAACAATCAGCCTCCACGCAAGTTTAGCTGCTAAAGACTGAGAGAAAGGGAACAAATCCTTTATCCCCCACCCCCCCCCCATTTTTTCGGACGAGCAATTTTCTCCCAGGCAACCCAAGGAGCAACATAATCCTTCTTCTGTCCAGCCCATAAGAATCTGCCACAGATTTTCTTTATTTTCATCAAGATACATTTTGGCACCCATATGAGGCTGGCCCAGTACACTGGGATGGCTAAAATCACAGATTTAATCAGCACAAGCCTGCCTGCCCTTGACAACCATTTAAAACTCCAATGTTTCATTCTGTCCTCAATTTTCGCCAAGAGCCAATTCCAGTCTTGAACCCTGTAGGAGTCAGGTTTCAGCTTAAAGCCAAGGTATTTGAACAGATCCGAAAGAGACTTTAGATCAAAAGAGAGAATCTCCTTTACTCTATTAGCTTCAATAGGGGAGAGCCCTGCAGTTGTAACGAAAGATTTCTGATCATTTATGGCCAGTCCCGTAGCTTTCAGAAAGAGGTCTAGGAGCCTTTTAAGACAGCAGCAGTCCTCCCGGCTCCCATCACTAAAAATAAGAATGTCATCAACAAAGAGGAGATGTGTCACCCATAGATTCAGACCTACTTCTATTCCTTTCATTTCACCCTGTCTCTTCGCCGTTTTGATCAGTAAACTTAGGCCTTCAGCTGCTAGCAGAAAGAGAAGGGGGGAAAGAGGGCACCCCTGGCGAAGACCCCTCTGCGGTTTAAAAAAGTCCGAGGCAGCACCATTTATCAGAACTGCAATCGAGGTAGAGGTGACACACGCCATGATCCACCTTACAAAATCATG
The DNA here is from genome assembly GCA_034641835.2 of Pinus albicaulis. Lineage (NCBI taxonomy): Eukaryota > Viridiplantae > Streptophyta > Pinopsida > Pinales > Pinaceae > Pinus > Pinus albicaulis. The sequence goes on from CM076578.1 coordinate 1,015,215,150, forward strand.
CCTGAACCCCAAATGAGTTAGGAGAAGCCTTAGATACATCCAACTGATTCTGTCATAAGCCTTAGAGAGATCAATTTTAATGATAGCCCCTTTTTTCCGGCTTCTTTTTAGACTGTGAAGAGTTTCCTGGGCCACTCCCACAGCCTCATGAATTTGTCTCCCATCCAAGAAGCCAAACTGTTCCTCGGATATGCTTTTGGAGAGGAAAGGTTTCAACCTGGAAGCAACGATCTTAGCAATAACCTTGTATAAACAAGTGCAGAGAGAGATGGGGCGAAAGTCATTGAAAGATGAAGGTTGGTCCGACTTAGGAATGAGAGTCAGGAAAGTGGCATTAAAGGGCTGATAAACCAAGCCTGTGATCCTTGATTCTTCCACCACCGCTGTCAGGTCATCACCCAATAAGTCAAAGAAATGTAGAAAAAATTCCACAGTCCAGCCATCCGGGCCTGGGCTTTTCTCTTTTTGCATCGATTTTAGGGTTTCTTCCACCTCATCCTTGGACACCGGAGCCATCAAAAGGTCGTTTCCTTCATCTTCAATGTACCTTGGGAAGAACTGGGCTACTCTTATAACTTCAGCAATTGAAGCTTCTGCAGGAGCCTTAAAAAGGTCTTTGAAGTAAGCAACTCCAAGGGAGGCAAGCTCTTCGAAGGACTGAGCCTTTTCCCCATTTTCTTTAGGCAGTTCCCATATGGTATTTAGATTTTTCCTCCCTTTAGCATAATTTTGAAAAAACTTTGTGTTGTCATACCCCGCCTGAAGCCAAATGGCTCTACTCTTCAATCGCCAACTTTCCTCCTTTGCTTGAAGGAACTTCCTTCTGGCTGCCTCTAAACCCCAAATTCTGTCACGAGATTCCACTGTGGCATATCCCCTCCCCCATCAGGAGAAACTCGGTTAAGCTGAAATTTCAAGTTTATGGCCATGAATTCTCATCTTCGAGTAATACCTTGTAGGAAGCCGGAATTTTGGTTTCAACTTTCAAAAGCCTTGATTGTCCATAAAAGCCTTGCTTTGACTTAATACCCCTCCTCCCTTTGCCCATCCTCCTCGAGTGGAATGTACCAAAACCGAGAATCTCATCGTGACCAAGAAGGCATTGAATTTGAAGGGGGTCCCTGGTTTTTGACGTTCCCTTTGCCTCCGTGAGAATCGGGGGCGGTGAGACAAACCCCCTTCCCCCACCGATGTGCAAGCAGAGATAGTTTCTGGAATGGGGCTGCTCCCGGGAGAAAGCGATCCAACTTCTTCCCAACCCGATCATCACTGTCTTTATTGCGCCAAGTAGGCCTAGCCTTTAAGAAGAGTCTATCCAAATGGGATGAGGCAATACGCAGAATAAAAATGGGTTAAGGGAGTCCGGCACGGCATTGCTCCCCACGACTCACAGAAACTGAAAGGGTGAGTCTTTCTCAGGTGACCAGAAGTTTTGGTGGGTCGAGAAAAGACTTTTGGAAGAAAAGAGGACCGGCCTCCTTTCCGCGGAGACCCGTAAACATTCAAAAGAAGTAAGGAAAACGAACTGCTTGAGTGAGGGCTCCACAGCAAGAAGTGGGTGAAACCCCGGAGGAAATTTCTTTAAAGTTTCTGACTCTAAATCAGGTAGAATAAACACCAGATCATTGTGCGCATCTATGGCACAGAAAGAGCCAGCAGATAGCGATTTTGAAAGAAAAGCTATAATTTCCTCCCTTTACCAAGGGTTTCTTGAAGCATAAGAATATCGGGATTATCTTGCTGATTAGCTCCGGCTAGTTTTTGAGTTGACTAGCTAACTACGGGTTGAAAAGCGAAGTCATTTCAACGATACGAGAGGTGGATTTCTTTGCTCTAAGCACCGGTCAAGGATTTTTGTTTATCAACTATGTCAATGATTTCATGCCTTGGCCTTAGACATGTTGGATTTCTACCCTGCGGATTTTCCTGAGCCCTGAGCATAAATCCTTCTCGGAGCCTCACAGAGCAGTCTCTTTCCCATTACGAAAAGAAACGAGGATCTCAAGTTATAGGGAGGAAGCGATGAAGAAGGAGGAGAGCGGGGTCCATAGAAGAGCGAGGGGGGAGGTTCGAAACAAGCGGGGGAGGGCGGCGGAGGATCTCAGGATGGCGAGAGCGAGGAGGCAAAACACGGGGCCTGTCACTGAGGAAGTTCAAATTAAACATGAAAATTCCTTAGAAGGGGAAACCGAGGAGAAGTGAGGGTATGTGGAAAGCAGAGAGGCAGGTTCCATATAAGTAAAGCATAAAGAAAGAGAGGAAAAATGAGGCATGGTTGCAATGGCTCGCCTGGGCTTAGCAGTGAAGTAACACGAGGTTGCGTATTGCACCTTGGGTGTGATGTGGCTCCCACCTCAAACCCCACGGTCGGAGTGGCAAGATGGGTCTGGCGCCAGGGTTGCTCGATGGACGAGAAGCGAGGGTTGATCTGCTTTGAAGAGCCACGACATCACCTCCTCGACCCATCCTTGCCTCCTCCCTCCATTGGTTCATGTATGGGATCGAACAGGTATTTAAGAAGCAGGAGGCAGCGACGTCTTTCGGGCAAACTCTTGAAGGGTTCATGGTGAGCGGAAATGTCCCAACGAGCATTCTTTGGCAGATGTATAGTAGCGTGGCATGACGATTACCGTAGTCCGGTTTTTACGAACTCTGACTCTGTTACTTTAAGGTCATTGCCTACGCAGGCCTTCACGAGGGGTTTAAACTAACTAAGATCCTCGCAGCACTCATATCATCTTGTTTGCTCAAAAAAAAAAAAAGAATTATCAAAATCCAAGAACTTCCCCAGAGTATGTCAAATGGACTTAAAAACGAGGTCAAACCAAGCCGAAGGAGTCGCTTTGGCAATTTTACCCAAACGGGAGGTCGTTAGAAGCTTCTCGATGCAGGCGTCCAAACGAGGAAGAACATCGTTTACAGCCAGAAAAAAGAGTGGTCGCTTTCCAAAACTCCGGTTCTATCGAGCACCAGTTTACATGGATAGCACATAGGGCAAACGCGAGGTGGTCATCCTCTCTCCGTTCTTTGATCTCCCTGAGGCTTTCTGGTGCGTGCACCATTCGAGGATGAACCCATTTAGAATGTAATCTGATGAAAATTTCAGCCTAGCACCTAAGCACTGCAAGCCTTGTTATTGCTTGGTAATAAGAGGCGCCGCAGCCTCTTCTACTCGTGTGTCTGCTCTCACATTCTGCAACAAAGTGCAGAATCTTCTTTTGCTCAGGGCCTGCTTTTCGCCCCACCCACCTTAATGACAGCACACGCCTTCTCCCGAGTCAAGTGGTGTCGATCTTGACCCACTCCCCGGACACGACTCCTCTCCTCAGACCCCTTGAGAACACCCGAAATCGCCAAAATTTCGACTCTCGACGGGCGAGGGCTTTTCGGGTTGAACCTCTCTTCTTCCTAACCTCCGAGAAACAAACTCCCCGCTCGGGCACCACCACCTTATCCCGGCAATCTTGGCTCCTTTATTCGTATACTCTCAGTCTTACACACCAACCAAGGGTGATTAGGAGCCTGAGCGCATGTCTTCACTCATGGGGTCCAATATCGTTTTTGGAACTTAAATCCAGATTTTCCTTTTATTTGGGACCTAATTTCGCTTCAAAGACGAGGAAAACACTTCGATGCGGACACTTTTCTATAAAGTCTTGTTATTCTTTATTACGGACCCTTTCGCTGAGCCATGCGAACGGCCCGGCCACCGTCCTCTAACCCTCCGGACGGGCGGGCGCCCTATAGGATCGGATAGATGCGGCCTAGAATTAGAGAAATGGGGCCGGGTTGCTTCGACGTTCCTCACGGAACTTTCACCCTCTCGGGCAGAAAACCATGAGAGGGAAAAGCGTCACAGTCCTGCCCCCAGACTTTACCCCTTCGAAAAAACGGTCCCGATAGAAGAGACGACGCTTATCGCAGTCGGTGGTTTAACCTCTTGCTTTACAAACCTGCGAGGGAAGAAACGCTCCGGGTTTGGGCTGAGACATCATATTTGAGCAGTTGCAGCAGATCCTCGGTGCGGCTCCAGTCAAACCAAGTTAGCTTTCAAGACCCATTCTGCAAAGTAAAAACTACCTGAAGCCTAACAATCGCTGAGATGCCGAGGCTTGGTGAGAGGCCAGACTTCTCGATGCGTGTGGCAAAAACTAGCAGGGAAAAGAAAAAAGAGAAAAACGGCTAGGATTTTGGTTGGAAAACTGTAAAACCCTATCTCAATTAAACCTTACTTTATGTTTTGCACGGAGGGAAAAAGCGTGGGATAGGCGGGGCTCCCCGACGGTCAGGACACATCCCATCACCTTCGCGTGGCACGGCGGGACGGCTGCGGCGTTACGGTCCCTGTAGCCCGGAAACCCTGGCGCTCAAGCCCACCTTGATCCCGGCTTCCAAGATATAATTAGTTAATTTAAAAAATAAAATTCATTTTACATAAATAGGTTTATTTTTCAACTATTTAATTTATATAATGAATTAAGTTAAATAAATTTTTTTTTTTGAATGGTACAACACATCTCAAATAATGTATTTCTAACACAAATCACAATTTCTTAGGACAAAATGCATCACACCCGATAATTTCTGACAATTCTTTTGAAATCTAAAAAGAGGTACTAACATAAGTAGAACTTTTTGAAATGTGATATACATAAAATTCAATTGTTTATAAAACAATTGTGATGTAACTTATAAAAAGGTGAATTGTATGTAGGAAATAGGATTTTGAGAAGATACGAAAATAAACACCAAAGTACAAAAAATGGCGGAGTTAAGTAATTGCTGATTAAAACAATAGTAATATTGGCTTTCTGCAAGGCATTAAAAAACCACGGAAGCGAGATATCAAATAACGTGTTTTAGCCATGTGAAATAATTTTATTACCATTTGTGAATAAGGAGTGGCATTAACCCACACTTCATATATCTTTGATTGCGGGAAGGGACAAGCACAAATCCAAGAGCCGAGGAGCATTTTTGTAATGTTGAACAATAAAACTTTTGGGGGCTAATATTAAAACGGTGGGCTAATTTTCCATGGTTTTTCCAAAATAAAGATTAACGATTTCATTTTTTATAAAAATGATTAGCCCAAATTTTACAATATAAAATTATTTTGTGTTAGAAATTAACTGTTATAGAAAATATATAATACCATTATAAATGCGGGCAATTTTCATTACATCAATAAAAATTTTATAGTTTGCATATTAGGGACTAGTAGAATTCGCCAATTTTTAAAACTTCAGATAATTTTTCCATCCTTAAAATTTTCTGGTTCGAAGAAAAAAGAAGCGAGCCCATACTTTGCATTTAGTCTTACACTTTGCATTACTTACCTTTTTTTCCACATGTGCTGTACAACTTTTATGTTTTAACTCTCTGACCTTTCGCCGCCATGTTGGGGATTTTCATGGTCACGATATCGGCAGGACCCACTTACCTTCTGGCATTTACCAATGCTGCAAGTATTTTATTTCCGCTTATCCCTTTGTTTTTGTATTTTCTTACCATAAGCTTTAAAGCAACTCGCAGTGAACGCCGTAAGTTTGGAATTCTTATATTATTTTTAAAGTTATTTGTTTTAACGATGTGATACGTGCTTCTCCATCTCAATCGAAAATTGTATTATTCTGGGATGGCGACAAGTTATTGTTGTTAAGTTGCAATATGTGCCACGTCCACAATCCAAAAATCGCAAAATTTAAGTTTTTTTTTTTTTTTGTACCCTTTTGATAGAAAGTAAAATTTAGAATCGTCGATAAGTGATTTGATGGGGCGAGGATGTGATGCTCATTTGAGGCACATTACTTAATATTTGAGATACACTTACACTTTAGTGTTATGAACACGCTTGTGTGCTATTTTGTTATAAACAACAACACAGCTATGTGCCCAGTTAATGACAAAACACACACAATGACCAAGGCCACGATTGATTGTATTGCAGGTCACATCGAAATTGGACAACATTTAGTCACTTGAGCTGACACATTTGTATAAATATGATCTAATTTCCATATGTTGGAGGAGATGATGGAATAGAAAAATAATTGTTCCTCTCTTGTGTTTGGCCCATCATGCAGTAGTTTTTCATAGTATAACACATTCTTTGTGTTGTAAAGGAGGCTGCATTCCTCTGTTGTGTTTATTTTTATTCATAGGAATTTCGTATAGTGACAGAGTAGATTGAGCTCTCAGAAGTTGAAAAGAAACATAAATTCACTCTTTACTAAAGAAAGGCTGTAAAGATGGGTACAGCAGAAGCATAAGTCTCCACTGATAGAAAGCTTTATAAGTGAAAACTTTGTGTTGCAGTTGAATGGCGATGGCAGGTCACAAAACTTTGACAAATCCATAATTACCAGTTCAATAGGAAGGAGTATGATTATGAACCATTATAATGAAGGCCACTGTTTGCTTCATGATATTTGGAAAGCTAGTGGATAATGGTTTCCAGAGCCAACAAATGCGATGGCATATAATGCTTTGACACAAGCACAAAGGGTGTTGAAGAAAAGAAATAGAAAGATTCAAAGCCCTCTTCTATATCTTTCCAGTATTACATGAAAATATTTTCCCAAGTATTGTAAGCGGCAACAAAGTCTCAGGCTTTGGATACTCTCCATACATCCTAAAGGTATGGAAAAAAGTAAAGACCTTTTAAATTCAATCAAGAGGAGATATTTTGAAAATACGCATGAAAGGAGTACGATAACTTTTATGAACTCATTATTCACACACATGTGATTGGTTTGGTTACCCAAATTAGGTCTCATGTAGAGACATAAGGAAAAGAATAATAGTGGAGAAAGTGATAAAATTCTACCATCAGATTTGATGCCATAGTAGTGGCCATAGAAGAGACAAATGATCTCACAATTATCAATGGTAGAGCTTCATGCATCCTTGATGTCTCACTAACATAGTGCAGGCAGAGAAAAACACTGTTGGACCATGCATTAGGAACCACCAAAATGTATTTTAGTCGAGGTAGAGGTTGATGAGAATCAAACTACCAAGGAAGAGGAAGAAGTCCACAGAGAGGTGGAAGAAGCATCCACATAGCCTGGTGAAGGGGCAACAACGAGAATCAAGGCGAAATAAACCAAGAGTAAGCAAAGGACAAGGTATGATAAATCTCAGTCCAACGTCATTATTGCAAAATTATGGGCATTATGCAAATGAATTTAAGAAAAACAAAATGACATAGGTAATAAACCTAGTGTAAATTTACAAAGAGAAAAAGACAAAGGAAATGTGCTTTAACTTGTAATGTAGCACAAGAAATACAAGAAGATGTATGGTTTCTTAGATTTGAGTTGTAGTAACCATATAGTAGGAAACATAAATGTTTTCAATCTAGGTAAATTATAAAATGCGAAGTGATAGCTGGGGACTGGTAAGCAAGGTCTGCAGTATAGAGGAAAGGAAGAGTAAAAATACCAACAAAGAAAGGAGAAAAGAAGTTTGTACTGATGTCAAACCCATGTGCCTACATTGAGAAATGCCAAAGCCTTCTAAGCATTGGAAAAACCTTGAATAAAGAGGCTACGATGTGTTTTTTAAGAATTATGTTAATCTCTGATCATGGATATACCTGCGAGACAAAGAAGGTAAAAGTGCACATGAAAAGTAATAAGATGTTTCCTCTCAAGATCGAGTAGACTAAGGAAGGAGGTGTTGTAGCAGCTACAAAATAAGTCTTTTAAGAAGAAAATGAAAGATGAGAACTGGTTATGGCATTTGAGATTTGGACATCTCACCTCGCAGGTTTGAACTTGTTGTGATAGAAAAAGGCATGGTAAAGGTTTACCACTCATAGAAAAAAACCTTACAACCTATGTGAAGGTTGCTTTCAGCAAACAACATGCAGAATCATTTCCACCGAGAAAGAGTATAAGGGAAAAGGCACCCTTGGAGATTGTCCACTCAGATTTATGTGCCATCATTAGATGGAAGTCATTATGTTTTGACATTTATAGATGATTACATAAGAAAGCCATGGGTTTATTTTTTAAAACAAAAGTGAAGTGTTTCGAATAGTTCTACCACTTCAAATCTCTGTTGAGAAGAAAAGTGGACACTACACAAAAGTGTTGAGAATCGACAGAGGTGGAGAATATATCTCCAAAGACTTCCTACATTTCTGCAAGGAGCATGGAACACACAAGAAAGGCTTCATCACACAAGGTATACAATTCGCAGCAAAATGGTGTAGCATAAAGAAATAATAGAACCATCATGGACATGGTAAGAAGCATGTTGAAGGCAAAGCATTTGCCAAATGAATATTGGGCAAAAGTTGTCAATTGAAAAGACATATTTTAAATAGATGTCCAACCGGTTGCGAGCCAGAATTCGAAAGAAGCATGGAGTGGAACAAAGCAGCTTTGTCACTCACATGAGAGCATTTGGATGTGTGGCATATGCACATGTCCTGGATCGCTTAAGGAAGAAGTTAACAACAAGGTGAGAAGTGTATATTTGCTGATACAAGGATGAATCCAATGCCTACAATCTCTATAATCCATCAAACAAGAAGGTAATAATCAGAGATGTTCATTTCATTGAAGAAGAAGCTTGGGATGGAAGTTTAGAGAAGACTCTAAATGGAAGACATGTATGTCACAAAAGACAAAGAGAAATTCGATTGCAGAAAATACTCCTCAACTATGGCTCCTCCTCCACCTACACAAGCTCAACAAAGCACACCACAAGAAAGAAATAGAGAAGTAGTGCAAAAATCAAGAAAGTGCTTCAAGAACACCATAGGGATCAACAACTCCCTCAAGTTCAAGTGGAACCTGCCACATCTTCAACAAATACAAGAAGAACAAGATTCAGAATTTGAGGAAATTTATGAGCAAGAAGAAGTAACAATAATGTTGGTATAAATATTTATTTTCATTTTGTCATGTTGATGATCCAATCCATTTTGAAGATGAAAAGAAGAGTAAAATGGATTGAAGTAATGAATGAAGAGGACTGGAGCAATAGAAAAGAATGATACATGGGAATTAGTGGACCTCCCACAAGGTAAAGAAGTCATTGGAGTGAAATGGGTCTATAAGACCAAGAGAAATATTGAAATCAATAATAGTAAAAGGAAAAAAGAAAGACTTGTTGTCAAAGGCTACAAGTAGCAGCAAGGAAGAGAATATGTAAGGAAACCTTTGCACTAGTTGCAAGGATGGAGACAATGAGGACAATGTTGTCAATAGCAACACAATAGAAATGGAAAGTTTATCAAATGGATATGAAGTCACCATTCTTGAATGGAGTGTTGAAAGATGAGGTATATGTTGAACAACCTCCGGCTATGAGATAGAAGACCACTGGAGCACAAAGTATGTAAATTGAAGAAATCTCTTTATGTACGGGAAGCAAGCACCAAGAGCATGGTACAATAGGATTGATGCTTACCTCGATGGATAATGGGTTTTGATAAGTGTGATGGTGAATCAAACCTAACATTAAAGAAAAATGACGGTAAAATCCTTATTGTTGTTTTATATGTAGATGATTTAATTTTTATGCAATGTTAAGCTCTCATTACCGATTTTAAAGTAGTCATGAAAAGTGAGTTTGAAATCACTAACTTGGTTTTATTGAGATATTTTTTAACAGAAGTAAACCAAAATGAAAAGGATTTTTTATTTCCCAAGAAAAGTATGTTGAAGAAGTTTTAAGGAGGTTCAATATGAAGGTATTAACGACAACAACTCCAACTATCATGGGGTTGAAATTAAGCATGAAGATTGGTGGAAGTAAGAATGTCAATCCTATTACTTGTACGGTAGCATAATTGATGTTGTAATATATTTGATTGCAACTATGCCCTCGATATTATGTATGAAGTGAGTTTAATATCTAGATTCATGGAGATACCCAAGGAAACACATCGTGGGTGTTGTACGAAGAGAATTTTAAGGTATGACTGGAAGGAAGGAGAAAGTATTCTATACTCCTCAACTGATAATTTTAACATTGGTTACACTCTCTGATTGTGGGATGGAAGAGATGATAGAAAGATACATCTAAATATTTATCTTTATCGGTGAGCTATTTTAAGTGGCTTCTGCAGTTACACCTATTGTTTACTATCAAATAAATAAAAAGTTGAATATGTAGCAGCAACAACTACATCATGCCAAACACTATGGATGAGAAGGATGAGATTTAAGTGTCATGAGAAAGAGAAGGAACCACAATTTATTGAGACAATAGATTATCAATTTCATTGTCAAAGAATTCTTTTTTCCACAAGAGAACAAAGAATATCGATGCAAAGTATCATTTTATAAGGAAATTAAGTTAGCAATGGTGAAATTGTTTTGCAACATTGTAGGTTAGAGGAACAAATTTTTGTCGATATCCTCACAAAGCCATTGGGATAGAGAAGTATCTCGATAAAGGTCTAGGAATGATGGATGGTGGTCGTTGTGATTAAGGGGGAGTGTTCGAAACAACTCCCCAACCACCACCATGAATAAGCGAGTGGCAACAACCAACACTTCATAAATATTTGATTGCAGGAAGGATAAAGTACGTATCCAAGAGACAGAGGCGTTTACGCAATGTTCATAAAACAAGCAAAGCTCATAATCTCGCGTTTAAGTCTTACCCACCACATTACTTACCCTTTTTTCCGTACAAAATTCTCGCAACTTTCATCTTTTTAACTCTCACAAGCTTTTCGCCATATGCTAAGTTTTCACCGATGCAATATTGGCGAGACCCACTTAGTTTTAGCGCATTTGCAAACCACCACAATCCTTTGTATTTCCGCTTATCCCTTTGTTTTTGTAATTTTCTACTTGCCATAAGCTTTAAGCCGCCTGCTAGCAGGCACTTTGCAAGTTTCAAGTCTTACCGTCAAGCCGCCCGTTGTTATTTGCTTTGCGATGCGATAGTGCTATCGCACATCACAATCACAAAATTTTTGTGTTTTCCCGTATAAGCGCCCCTCGTAATATTGTTGTTGTTGCGAAGTGATATGTGCCGCCAGATCGCAATGACAGCCCAAATTGAAAGTTATCTGCTGAATGACAAGGTGTTAGAACGCTGATGAAGGATTTACACGATGTATGGATGCGATGTGGTTTTCAATCACATTGCTGTATTATTTAGATCCACCTTAGGAAACCATAATGAATTAAAGCGTTGATGAAGAGCTTAGCTTTATAAAGAAAAGAGATTGACCGGTTGTTATCCGTCATCAAACATTGAAGAACATTTAGTCACTTAAGCTTCGACCATTTTGTATAAATCTGATGTAATTTCCATATGTTGGAGAGTGATGGAATAGAAAAGAAATATGTCTTTCCCATGTTTTACATTGTCCTGTATGTGTGAATGTTATTTTTGCATTATAAGCATTCTCCGTGTTGTAAAGGGGGAACATATTCCTCTCGTTTTGTTTATGTTTATTCAAAAATTTCAACAATACCATGCACTATTTCTCTTAGAAACCCAAAAAATATTAAAGATCCGGATACACCACCATTAAAAACACGTATGCGGCACACCGCATATGCACGCGTGGAGAATGAGCCGGCACTATTGATCAGCCTGGATCGTTTGCAATTTTTTAAGGGAAAAAATATATAGAGTTTATATGTTTTCATCAATTAATGAACCTTTCAACAAAATATAATATCGGTGTTCTTAACTTAAAATATGTCCAACATAACACAAGTAAACATTCTATGGCATCCTTATCACTAAGTTCAAGTATATTTTTGTTGTTCAGAGCATAACATTCAGCCCTACAAGTATTTTATTATATTTTAAATACATATTTTGAAAATATTTGTAAATCTAACATAACAAAAAATAATATTAAAAAATTGAACTTACTTTTTACATCCTCGTGCATTCCACAATAATACATCAACGCTTGTAATGCCCGCCCAAGATTACTTATACATTTATTTATGGTTTCATTTTATGAATCTAGATGGAAAAATTGTAGACTTACATGCACCCTTTCGCTTATTTACGAACCATGGATCTGTAATTCGGAATTTTCATCTGATGATGGCCGTGATGATCGAAGCGCAATGAAATTAAGAGCTGCAAATAAGTGGCCAAGTCATGAATGAAGGAGGATGATGAGCTCTAGGTTGAAAGACTACGTACACAACTTTTCCATAGCCAAAAATTAGCATTAAATACTACGCCGATATCTTCTTCACCAAGTCCCCGAACATTCACGACACGTGTAATCCGGAGGCCTAGCTCCTCGCAACATCTCTACAAGTGCTGGGACAAGCCTTCGGGCAATGAGTACACCAGGTAATTATTCTCACAATGAATTATAGTAAGGGCTGCTCAATTCCAACTCGCAATATCGTAAGCACATAAAATAGCCAATGCAATCGCTCATGGTTTGTTTCTCACCTCATAATGAATATCTTCGGAAGTGTGTAGCATCAAAAAAAATTCATCTTCACTTCCGAACTTATCACTTTGTTTATTAGGTTGATTTAGGTTTAGTGGGTTGATCTAAGTTTACTATTTATTAGGTTTATCTAGGTTTATTAGGTCAACTTAGATTTGCTAGGTTGAATCTTAGTTTGCTAGGTTTATTCAGTTTTCATTAAATTGGCCTAGGTTTACCAGGCTGGCCAAGGTCTATAAGGTTTACTAGGTTGAGCTAGGTTTAATAGGCTACAATTTGACAAATAGGAAATGACATAAAAACATGATGAACAACAAACATTGTCATAATTATACATTGTTGACCTACACTTGTGAGGGTCGACTAGATTCACCTAATTTTCATAGGCTGAGTTAAGTTTACTAGGTTGACTTAGATTTATTAGGTTTACTAGGTTGACGTGATTTATTAGTTCAATAGTTTGACATAGGTTTACAAGGTTTATTTGATTCGAGGATTATTAGTTGACCCAAGTATATTTGATTTACTAAGTTGATTTAGGTTTACCTTACCTATGTTTAACAGGGTTGAACTAGGCTTAATATGTTAAATAAAGTTGAGCTAAGTTTACTTGGTTGACTAGGATTAGTACATTAACTTAGGTTGGACTAGGTTTAGTAGATTAACTTAGGTTTACTAGGTTTACCTATGTTTAGTAGGCTCACATAGCTTTAGTAGGTTGACTTAGGTTTGCTAGGTTTACTAGGTTGACCTATGTTAGGTTTACTTGGTTAAAACCCACATTAATAAAATGGTTGATAGTTCCACATTAATAAAGTGGCATACTAGGTTTACAAGGTTGATAACCACTGAACTCGATCCATAATTAAAAAATTCAAACCATGGTCAACCATGTTCACCCATATTCAACCATGGCTAGTTTATAGTTAATCATGGTCAGTCGATCTCAACATGGAGAACTATGATACAACATGATTAATAGGTTCATCCATGGTCAAGATAACTTAGGAATGGTCGACCATGGTCATTCATAGTCAACCATGGTCAACACGATCAACCATCTTCAAAGTGCTCACTCATATACATATGTACTTACATGTTAGTAAGCATGGTCAAACAAGTTGAAAAATGGTCAAACCAACTCTTCAATGGTCAACCATTAAGAAACAAGCTCAATAAGTTTAAAACATGGCTAACTCACTTAACATTGATTATCCATATTCATTTATAGTTAAATATTAACAACCATGGACAACCGGGATTAAACTAATACAATATTTTTAAACCATGGCTAATGCGCTCAACAATGGTCAACCATATTCATTTATAGTTAAACATTGACAACCATGGTCAACCATATTCATCTATAATTAAACATTAATAATCATGAATAACCATTTTCATCTATAGTCACTCATTATCAACCATGTACTCCCATATTCATCCATGGTTGGCCATAGTTAACCATGGTCAAACATTGTCAAAGAAATTGATGTTGTAATATGATGAACAAAAGTTGACTTGTAATGTGATTAAAAATATTAACATTTCAATGTGATGACTGACACATAGGTGATAAATAATATCAATGTCACAATCTAATGAAAAAATGGACATCACAATGTGTTTAACACAAAGTGTCACTAGTGCATGTGATAAACTAAATTCAACGCTACTAAGATGAAAAAAATCTTTGTCACAATGCGATAAATAAAAAGTTGATGCTACATTGTGATGGAAAGATTTCGATACCACATGATGAAAATTGATGTCACATTGTGATAAAAAACTACTAATGTCACAATGTAGCAAACAAAAATCAATATTGCATTGTGATGAACAAAATTAGCATCACAATGTGATGAATAACATCCATAACATATTACAAATTCAATGTCAATGCTAGTCAATTATATTTATCTTAGTTAACTATGGTAAACCATAGTTAAGTATGTAAACCATGTTCATGACAAGAACTACATGTACTCATAGTCAACCATTTTCATATAAGTATTGGAGAGATGGAATCCTTGACTAAGGTAGAGGGGAGCTGTGTCACTTTGGACAGTGTGCGAATGGAATTTTTAATGTAGTGAAAACGCACATCGTAAGATGGCGACAGGCTCCGAATAATATAGGACTGAAAGCGATTCTGATGGATGGCAACCACTCACGATTTTTCTTGAGAATGCGCGAGGACATCTATATAATAAATTCAGACTCAACATGACTTTTCTCAATTGTTTGACACGAAAGTTATCGAAAATAGAAAGAAAGTGCTCTCCATTCAAGCAAATGCACCTAGACGGTATCTTTGAGATGTAAGTCCACTGAATTGGCAAGTTTTTGCAGCTATTACGTCAACTTCGTGTATCTCTACGTGCTTGGAATGGAGAAAATCCGAATTCCCTTGCTGCAATTTTCAATTTGAAAAGACAGAATGGGAAATAAGAAAAATGAAAGTACAACAAACTATGGAGAATGTAATGGAAGATTTATTGATAAGGCATACGAATATTTGCTAGATCAACACGTCAATATTTTCATATATGAGCTTTAATTTGAGATAAATTTGAACGATGAATATATTAACAGTCGTGTTACGCTGCCAACTAGTGAAAGCATCCTTTCAAATTTGATTAATGATGAATCTATAAGCAGTGAGATGTCCTGCCACATTAATAGTCAAAGATCACAGCATTCGGATGTTTCGTCAATCAACACGTCAACATTGAAAAGATAGGATAAGGGGAATTTATGGGTCATTAAATGTTCTATTTATATGTAAAATTGTTTCTTTCAGCTTAATAATCAGGAATAATGTATAACGATGATGATAATTAATCTGCACTAAAACTTAATATAATAATAATAATAATTAATATCTACTAAAATTCCAAAAATATTAATGCATTAACAATTTTCACTAAATTTAAGAGATATTAAGCTACCAATTAGTGAAAGATCACAGTAAAATGCTTTATAAAGACAAAGGTTAACCACCGCTAAATGCATTTATAAAGCGAGAGGTGTGTTGAATTTAGTTCCAATCCATTGCGCAGCAAAAGAGGGACGGCACGATGTACTGCAAGTCAAGGGGATTGGAAAGGACAAGAAAGGTGGTGACAATTCTGGCCCTTAACTTCATGCAACCATGAACCCATCCACAACACCAACCAACATTCATTTCTCTCGCCAACCACATTTATTGCACCGCCAACACCATTCTCGGGGGGACATCAAACCTTGAGGAGCAAAGTGGAAAGTAGCCCCCCGAAATGAATGACGTCACCCATCCCTCAGGACCCATCTCTTTACAAATTAAAGCAGCTCGGGGGTGCAAAGAACTACTTGAAATGAGCTCCTGCGTCTCTTAAACCACAAGGGAATAAAGTATTGTAATTTTTTTAATTTCCGCACAATGTTTTAGAGTTTTTAACACCAAGTTAATTTTATTTACCGCGTACTTTATGTTATAAATTTTAGTTATATATATTATAAACATGATATATATATATATATATATATATATATATATATGTCGTGAGTGCATTGTATTGTGTTATTGTGTATTGTAATTTCTTGCAAGAGAGCGAGAAACACGAAACAAAGAAAACAGAGAGAGAGAGAGAAGTTTTGTTGCGAAACATTGTGTTGTTTTTTTTAAATTTGTGGGGGAGACGGTTAGTATGATATATTGATTTCACGGCATGAATGCCTCAATTCGGATTACAAGATGCAAGGCAATGCCCAAGTTTTTCTCTCATTGAGAACAAAATGGCCCTTTCGCCTGCAGCGATTTTTGCAAGCAATAATACGAAGTAGATCTCAGCGGTCTTCCCAAATTTATAGATACAAACAGCGCTACCAATATTAGATAGTAAAACATATTAACCCGAAGAATGAGGATGGGATCTGACCTTCGTCTCAATCTCTTAGGAGGACTTTCAAGAGAGAGGAGAACAACTCTTAAGCCCGACATCGACATATTTGTTATTATACTCTCTTTATGGAAGAAATTCAAGCTGCGAAAGAGACCGATAGTATTCGATTAAGGACATGATGTTAGTAATCTTAAATGCGAAGGTGAAGAAATGTCCACAATGGATTTAATTCTGGGTAGGAGTCACAAAGCATTTGCATCTTTGATACCCCGAAAATTTGAGTTGTGAGACCGCAGAAGAGCCGACGCCGGCTTGAATGCGGTGTTGTGACCCACACCCGAGCGTATCGAGCCTCGCGTTCTACCTTAATCATTTTAACAACTCCACACCCGCTCCTAAAGTTCCTAGATTTCCTTTGCTTTGCTTGGGTAGAAAGGGCGGTTCCTTCACCTTTTTGTGCAAAACTGAGAGAGTGCATTTGTATTGACTCAGAATTTTCCGGTCTTTTAGTGAATTGAAGGAGGCCTTACTATGTCTTTGAAATGAAGGTAGGATAGCACTCCATTTAGAATCACTAACTCACTTAGTCCTTGCCCCATTGTAGGCCGGTCTCCCAAGCTATCTTTTAATGACTTTTAATTTTAACCAAAACTATCTGCAAATCATTCCTTTTGTCTGAAATCTTGGTTTCTTTCCAGCCATAATTTACAGTAGATTATTTTAGGAAGCGAGCTAGGAAACCTTGATATGGTTGTTATGGAATGGCTCAGGAATGTAGACGTAATTTTGAGAGCCGAGTCCAGGGAAGATGTGGATACGGAAGTCAAAATCGATACTCAAGGGCCTAAGGCGCATGCCATATCTACGTAACAAATTTGCAATTTAGCATCAGATGGTGGCACTTTCTTCATTGTCTCCACATGTCAGCATCAAAGACGAAGATAACTGCCAGAGTCTATCATTGGTCAAAATTCTCTTATTACATAGGTAAATGAGAAAATTATGATTTTCCCCAGGGATGAAGTCGCGGCCTGTCACCCGGGAGCTCGGGGGATGGAGGGCGTGAGGGTGAAATAACGACTGCCTATAGTCTGTGAGACGATATAGTGCTGCAGGGTTGATCCCCGACAACGAGAAGTCGAGGTTCCTATTGTTTATGGGGGCCTTGTGTACTTTCAAGTGGGCTAAGAAAAGTTGTAGCACTCATGAGACGAGGGTACGTGGTACCTCTTTTAACTCACAAAGATATTTGTCCCTCCCCATTGAAGAGCTGTCCCACGAGCGTTGCGTAGCCCAGCTGCGGACATCAATCCACGATAACACAAATAAGCGATCTTCGGCGGGGGGTTCACGCTCCGCAGTACGATCATGGGGTCGATGCGTTTACCATTTCTGAAATCCGGTCGCATGAGTTTGATTAAAATTTCTTTGCGCGAGTTTGGCTGGGATCATCGGGCTTTGATTTGCCACTTAGGTTATCAAGGTAGCATTTTCTCTATCCTCGGAAGTATTTTTTTCCCTGCCTTCTTTGTTTATCCGGTTGCAGTGGCTATCTCCTGCATTTTTCACCCAATGCCACATTTTGTGTACTCTTAAAATTCAAAACGCTACATTACGGGAAAGGAGATTGCTTAGAAGCTAATTAAAGAGATTTTCTTCTCATTCGATTTTACCTTTCAATTTTCTAATGTGATCCTCCATTTTCCTCATAATGCCAATTGGGTGGCCTCACTTCTGTAAACTGTGAAATGGGTAAGTGACAATACAACTTTTATAGTATTTTTTTCTTTCATTGTTCGACCAATTGTATCCAGGGATTGGATCTGAGTTTAAATTTTTGATAGGGGTAGCTAGTCTCTGGCAAGGCATTTTTGGAAGATGGGAGCACAAATACATGAAGGATGTCCATGTAGAGAGCGATGAAAGCTAAAACAGGCGGAGATAGCTTGAAGAGTGGGGATTCAGGTGTTCTGATGAATATGACATTTTCCATTATTTGGTGCCTTTACGAACTCCTGATAACCATCCACCACACCTTTAAATTTTAAGGCACGGTGTTTGCACCCATTGAGAAATCCATCGACAAATAACATCGTGATTTATATTTTTGAGCACCTCTTGCAATATTCTCAGCCCGTATCTCTTGATCCTCAGCTGCCCATTTCAAGAAAAGCTGGGCAAAACTTGGAGGACAAAAACCTTGCAGAGGAAAGGACACGCATAGGTCCACGAAGCTTTGAAGGAAGTCGGCGAGCCTCATTCACCAATGGAGCTATCCAAAGGCTCCCTTTGATGGCTTTGAATCCGGTTAATAAATTTTGAGCCAAGCTGAGGTACATGCAGAAATATCCATCGAGAATCTGTCACATGGCAAGCGTTTTCTTTAGATCTAATTTGACAACCGACTCGCTACTCTTTCGGAAGCAGGGCTTGAATGGATCGCCTCTTGGACAGAATAAAACCTACCATGATATGCTACACGAATAAAACCTCCTTTGTGCTCTAGAATGATGGTGGAAGGATGGTTTGCAATGCATTTTTGCAATCAACTTTTGTTATCGAGCATATCCTATGTTGCAAAGGGAGATAGGATAAAATCTGTTGAAAGGTGTTGGTGCCTTTCTTGGGGATATGTGAGGGCAGGGAACGTAGAGGTGGTGCTTCATTTGCATGATGGTCTTGTGTTCTAGGTACCATTGCATAAATCTTTTCTGATACATAGCAGTGAAGGAGGTACGTGACCAAATCCCATCAAAGGCACAGGGCATATCTGAGTCCATTACAAAGAGGGCATTTTTTTATTTGGGTATTAAAGACTTCTTGCTTCCAGGGTATAATTATTTACGGAAATACGGGGGGGCACCTCATCCATAGATTTGGATTATACTGACTTCCTCACCTCTTCACTATCTGATTTTTGAAGTGAAAAAGCATCTCTTTATGCTTTGATGTCTCTATGCTTGATGGTCTCTTCTTGATTTACAGAAATGGTATTGAAACATTTCTGAGCCCAGAGCTTGTTTGTGGAAGAAAGGAAGAGTTCTCTCTACACCTCAAGCAGACTATGAGATTTAATTCTCAATACTCTTCCTCACCAGCTTGCCTTTAATGTACAGCTTTTGTTGAAGAGTCACATTACTCCTATCAAAATTCTTGGTGATCTCTACATTTTCCGACTTCCAAATGATGAACCTTACATTTTCTTGGATCCTTTCCTTTCACCTGAATCGGAAGGGATTTTACTTCCCAATTTTGGAGTACGACTTTCCTCTCCACAGTTTCCTCCCATACACAAAGAAGGTAGAGCCCTTGACTTGTTGATTCCGACTTTGCCCCACCCATATGCATGAAAGTATGTTCCTTGACCCATTGAGGAGCTTTTCAGTTTAAAGAGGATATGGTGCTTGGTCCAAATAGACTGACTCAGGATTTGATAGGTACGTAATTGAAACGGCGCATGGGGGAGAATGTGTCGAGACTCTAGTCCAAAGAAGTAGAAAAGAGCTTTTTGAACAATCTATCTGACTTATGAGCGATATGTCCGGCCGCTCTTTTGTTGGACCAAGTGCCCGAGGAAGGCTTGATGTCGATCATATCCCGGTCTTCTGTGAGATCCTCCACCCATTCCAGCAATAGGATCCCTTGCCCCATCTTCCTCCTCGCTTTGCCGGTCGATGATAAGATGAGATTAAATTCCCCTTTGCGATGATGGTATTTTAAATTTTCAGAGTTTTCAGTTTCTAGCTGAATTCCCAGTGGCTCTTTTTTCTCCCCTGCGCTAACGGGGCATACACGTTAAAGGCGGAAGGATCTCTTTTGTGTCGATATCATTTTAATTTTGAGAACAACTTGATAGGTCATTAAATACCTCCTTGGTCGCCAGTCTTTATTTTGCCCTTCCACATAGTGCCAATTTCTGAGGGCACCTCGGCAATTGCTTGACCTTCACTTTTTCTGAGTTTTCTTGCTAATATGAAGTCTTTGTCCTCCATTTTAGATATCTGACAGAGATTACTCTTAGGAAATTTGATTCTTATAAGGCTTCTTACTGGCTTCTTCTTTTATTCTTTCTGTACCCCTAAGTTCTGAAGTTATCTTGTCACTTGCTTTTTGGATGGTGGCTCCCTTAGAGCTGCGAGGCGATTACGTCATCTTTGGGTTTTCCAAAATTTCTCTGGGAGTTGAGTTGCTTCCACGGAGTTTTGTCTTCCTGAGTTTCCACCGCTCTTTTTCAGCGAGCAAATTTTTGGCCCTCATTGATCTTCTGGCCGAGGTTGCGAATCCCCTAGTTCTCCTTCTTCTTACGATCCTTCGAGCCTTGCACTTCCTCTAGTCTCTTCTATGTGTTTCTCTTTCAATTTGTCTCGTGATTTCCTTCTTGCTTTGATCAGGGGAGCTCTTTATGGGCGAGTCTTCCCATGCCTTCTCGAGGTTCTTGGATCATGTGGAGTTCTTGAAGCTGCATTCAACGCAAACTTGTTCCTTGTTCTTCCATGGAGGGGTTTGGATAAGGAGGCTGCATCCACAGGAGCCTTTTCACATTTTGGGTTCTAGATCTAGGAGGGCTTTATGGGCGTTTTGGTCCTTTTGACACGATTTCCATCCTTCTCTTTCCTTTCTCTGTTACTTTTATTCTTTAGGCTCTCAGCAAAATGGCCATAGACATGGCATTTATGACACATTTGAATGGAAGTGCTCATAGTCGGCACAGTTATGAGTCTGGCTTGTCGACCGATTTTTATTGCCTTCGGAAGACCAACACTCCAAACCTGCTTCTACAATTCATAACTTTACAATCATATTTAATTATTTTTGTTATTTTCTTCGATCGATAAATTTTACTTCATCTGTTCCTAAAATAATAAACACAACGACCTCCCAATTGTATTACCTTTAGTAGATTAAGAGCGTACCTGCCCACACGGGAAACAGTGCAGGGCGTCAGGCGCTGGGTCAGTACGGCGTCCACTGTGAGATATGCTGAGGCCCATAAATAAAGGCGGATTACGGAAGATAGAGATCCTTATCCTCCTTATTAGAAATTTTAAACGAAAGAGGCCTACAATACAAAGTAAGTCATTTTTTTTTTTTTTTTTTTTGATAGAGACGGAGTTGCGATTTCACTCCTGACTTGAGTTCTCCCGTGTGATTTGAGGGGAGAGCTGAGGCCGATGAACTGGCCACACCAAAGCATGATTGTGACTAATGGGAGGCGGCCTAGATCAGGACCCTCGGGAGGAAAATCGCCCAGGGATATCTTCCAAACGTTTGTGAACTTAGGCGCACTCGGGTACTCTTCTTCGGCGGAGAATCAGAAGCTTCGGAAAAGGCTTCTACATCGGAACGGAGGAGGCGGTGGGGGGAGGAGCATGGAGTTCTTGCCACGGGAACCTCCATAGGCCAACGATGAGCTAAACTCCCGACGAAAGGCGAGCACGCGAGTAGCAGTATCTCGGCACCAAATTTTTTCCTTCCAACCAAATTTTGTCCTCGGCGAGAAACGTTGTGTTGTTGTAGCAACGGACAAAAACAATTTTATTGTGTGAATCGAGAACAATGTAAGTTATGAAGAATTCTCATTTTGTAATGCAGTTTATGTTTTTAATGAAATAGAAGTGTTATACCTCATCTCTCTCAGGCTCGCAATTTAATTTTATTTTATCTCTATGTTGCAAGTAGAGGAAGTGTTTTATTCTTGTGTATGTTAAGGAATTGCTTAGAAAATTCTAACATGTATCGCAGCTAGTCAGGCGCTCATGAAAGAAGAAGAGATCGCTCATTGCGTGTTGTAAGGTTTGTTGAAGTGGATTTCTCCAATAGAGAAAGTTTTTGTTAACACAAATAAGAAGATTTTTCTCAGTTTGCATAAATACGAAGTGGCAAAGGCAAAGTACCCGCCTCGAAAAATCTCAATTTGCCAGCTTTAACGGAAGAATCATGAATATTGGGTTATCACTATGAGAGCCTTGTTTACTTCATAGGACATATGGGAGCAAGACAGAATGGCTACCTAGAAACTACCAGATGCAGAAGCGTTGGTCGCTTTGACAACAAGCCGAAAAGATTTGTTAAAAGATAATAGGAAGAAGGACTCAAAGCCCTCTTCTATCTTTTCCAATCTACACATGAGTAGAGTATTTTCCAAGGATTGCGCAGCAACAAAGTTTAAGGAGAAAGGATATTCTCAAGATGTACCCATCAAAGCATGGAGAAGTGAAGACAAAGAAATCGTTAAATGCCGAGGAGAGATTTTGAAACTCTTCGTATGAAAGAGCTAAAAATATAGACCTATTTTTCTACTCATGTTATTGGGTTGGTTACTCAGATAAGGTCTCATGGAGAGACGCTTGAAGAAAAGAAGAATAGGAGAAAATCTTGAGAAGTATACCCTCAAGATTTGATGCCATAGTAATGGCAACAGAAGAGGACAAAGGATCTCTCACACTTACAAGGATGAGTCGATTGCATCCTAACGGTCTTCATGAACATGTACTAAACAGAGGAACAAATTGGCCATTGGAACAAGCTTTCAAGACTCAAATGTCTTTTGGCTCAAGCAAAGTGTCAAGGCAGTATAAACAAAAGAGAAGATATATTAAAAATGAGGGAGAAACAAACTCCCCAAGTTTGAGTGGAAGAAGCAAAGAATCGAACCAAATGAAAGTCAAGCCAACACCAAGCTCATGGACAAAGGGTATGATAAATCCCAAGTCCAATGTCATTATTGCAAGAAATATGGGCATCATGCTAATGAATGTAGGATTGACATGAATAACAGGGTGACGTTTAAATTTGCAAAAGAAAATAAGAAATCCGCAGTAATGTATAGTTAACATGTACCGAGCACAACATAGAGAAGATGAGTGCGGGTTCTTAGACTCAGTTGTAGTAATTCACATGACCGGAAACATAGCAATGTTTGCCAATCTAGATGAAAATGTTATATCCGAAGTAAAACAGAACCGATAGTAAGATCTTTGTCAAGTGGAAAGGGCAGACTTCAAGATTCGGCAAGAAATAGAGAACAAAAGTTTGTCCCGTATGTATTATGTACCGTGCTTGAATGTAATCTTTTGAGTATTGGACAAACGATCGACAAAGGCTACAATGTATTTTTTAAAGATGATGTGTGTAGAATCATGGACATACCTCCAAGCAAGAAATTTATTACGAGGTGCGTATGATAAGCAATAGGACATTTCCTTCGAAGCTCAGAAAGGCATTTAAAAGAAAGAAGAAATGTATCGTGCCTAAAATAATAGGTCTTTCTGAAGAGGAAGTGAAAGATGAAATGTTATGGCACTTGGAGATTTCTGAGCATCTCAATTTCGTAGACTCGAACTTGTCAGACATAAAAGGTAGGGAAATGGTAAAAGGATTACCATTGATTGAAAACCGGGATGTACCTTATGAAGGCTACATCTTAGGAAAAACAACATGAGAAAAGCTTTCAAAGAAGGAATATATAAGGGAAAAAACACTTAGAGATTGTCCACTCGTATTTTGTGTGGACCAATGCAAATGCCATCTTTAATGGCAACAACATGTTTTGACATTCGTTAGATTATTACACCGTAAATACATGGGTGTATGTCTTGAAACAAAAAGAGTGAAGTGTTTGAGAAGTTCGCCATCAAAACTCTTGTTGAGAAGTAGAGGTAGTACATCAAAGTGCTAAGAACTCGACAGAGGTGGAGAATAAGCATCTCCAAAGAGTTTCTATGTTTCGTAGGGGAGAATGGCATACACAAACAGATTTACTACAAGGTACAGACCTCGTAGCACATGGCTATTGCTGAAAGGAAGAATAGGACCATCATATGGACATGGTCAAAAGTATGTTGAAGGCAAAACATTTGCAAGGTAAAATGAGTATTGGGTCAAGTTGCTGAATTATGCAGTACATACATCTTGAATAGATGCTCAACTAAAATTGTCATGAACATGTAGTTCCTATTAAGCGTGAGCAGACATAAAGCATCATGTCACCCACATGAAAAGTGGATGTGTGGCTTATGCACATGTTCCGCATCAATTGAGAAATAAATGGACAAAGTAAGGGGAGAAATGTATCTTTGTTGGATACAATGATGAGTCCAAGGCATACAAACTCTATAATCCATCCACCAAGAAAAGCTATAATCAAGCAGAGATGTGTAGTTTATTGAAGAAGAAGCTTGGGATGGAAGCTTAGAGAAAATGGTGCAATGTGAAGACATGTGTGTCTCATGAAGAAGTTAGAAGAGGAAGGGACAACAACAAAATAATCCCTTCACGATGGCTCCCTCCTCCACCACTCTGCAAGCACAACAAACCACACCACAAGCTGGAAATAGAACAACAGCCTTGAGAAAATCAAGGAAGTGCTTCTTCAAGCACACCACAGGGAACTGAAAACTCCATCGAGTTCAAGTGAACTCCAAGTACGAAAAGAAGAAGACCGAGATCTCGATAACTGGAGTGAGATTTATGGAACAAGGGAGAGGTAAGTGAGTACATGCCGCTTGAACTCTTTATTTGACTTTGTATTGTCATGTTGATGACCCAATTCATTTTGAAGATGCTATAAAGGAAGAAAAATGGATTGAACCAATGAATGAAGAAAATTGGTGCAATAGAAAAAGAGTAATAAGCATGAGAGAGTTAGTGGACCTCCTAAAAGGCAAAAGAAGTCATTGGAGTAAAATGGGTCTACAAGACCAAAAGTACGTCGGAAGTTACAAGATTGAAAGGCACAAAGCAAAGACTTCTTGTCAAGGGCTACAAACAACAACAATGTAGAGATTATGAAGAAAACCTTTGCACTCAATGCGAAAGGGATGGAAATCGGTGAGAATGTTAAGCATATCTCAGTAGGCATAAACAGTAAATGAAATATTTATCAAATGGATAAGTGCAAAATCTGCATTCTTGAATGGAGTGTTGAAAGAAGAGGTATATGTTGAACAACCTCTAGGCTATGAGATTGAAGGCCAAGAGCACAAAGTATGCAAACCGAAGAAAGCTCTTTATAAGTCGACAAGCACTGAGAGCATGGATACAAATGCATATAGATGCTTACCCGACAGAAAATGACTTTGAGAAATAGTGATGGAGAACCCAATACTCTACACACAAAGAAAATGATGGTAAGATTCTGTATTGTTGTTTTTATATGTAGATGATTTAATTTCTACCGGCAATGAAGTTTCTCTCATTGTTTATTTT
Source organism: Pinus albicaulis (assembly GCA_034641835.2). Lineage (NCBI taxonomy): Eukaryota > Viridiplantae > Streptophyta > Pinopsida > Pinales > Pinaceae > Pinus > Pinus albicaulis. Next base: position 1,015,240,647 of record CM076578.1, read on the forward strand.
AAAGTTAGTCATGAAGAGTGAATTTGAAATGACCGATTTGGGTTTTTTGAGATATTTTCTTTGGAATTGAAGTAGAGCAAAATGAAAATGGGATTTTTATTTTCCAAGAAAAATATGTTGAAGCATAAGTTGAAAAGATTCTAAACATACGGAACAACAAGGCAGTCAGTAACTCCAATTATCATAAAGTTAAAATTATGCAAGGAAGACAACAACAAGGATTTTGATCCAAGGTTGTACAAGAGCATAGTTAGCTAGACTCATGTATTTGATCACAACTAGGTCGAATATTATGCACGCTATAATTTTAATCTCTAGATTTAAGTGGAAAGGCCGAAAGAGACTCATATGTGCACACAAGAGTAATCTCTCGTGTATGTGAATGGAACAAAGGGGTATGGTATTTTTCACTCCCTCATCCGAAAATTTTAAATTGACTGGTTACACCTGGACGTTGATTGGGCTATAAGTGTAGATGACAGAAGAGCACATCCGGATATGTGTTTTCATTTGGAATCGGGGTCGCTTTCATGGGCTTCCAAGAGGCAAACCAATAGTTTCTTTATCAACAAGCAGAGGCAAAGTATGTCAGCGTGGCAACAGAAGTAAATAGATGCCAAGCAAAAGTATGGAGTGAGAAGAATGCTTAGAGATTATATGTCATGAGCGGGACAAAGGAATGACAATTTATTGTGAGATAATGTACTTGGTGATAGCTTTATCAAAGAATTATGTCTTCCATAAGAGAACAAAGCATATTGATGCAAAAATTTCATTTTATACGTGAACTGGTTAATAATGGCGAGATTGTTTTTGGCGAAAGACTGCATGTACGTAAGAACAAATACAATATACCTACAAAGCTAATTAACGCAGAAGAGTTTTAATCTATTTCGTAAAATGCCTGGGTATACAAGAAAACCCAGCAGGTTTTGAAATTAAGTGAGTGTTGAAATTTTAATTCTAACCGCACATGCGAAGTAGCAACAGATGACAGTACTTCAAAGTCGATGGGATTGGAAAGGATAGCAAAGGCGGTGGACAAATTCCAACCCAGACTTCACGCAACCATGAACCGATCCACAACACCAATCAACATTCATTTATCTGCCAACCACACTTTATTGCACCGCCAACACCATTCTGGAGGGACATCAAACCTTGAGGAGCAAAGGGGAAAGCAGCTTCTCGAAATAGAATGTGACGTTACCTATCCGTGGACCCACCTCTTTACAAATTAAAAGGCAATTTTCAGTGGGGTAAAAGAGAACTCACGGGAATGAAATCCAAGCAACCTCGAAAATCACAAGGGAATAGAGTTTTTTTATTGTAATGTAATTTCCCGCACAATGCTTTAGAGTTTTTAACACTAGTTAATTTTATTTACCGTAGTGTACTTTATGTTATAACTTTGGTTATATATATTATAAATATGAAATATATATATATATATATATATATATATATATATATATATGTATATATGTACACATATATATGTATTGTAATGTCATGTATATATGCCGAGGTAACGTTGTATCGTGTTACCGTGTATTGTACTTTCAAGCTTCGAAGGCAGTAAACAGAAAACAAAGAGACAGAAAAGTTTTGTTGTTTGAGTCGTTGTGTTGTTGTAACCACCGATGAAGCAGTTTTATTGTGTGAATAGAGAATAACATAAGTTCCTAAGAATTTCATTTTGTAACGAAAGTTTATGTTTTTAATGAAATAGCCAGTAAAGATATTATACCTCATCTATTCATGTGTCCCGCAATTTAATTTCTTTTATTTTATCTCTATGTTAGCAAAGTATTTGAGAATTGTTTTATTATTTCGGTGTATGTTAAGGAATTACTCAAAAACTTTCGCAACAAGATGTACTTTCGAACATTTCCTTTCAATAACCAAACTGAGCTAACCGTTATAGAGGTTATAAAGAATAATATAAAGGAAAATAATAAACAGAGTAAATATGTATATATACATATAGTATATATATATATATATATATATATATATACTTTTCTTTATTAATCCTCTCTATATCCACTTTGACGGTGACGAGACGTGAGGGGAATTCAGAACAAAAGTATTCAAAAGTATTTGATACCGCAGATCGGCAAATTGAACACATTCGGACTTGGAAATTATTTCAAATTGTAATTTGAAACATGTGAAACCGATACTTCACAATTCTTCACCCAACTCGATAAGATATGATATGAGTGCCCGTTACCTCGAGAATAGTGTGAATTCTATATTATGAATTTATTTAGTTTTAAAATTTTTAGTATTTTAAAATAAATATTTTTTTAATTGTAATTTTGATAGGTAAAATATTATGTTTTAAATTTTTTTATTTATTTTACTTATGGTTTTTTTATCATGCATTTAATTTTAAAATTTTATATTTTGAAATAAATATTTTTTTTAATTATAATCTTTATAGTTAAAGATTATGTTTTAAAAAATTTTATCAATTTTTCTTATGCTGTTTCTCTTTTTCTCATGTATGAGAGTGCATTTATATTATTATGTATTTATTTAATATTAAAATTTATATTTTAAAATAAATATTTTTCTTAATTGTAATCTCTTTATAAATTAAAGATTATGTTTTAAATATTTTATTTATTTATTTTATTTTATATAATAAAAAATTTAAATATAAAATTTAGAATTTTATGAAAAATTAATAATATTTATATTTCGTATTTAAATATATAAATAATATAGTAAATTATTTAGTTTATTAAAAATTCTAAAAATATCCAAATTTTAATAATAAATATATCTATTGTGTTTGTTAGATTTTCTCACTATAAATCCAAAAAATATAAATAAAATACATCATTTAATAATTCTAAATGCCCATAAATACACTAAATAAATAGAATGGATTTTTTTCCCTTTTTAAATTGTAAATTATTATATTCAATAATAAATTAATGTTATTAAAAATATTATATTATAATAAAGTTTTATATGAAATAAGGTTAATTTTAAATTTAGTACATATCAATTAATAAACTATTACATCATTCAAAGTTTCTATTATGTCACACCATATACACCTTGATAATATTTGATATGTGCACAAAGTTTTAAAATGCTATCCACTAAAACTTTATACAAAAGACAATCTATTTTTTAAGGATCTCTTTGTGTGATACAAGTCTCTAATAATGATGTCTTCAATAATCTTCGACAAATTTTTAAGTATGATATTATTATCACAAGCACATCCAAAACAGGATTAAGCTACTAAAGGTACCCGAAAGCAACTATAAAATTATAAAATTTAAATAAACAAGTAACTCAATTTACCATTTTTTTATCAATCTAATTAAGTTGAAATTTCAAATAATTACATCATGACCTCGTAAAAATGTGAAATGCATAGTCGAGCAATACCGTTCCGGTTTTCAAGCTAAATACATTGCACCCAAGAAGAATTTAGGTTTATAAACATTCAAATGTTAATCGTAGTACGTTGCACCATGAGCACAAGAACTATCGCTACTTACACGTCCACAATATACACTTTCTCGCGTACCCAATACATGATTGGATTCTCAGGAGTTCTGAAAATCAAAAATTGCATTTAGTTTTGAAATGGTACCACATGAGTTGTAGATCAAATTGTGGTTGTGATCTAGATGTGTCGGCTTTTGTTTTATGTCTTATAAATTTGTAGTTATTAATATTTTTGAGGAGTTCTTGAAAATCAAAATTACATTTAGTTTTCAAAATGGTACCACATGAGTTGTGATCCTAATCTAAATACGTTTAAGCTAATGTTTTATGTCCTATATATTTATAGCTATTAAAACTAAATGATACCACATGAGTTATGATCATAATCTAGATATGTTTAAGCTAATGTTTTATGTCCTATATATTTAGGTCGATATGCCTTCTGTTTTGAATTAATACAGGTGCTTTTTTTGTCAACCAATTCATTTTGATAATGACACATGTCACTGTGCAAAAAAATCATAAAAAAATCATAAAATCATAAAATCATAAATTACTAAATAAATTTTGCTGAAATTTAGAAACGAATTCGCTAAATAGTAATTTCTATTTTCATATATTCGACAGATCCCATCTGCTCATTACACACAAAGTCCGTTAGAAGATAAGCTCGCAAATATTCTTCTAAAATTTTCTTGACTAATCACCATCACCTCTTAATTGCCTCTGTGAAGAGTTGAAGCTCCTTAAATGTTCCGAAGAGGTTGTACATGTCATCGAGAACTGTGATAACATGACAGGTTTTGACAAAGCCAAGTTTGAATCCAAATGTCGAGGCTCAAACGCGGTATAAGAAGCCGTGTTGAGAGATTCAAGGATATTTTAAAAATATGAAGCAGATGGCTTCTCTTTGCATGAAGTGGTGTTGTTCGATCATTTGCTATGGACGCTGGAGAACGCCGATCCACAGACCACCGGGTGAGCGATTCGAGCTTGTTTTATCTATGTTTACTTTCAAATCGAAAATTTGTACTTCTCATATGTATATGGTCTATTTGTTTGTTTTTCCTTAAAGAGAGCAAAGTTGATCAAACCTCCATTATAGGATGCAAAATTGATACAGTCATAAATGTTAAAATTAGATATGAGGATTTCAAAGTCTATTTCACAACCATTATTTTTTTAATTATAATATTTTTGAATACTATAAAACAAAATGTTATTGATCGAGGGTTTATTAGTTTAGTTTATCTCATGAATACGCTGTAGCTCGTGAAATATAAAATTTGACTAATTTTAACTTTCAACCTTCTTAGGAAATGGAGATGGATGTAATCTCCATAATGTTTTTTGGTGAATTCTCAATTTTACGACCTAATTATTCTTGGAACTATTCTTCTGCAATTAATGTTATTTGGTATGTTATATGTGGTTCTATGTATGTACAATAAATTTAAAGGCACTAAGACAATATGGATAAAAACTGATCGAAGAGAAACACATCATATGGTATGGTTGAAAGCACATAAAGAATTTCATTGCTTTTGAAAAAAGGGTCTATATAAATAAAATAATGATTGTACTGGACAAGGTTTTGTTTACTCGTTTTGTTTTTAATAAACTTACTCTGGAAATTGTAAGTGGAGGAAGCATATAAAAATGGTTTCAATCAACAAACAAATAAAATTAGTAGATATAAATTTAATATTTTTTATTAATTTATTTCATATAAAGGTGATTTCTAATTTAATAGGCATGGTCTATTTGTTTGTTCCTTTTAAATAAAAATAAATCTATCATAGTCTTAGAAAGAAAATTTTTCTAACTCCTCCATTAAAGAGATGCAAATTGATGTGAATCATAAATACAAATAGATATTATTGGAGATTTTAAAGTTTATTTTGAAGCCATTAATTTTTCAGGTTATACTAGTTATTAATACTATAAAAATATAATGTTCTTATCAATGGTTCAGATTATATTACTTATGAATACCATAAAAATATAATTTTCTTATCAATTGTTTATTATTTTAGTTTAGTTCATGAAAAATCTATGGCCGATGTCATAACTCAAAATGACATATAACATTTGGCAAACATGAATTGTAGAAGGATATACCATAACATATATGACTGTTTGAATTATGATTCTTATATTTTAAACTTTCATTTTATCATGTTATGAAATGAAAACTTTCCTTCTACCTTTTTATGAAATGTAGATGGATGTATTCTTCAAAAATTTGTGTGAATTTTCTCATCTAATTATTCTTTAAACTATTTTTCTTCTATTAATTTTTGATATATTATAGGTGGTTCTATGTATGTTTAATAAATATAAAGGCAATACAACATAGCTAAAAATGGGATAAAGAGAAAAACCTCATATTGTTTCTGGCACAAAAGGAAGGATCTATATAAATGAATTAATGATGACAATGACCAAGGTTTTGTTTTTCTTTTAGCAACCAAAAAAAAAATGGAGGATACAAGCATTGAAGAATCCTCCAAAGGGAGTTCCATTATGCATATCATAAATAATTGATTTTGTTACAATTGCATTTATATGGTTATTTATATTTTTGTATTGGCTAATATTAGCAAAAAAATATTTGTATTATTTCATTTATTTGAAAAATATTTGTATTATTTGAACCTTTATTTGAGAAGTGACATATTCACACATGACCATCATATTGAGATTTGTTGTTGTACACTTTGCATGCTAATTTTTTTATATAATAATTTGCTTAAAAATATTTCTGTGATTAAAATTATTTTACCATAATGGTATAAGAAAGTTTACCATTTTCTTAAAATAGAGAAATAAAAATAACTTATGTGAACTAAAAATAATAGAAAGTTAGTTTAAAAATAGAAAGTTCACATATTTTCTTAAATTTTTAGGAATTTTCCCTCATAACTTATTTTTTTTAATAGAATTAGAGATCTTTCCAAAAAGATTATTTTTCTTTATAGAAAGTAACCATAAACTTCTAAGTTGCCCAATTTGAACTCACATGTCACTAGTAAGACTTGTGTAAAAAAAATAGTAAGTTCACATATTTAATTAATATTTAATATATAAAGTAATATTTAAACTATAAAGTAATGAATAAATCTTTAATTCACATATTTATTTTAACCATATTTACTTCACATTTTTCTATTATATTGTAATTGAATTTCCACGAATCTTTCTCCAAGTTGGGTTTTTTACCATTACACTCTAACTAAATTTCAATTTGTCTTTTGCAAGTTGGGATAATTATATTAGTTGAATCCCACATGTTGTTGCTATATAGCTATGATAAAGCTTATTTTTTATTGCAATGTATGATTTATGAAGGAAGCTATACTTAAATATGAATTTGATGTCTTTGCCTAGTGATTTGATTCCTAGATGTCTATTTTCTACCTTTTTGAATTTGAACTTTTAACCTTTTACAAGAAGGCATGCATTCTTAACTATTATAAGTTTAGAACCACTCTATGTATAAATGGATCCTTGAGACATTCAATTTTTGTAAATTAAAATATCATCTCATCTATTAGTTAGATTACTTTAAAATATAATGTAATCAATTTAGTATTTAATATTCCACCATGCGGTTCTAATGACATTGGAGAATGTTTTTGTTAAACAATTCTAATATAGTTACATATTATAAACTTAAGAAAAAAATACAAAAAAATTAACTTAAATTTAACGTATCAATTGCTATTTTCTTGTACAACTTTTTTTATTTTAAAATCCTATCGGCCTCTCTTTCCACCTTTTGGGGCAACTGCTAGTTATAGCTATTACAATATTAATAGTTTATTTGATATTGTGTGTAATCACTATCTGATCTCTATTTTTCTAACCATTCTTGAAAATCAAAATTGCATTTAGTTTTGAAGATGGCACAACATGCTTACCAGTTGTTCTGCCAGTTGCATAGACAGAGAGGATAGCTTGATGTGCCACATATATTGCAGGTGTATTGAAAGTCTCAAACATAATCCGGGTCATCTTCTCTCTGTTTTCCTTGGGATTTAGAGGTGCCTTGGTTAGAAGGATAGGGTGATCTTGTGGAGCAATTTCTAGTTCCTTGTAAAATGCATGATGCCAAATCTTCTGCATATCATCCCAGTTGGTAATAATTTCTCGCTTGATTGGATACTTAAATTTCAGGGTAATAATTTTTCTCTTTGATTGAATCTCATCACCTACATATGTGTCATTTGGTTCAACATGATTTGGGCTACCAACAACCGTGGGAAACACTGTTGTTGGACCATCATCACCAGCAAATCCTATCTGGATCATCATAAATACTGCTAACATTCAATAAAACATTTATTTTGTGGATTTAAAGTAAGTAGATAGACTCACCTTGAGCATCCCAGATCCACTGTCACAGACAAGAGGCTGGATATATTTTGTCTCTGCCATCTTCAATCGAAAATTACCTGAGAAAATCAAGTAGACACAACATTATCATATTGAAACCATTTGGAAGTTGAATATCTAGATTTTCAGAGTTTGAAATTGCATTGTCAATGTATTGTTTCGTTTCTTGAAATAATTGTATAGAGTGTGGTAAATATTAAATGGGTGTTCTAGTGGATGGAGCACCCACTCCAAACGTTTTCCACTCTCTGTTTTCAGAAGCAATACACCAACAATACCACTTGGAATGCCAAACATCAACAAAGAATCCATGAAAAGACAAATTGCATATACTGAAGTATACAAGGGCAGAGTATGATAATTTTCATGGATTAGTGACAGAATGAGAGTAGTTTAGAAAAGCTCAAAAGTATTATGCAATTAAAAACCAAATATGTAAAAAGAACGCAACATAAATTTGATGAGGGAGGGAGGGAGATATCTTACAGGGCAAAGCAGACTTAGAATTCCTTGAAAGGGAGACGCAGATTGATAGCTTGCAATGCAACGCATATAGGAAGCCTAAATTGATACCAAATTAAACTCACAAGATTATTACTCACCGACCAATCTTAAAGTCAGCTCAGAGCATAAAGAGCCAGTGAGCTATTGTTTTCATATTAATTGTACGAGTTGGAAAAAAATTGCGCATTCATATGCACATTATGAGTATGCGTATATTTATTAGTGACTGCCTTCATAGCAAATTACTGGATACAGATTAATTGAAATCTCATTTTGTAATGATATTTTTAATGGTTAATTATTTTTATTTTTCTAATTATATCTATATTAATTATAAATTTGAAAATATAAATAAATTTAAACATTAAACTTTGCGAATATCTATTAAAATATTTAATATAAATAACTTTAAATATTAAAATTTACTAATATCTATCAATATTTTAAAATATCTAATATAAATAACGTTAAATCTTAAAATTTAATAATATCTATTAAAATTGTTGGAAATTATGAATAAAACGACAGAGGGATGCGATTCTCTCGACAACGCAGAGAATGTAGATATGCGGAAATAAAATTCATACATAGACAGACTGAGCGAGAAACACACAGGAGAGGATTTTTAATTTATTCAACTTTTTTCTATTCATTCATCTCATTCCTTCACGATCTACAAAATGAAATTAAATTTGGTTTATACAAAATTGGCGGAAGCCTGAAGATTAAATGCATTTTAATGCTGAATTGGACGTATAACCAACAAATCGTCCTTCTGCTCGATTCTTCTGTTTCTACACGAAACAAGGTACAAAACACAAAACAACGTACAACATGAAAAAGACTGGACTTGAAATACTATGCGTTCCACCTGCGAAACCACATCGCGTCCATGCCTCCATTGCAAATTGCATACCAATGATTATAAATTTTAACATTTTGCAATAGGGCAAAAACATAAAACTTGCGATTGCGATGTGATGTGGCACTTATCGCATCGCAACATAAAAACTTTAACTTGCAGGCACGCTAAAAGGTAAACTAGAAAATGTGCGAAATGCGATTTCTAAGTTTTGCGATGTGCAATGACAATGTCGCATCACAACATTGCAAGGTTTGGTGAGGGCGCTTAAAAGGTAAATGTTAAATTTTGCAAAGTGCAGGCTGCAGCGGTAAAGCGGTGGTAAGTGCGTAATATGAAAAAGTAAGAAATAAAGGAAATGCAAAGGGTTTGTAGAGGATTGCAAATGTGACAAAGGTATGGTGTGTCTCGTCGATATCGCATTGGTAGAAATATAAAATTCAACGAAAAGGCTTAAGGGTAAACCAAAAAACTTGGAAGCTATGAAACTGCGGGGAACGGTAAGTCAATGTGGTGGATGAGAAATAACACAGAGAAAGGCTTCGGGTACTCTGTTTTTGGATTTTTGTGTGAAGCGAACAAAACTTGCAGATTTGAGTCCTGAGTCTCGTCCTTCCCTGCAACAAAAATTCAATGAGATGTGGGTTGTTGCCACTCTTTATTCATGGCGGTGGTTGGGAGAATTTCCAACACTCCCCCTTAATCACAAATGCTGCCATCAATCATTCCCAGACACTTTTTGTGATACACAAAACTTTTATGTCCCAGTGTCTTTGGGAGGATATCAGCAAACTATTCCTCTGACCTGCAACGCGGCAAAACAATTTCACCATTGTTAACTATTTCCCTTATGAAATGGTATTTGGCATCAATATGCTTTGTTCTCTTGTGGAAAACAAAATTCTTTGACAATGCAATTGCTGAGTTGTTATCACAGAAAATTATGGTTCCTTTGTCTTTTTCATGAAATAGATCCCTCAACATCCTTCTCGTCTAAACTACTTGACATGATGCTATTGTTGCTGTTACATATTCATCTTCTGTTGTTGATAATGAAACTATTGGCTGCTTCTTGGAAGCCCATGAAATGGCTCCTGATCCAAAATGAAAAACATATGCTGATGTGCTCTTTCTGTCATCAACACTTCCAGTCCAATCACTGTTAGTGTAACCAATCAGCTTAAAATCATCAATTTTGGAGTATAGAACACCATACTCCTTTGTTCCATTTACAGACCTTAATTTTCTCTTGGCTGCTTGCCAATGTGTCTCCTTGGGTGTCTCCATGAATCTGGATATCAACCTTACTGTATACATTATGTCAAGCCTAGTTGCAGTCAAATACATTAGACTGCTAACCATGCTTTTGTACAATGTCGGATTGACATTTTTGTTGCAATCTTCCTTGCACAACTTCAACCCCATGACATTTGGAGTTGATGATGGCTTGTTGTTATGCATATTGAACCTTTTTAAAACTTCTTCAACATACTTTGTTTAGGAGATAAAACCCCCTTTTCTGTTCGCTTTACTTCTGTTGCCAAATAATATCTTAACAAACCCAAGTCAGTCATTTCCAACTCAATTTTCATGATTGCTTTGAAATCAGCAATGAAAGAAATATCACTGCCTGCAAAAATCAAATCATCTACATATAAAACAACAATAAGGATCTTACCGTCGTTTTCTTTGATGTAGAGTGTGGGTTCACTATCACACTTTTCAAACACATTGTCCACCAGGTAAGCATCAATCCTGTTGTACCATGCTCGTGGTGTTTGCTTCATCCCATAAAGATATTTTCGTAGCTTACACACCTTATGTTCTTGGCCTTCTATTTCATAGCCAGGAGGTTGTTCAACCATCAGGAGAATTTTGAGGTCTAAAATGAGCCTCCTAAAGAAATAATAAAATAATAGCTAAACCAATAAAATGATATTTATGAATTCGCAATTCACTTTTTGCACCACAATGCATGTAACCATAGTTAAATTCAATTCAAAAGTTGTACCAAAATAAAATTAATAAAAAAATTGTATTGATGTGACTATAAATAAAAATGAGTTTTTTAAGAAAAGTCATTATCATTGAACAACTAATGCATTTTTCCTTTGTACTTAAATCAATTAAAATAAAATATAAATATAAATTTATAAATTCTTAATTATATTATATGATATTAATTAAAATTTATATTATTTAAGTTGTATAATAACATGTAATTTATATACTATATAAAAATAATATAATATAAAATAATATAATAAATGTATAGGGATATACATTACTTCTTTCAAGAAATATGAAATGACAATAATATATTTTTATTCAGAAAGTGTGAAATGACATTTATTATGAGTACTTTACTTTGAATTTAAAAGTACTTAGAGCATTGCCATGGTTAACCATGAGTTTTTATTCACCATTGAGAATGTGACAAGTAAGTACCTTTAACTCAAGCAATGCCACCTCAACCATTAGGGATGATGTCATCCCCTAAAATGTGATTGGTTCTCATAAAGTAAATTTTGATTGTACATTTTCCTTAGGAGGCCCATTTTAGACCTCAAAATTCTCCTAATGATACACCTTATCTTTCAGCACTCCATTCAAGAATGCTGACTTCCATTCAAGAATGTTGACTTCACATCAATTTGATAAAATTTCCATTTTTGTTGTGCTACTATAGACAACACTATCCACAATGTCTCCATCCTTGCAACTGGTGCAAAGGTTTCATCATAGTCTCTTCCTTGTTGCTGCTTGTAGCCTTTGAGAACTAGCCTTGCTTTGTGCCTTTCTATCTTGCCTCCAATGTTTCTCTTGGTCTTATAGACCCATTTCACTCCAATAACTTCTTTTCCTTGTGGGAGGTCCATTAACTCCCATGTGTTATTCTTTTCTATTGCTCCTATCTCTTCATTCATTGCTTCAAACCATTTCTCTTATTTTACTGCATCTTCAAAATGGATTCATTCATCAACATGATAAAATAATACAAATAAAAATTCAGACCAACATTATTATCAAGTTCTTCTTGCTCATAAGTTTCACTTAAATTTCTGAATCTTGGTCTTCTTGTATTTGCTGAAGATGTGCTTGGAGTTTCACTTGAACTCAAGAGAATTGTTGATCCCTGTGGTGTGCTTGGAGAAGCACTTCCTTGATTTCTCAATGATCTTCTATTGCTTTCTTGTGGTGTGCTTTATTGAGCTTGTATAGATGGAGGAGGAGCCACCATTGAGGATTTACTTTCTGCAGTCAATTCCTCTTTGTCTTCATGTGAAATACATGTCTTCACATTGATTGTCTTCTCTAAACTTCCATCCCAAGCTTCTTCATCTATGAACTGAACATCTCTGTTGATTATTACTTTCTTGGTTAATGGATTATAAAGCTTGTAAGCCTTGGATTCATAACTGTATCCAAGAAATATACATTTCTCCCCCTTGTTGTCCAACTTCTTCCTTAACTGATCCGAGACATGTGCATATGCCATGCATCCAAACACTCTCATGTGAGTGACAAATTGCTTTGTTCCACTCCATGTTTCTTCTATAACTCTGTTCATAACAATCTTGGTTGGACATCTATTAAGAATATAAGTTGCACAAGACACGACTTATGCCCAATACTGATTTGGAAAATTCTTTTCCTTCAACATACTTCTTACCATGTCCATGTGGTCCTATTCTTTCTTTCTGCCACACCATTTTGCTGAGGTGTATACCTTGTGGTAAACTACTTGTGTATTACATGCTCCCTACATAAACATAGGAAGTATTTGGAGATATATTCTCCACCTCTATCAATTATCAACACTTTTATGTAGTGTCCACTTTGCTTCCCAACAAGAGCTTTGTAGTGGTAAAACTGTTCAAACACTTCACTTTTCTGTTTTAGGAAATATACCCATGTCTTCCTTGTGTAATCATCTATAAATGTCAAGATATAATGACTTCTAACTAATGATGGTGTTTGCATTGGTCCACGCAAATATGAGTGGACAATCTCCAAAGTTGCCTTTTCTCTTATACTCTTTCCCGATGGAAAGGATTCTCTATGTTGTTTGCCCAAGATGTAGCCTTCACATAGGCTGTCTAGTTTCTCTATGAGTGGTAATCCCTTTACCATGCCTTTTCTATGAAACAAGTTCAAACCTCCGAAATTGAGATGTCCAAATCTCAAATTCCATAACAAGTTCTCATCTTTCACTTCTTCTTGAAATATTTCTTGTGTGACAGCTGTTACAACACCTCCTTCCTTCAATTCTGATCTGATCTTGAGAGGAAACATTCTATTGCTTGTCATATGCACTTTTGCAATGAGTTGTCTACTTGGAGGTTTATCCATGATTGTGCACACATCATTCTTAAAAAACACATTGTAGCCCTTTTGCACGAGCTATCCAATGATTAGAAGGTTACATTTCAAGCCAAGGATGTAATATACATCTGGCATGAACTTCTTCTCTCCCTTGTTTTTTAGTATGTTTACTCTTCCTTTTCCCATGACAAATACCTTGCTATCAGTCCTCGTTGTCACTTCAGATTTTAAACTCTCATCTAGATTGGAAAAAATTGCTATGTTTCCAGTCATATGGTTACTACACCCTAAATCTAAGAACCATGCATCTTCTTGTTTTTCTTGTTCTACATTATAGGCTAAAAACACACTACCATGGTTCTAATTTTCTTTTGTAAAATTTACACTTGGTTTACTATCCATGTCATTTTTATTCTTTCTACATTCATTTTCATAATGACCATACTTTTTTCAATACTGACATTGGACTTGAGATTTGTCATACCTCTATCCTTATGCTTGATCTGGCTTGAGCCTTGGCTTGGATTCTAATTGCTGCCTCTTCCACTTATGCTTGCAGGGCTGCTTCTTCCACCTCTGTGTGGGCTTCTTCCTCTTCCTCGGTAATTTGATCTTCCTCAACCTCTACCTTTACCAAAAGACATTTTTTCTGAAATGCATACTCCAATGAGGATTTTTTTACTCTATTCAGTATGTGCTCATAAGACATCAGTGATGCATGAAGCTCATCCACTGAAAACTGTGAGAGATCCTTTGTCTCTTCTATGGCCACTACTACGGCATCAAACCTTGATGGTATACTTCTTAAGACTTTCTCAACTATTCTCATTTATTCAAGTGTCTCTCCATGATACCTGATTTGGGTAACCAACCCACACATGTGTAAAGAATGAGTCTATGTTAACAGACTCTTTCATAAAAATATTTTTAAAACCTCTTCTCAGCATTTTAAGTTTTGTTGTCTTCACCTTTTCCATGGCTTGATAGGATATATGGAGGGTATCCCATGCCTCCTTGGACTTCATTGCTACTGAAATCCTTAAGAAAATACTCTCATGTACTGCTTGGAAAAAATAGAAGAGGGCTTTGGAGTCCTTCTTCTTATTTTCTCTTAACAAATCTCTTTGTGCTTGTGTCAAAGAATTATATGCTGCTACATCTGCTGGTTCTTGGAAACCATTTTCCACCATCTCCCAAATATATTGTGAGGAGAAGAGGTCCTTCATTGTAATAGCCAAATATTCATAATTCTTCCCACTGAACTGTGTTAGTTGGGGATTAGTCAGGCTTGTGCCTACTGCTGCCATCTTGATTGTGTATACAAAACATTCTCGCTGCTAGAGAATCAACTTCTCAAAACTATATTTCAGCTTCTTCAGTAAAGAGCTGCTCGTTCTTTCACTAAGAGCCTAGACATGCTCTGATACCATGTTGGAAATTATGAATAAAACAATAGAGGGATGTGATTCCCCCATGCATATATGCGGAAATAAAATTCATACACAGATAAACTGAGCAAGAAACACACACAAGAGGAATTTTAGTTTATTCAACTCTTCTCTATTCATTCATCTCATTCCTTTATAATCTACAAAATGAAATTACATTCATTTTATAAAAAATTGGCGGAAGCCTAAAGATTAAATGACTTTTAGTGTTGAACTGGACGTAGAACCAAAAAATCGTTGTTCCGCTCGATTCTTCTATTTCTACATGAAATAGGGTACAAAACACAAAACAACATACAACACACAAAAGACTGGACTTGAAATACTATGTGTTCTGCCTGCGAAACCACATCACGTCCATGCCTCGATCGCAAATCGCATACCGGCGATTATAACTTTTAACATTTCGCAATAGGGGAAAAACATAAAACTTGTGATTGTGATGTGATGTGGCACTTATTGCATCGCAACATAAAAAATTTAACTTGTAGGTGTTGTTTTTTAAACTTTGCGATATGCAATTGCGGGCACCACCCTCCTGAGATTGCCACATGCAATTGCGATTGCATCGCAACAAAAATAGAATAACTTGCAGGCGGCTTAAAGGTAAGTTGTAAACTTTGTGAAGTGTGAACTTGTGGGCGGTCATAAAGATAAATCATAAAACTTGTGAAGTGCGGGTTGCGAGCACACTAAAAGATAAACTGGAAAATGTGTGAAATGAGATTTCTAAGTTTTGCGACGTGCGATGACAATGTCGCATCGCAACATCGCAAGGTTTGGTGCGTGTTCTTAAAAGGTGAATGTTAAATGTTGCGAAGTGCGAGCTACGAACGGTAAAGCAGTGGTAAGTGCGTAATACGAAAAAGTAAGAAATAAAGGAAATGTAAAGGGTTTGTGGTTGATTGAAAATGCGGAAAAGGTATGGCGGATCTCGCCGATATTGCATTCGCGAAAATATAACATTCAATGAACAGGCTTAAGGGTAAAGCACAAAATTTGCGGGCTGTGAAACTGCGGGAAATGGTAATTCAATGCGGTGGGTGAGAAATAACGTAGAAAAAGGCTTCGGGTACTCTGTTTTTGGATTTTTGTGTGAAGCGAACAAAACCTACGGATTTGAGTCCTAAGCCTCGTCCGTCCCAGCAACAAAAATTCAATGAGATGTGGGCTGCTACCACTCTTTATTCATGGTGGTGGTTGGGAGTATTTACAACAAGAATGTTAAAATATCTAATATGTCAAATAAAGATAGCTTGTATATTTCTGTGGTGTAGATTTTTAGATACAAAACTCAGAATCTCCACAGTCCTCATTTTTTAGTCGATGTTTTAGGTCTAAATCAAGACCCATCTTTAGGACAAAACTGCAAAGAAGAGAAACGATTAGGGTAAATAAATAGAGGAAAATATGAAAAGGAAAAAAGCCGACAGTGGAGATTCTGAGTTTTGTATCTAAAAATGTCAAATAAAGTTAAGCTTAAATATTTATGAGTAATAATAGATCAATGTCAAAACCAAAAAAATTGTAAGGAATTACGTAGTGAATGAATTGGGGTTGCATTATCTGTAAAATATTCATTATATATATATATATATATATATATATATATATATATATATATATATATATATATATATATATATATATATATATATATATGTATATATATATATATATATATATGTATATGTATATGTATATATATATGTATATGTATATGTATATGTATATATATGTATATGTATATAGATATATATGTATATGTATATGTATATATATGTATATGTATATGTATATGTATATATATGTATATGTATATGTATATATATATATATGTATATGTATATAGTTAATTATTCTAGATTTATCTCAATGAGCACAAGCATATATATATATATATATATATGTATATGTATATGTATATGTATATATATGTATATGTATATGTATATGTATATATATATATATATATATATATATATATATATATATATATATATACATATACATATATAGATATATATATACATACATATACATATACATATACATATACATATACATATACATATATATATATATATATATATATATGCTTGTGCTCATTGAGATAAATCTAGAATAATTAACTACCATATTCACACTGAATAATGGCTAAATGACACAGCTTGCCTTCGTTACGTAAAAGGATTTTGGATTTAGCGTGTAAATCAAGGTAGTAAAGTAGGAGCAGCAAATAATGAAAACATAACTTCATTGTGCACTAACTCTTTGCAATGAAAGCGTCATCAATATTTCATTGTAAAGAGTTAGTGCACAATAAAATTATGTATAAAGATAGTAAAGGAGGAGAGCAAAGAATGAAAAGATAACTTTATTGTGTACTAATTTTTGGAATGAAAGCTTTATCAAGTTTTCATTGTAAAGAATTAGTGCACAATAAAATTATGTTTTAATATTTTTAGTTGAATCCAAAAGCTTTTTACTTAATAAAGGCGACTATTTTATTTCGATGAAAATATTCAGCGCTAATATGGAAATATAAATATATATATATATATATATATATATATATTCCAAGTTTCAACAAGTTTCTTATGCTAATGCATTTTACGCGATTCCATTACAGATAAAGATTTTTATATATGGAGAAGATTACGTGGGTGAGGATATGTTTGAGGCTATGGATATGAAGATAAAATGTTGAAATTCTACCATTCATGATATCAAAACATTAATCTTGTACTTCAATAATGTAGTTTTTGAAGGTTAAGCATGATTGGAATTATTTTTATTTTTATTTTCTTTTTGCAATAATTATTTGAATGGTGGGATGTTGAACTCACTTTGTGTTGTTTATGTTTAAAATTTATTTTCTTCAATATTTTATATAATTATCTATTATTTAAATATATAGATATGAGCTGTCAATAAAGGAATTTTGAGTCAAAACAAAAATGTACAACTAAAATAAACTTTGTAAGAACCAATAGGATTCAAGATGATGATGATGTCAACCATGGGGTGAATCACCATTTTTTGAGTAATATATATATATATATATATATATATATTCAACTCGTCTTTTCAACTTATCTCCCTACAACTTTACTTAAATTTTGAGCGGGAGTGCTTGTTGGATACAAAATTTAATTCTTCATCCAATAAGTACCGATGTTGCATATTTTTGATGAGATTTTCTACACGAAAAAGGTAGTAGACTCACGGGGCAACGAGGAGGAAAATTGGGAACATGAGATCGATATGTATCAAAATGATAGCACAGCCCCACAAGATACATCCTCTTGGTACATAGATCTCCTGCAATACCTGAAACACGGCACCATGGGCCCCGCTTTAACTACCAAATAGAAGCATGCATTGATATTGAAAGTTGTATCCTACCAGCTAGTGCAGGGTAAGTTGTTTCGAAAACATCACAGCGGTGTCTTTCTACATTGTTTGGAATGGGATGAGGCACAGAAAGTATTGGCAGAACTTCACGATGGCCCCACAGGGGGGCACTATGTAGGAGACACCACCACTATTGGCCTACTTTTTTTAAAGATGCACACGCATATGTACGGAAATGCTAGCAATGCCAGAAGTTCACAAATAGGGATATACAGCCTTTGGCCCCGTTACAGTCTGTCGCAGTGGAAGAACCGTTTCAACAATGGGGGCTAGACGTGATTGGGGAAATCCTGCCACACTCTTCAAAGCAACACAGGTACATCCTCACTACCACAGACTACTTCACAAGGTGGGTTGAAGTGGTACCGTTACGTCAAGTCAATGATCAAGAGGTAATAGCCTTCATCACCCAATGCATCATGATCAGGTTTGGCATTCTAACCTCCCTTGTTTTTTATAATGCAACATATTTCTCATCATTGAAATTATATGATTTTGCTCTAGAAAATGGTATTGTACTTAAATATTCTGCCAAATATTACCAACAAGAACCTAATCCACATCATCAAAAAGAATTTGTTGTCCCAACAACGAAATTGGCATAGGGCACTCCACAATGCCCTCTGGGCAGATCGAGTCACACCCAAACCTTCCCTAGGCACTTCCCCATCTTTCCTCGTATACGGAGAAGAAGCCATCCTTCCTGCCAACTTGTCTCTCCCAGCCCTCCGATTATCTCAGGAGACTCATGGCACTCCTTGCCCTGCTTTACAAGCCCGAATAGACACATTGTCGAAACTTGAGGAGGAAAGGCAAAAAACTCGAGAAAAATTCACCATTCACCAAGGACGGATAAAAATATGGTTTGACAAGAAGTCAGCCGGGAACAAGGTTTTCGAAGTAGGCGACCTTCTCCTCAAATGGGATAAAACTCATGAAGATAAAGGGAAACACTCCAAGTTCCAGGCATTATGGATAGGTCCTTTCCAAATTATAGAGAAGGTCAGTCCCCACACTTACAGGTTACAAACTCTTGAAGGGAGGACTGAAGTCCTCCCTGTGAATGGACACAACCTTAAACACTATTTCACCTGACAGCCCCTCGGGGCCGTCGCTACACCCTGTACCATAGTTTGTCTTGTTTTATTGTTCCTTACCTTTCTTGTTTTCAATAAATTGCTTGTTCCACACAAGCCCCCATTAACCATCTCTTTTCTTTGGCATCCAAATTTTGAAAGGGGATATGGAAGTTACCCAAGTGGCACACTGAGTCAAGATCTATGATAGTGTATTATCTCCACCCAGAGTGTAAAAGAGGCAAGCATACCTATGATAGGCACTCAATGGAAAGAACATGATTGAGGCCCTCAGAGCAAGACGCGATAGCTTACCTGGTATGCTAGCCCAAGGGACTGTTGTACAAAAGGAAATGTTCAGTTAAAACGGTTACTAGATGGAAAAGGGAGGAGTCAGCCTCAATGTGACGAATGGAAATCCAGGAAAACCCCAAGTTCTCATATAGACCAGGAGCAACCTCTCTTGCAAGTAAAATAAGTCGGGATCCCTCATCTACCCAAGAAATAATTTCCAAATAAAATAAGTGCCCTGAGCACGGAAAATAAGTGCCCCGAGCACATTTTAATAAGTGAATTAAGCACATGAATAAAGGGTAAAGGATTGAGAAAGGCTTCTTGCGTAGAGAGGCGATATGACAACTCCGCCGGGGTACTGACCAGGTTTGCTGGCAGCGAAGAAATGCTCGTGATTCCTAGGCAATGACTCCGTCGGGGCCATCTGGTCCACTGGAAGTGGAGCAACATAATGAGGACCAAACAAACTATGCTAGATCTGAAAATCCCTGAGGTTACTCCGAACTTGTCCATCCAGTCTCCAAGAATTAAAACACGATAAACCAACACTTAAGGGTAGGCAGATAGGGAGAGAAAATGCGCAAGGTTCGAAGACAGAAGAAGTGCGACCCACGGGGTGAAAGGAACAGTGTGCTATGCCCTCCCACCACCCTCAAGATGAAACACCGACATAGATTCTTGACCCTACTAGTGAATCGTCATTTGTTGTAGCTGCTACAACGCCCTCCAAAAATTTCACCCTCTAAATTTTGTGAGCCCCCGAGCATCGAAAAGCGAAGTCAAAGCCTGAAGTTCAAATATTTTCAAAATCCTTAAGTCGTTAAGTCATAGAATAGGTCATTTTCTCCAATCAGTGATCCAGCAACCCAGCAACCGATTAGTTCGCCAAGTCACCGAGTCGCGTACCGCATTCAACTTTAAACAATTGTGACCTAGCGACCCTGCGACCCCTAGGTCGCAAGGTCGCAGGGTCGCGAGGTCACACATCTCATCAACGCAGCTTTTCCACGACCCAGCAACCTCATTTATTTCCTGCACGTGCAACCCCTTTATAAATAAAAGGGTTGCTAGGTCACATTTAACTCACGCGATGGAGAGCAAAAAACACTTTTGACATGTCAACTAGAGCGTGATTTTCTCGGGTAAGTTGCCTAATCCTCCTGATGTTTCCATTTTTTCTATTTTTTTCCCCTTTCCCCTTATCTTAGCCCTTTCAATGCCACCTTTTATTCCCCATTTTAGATCCTCTTTGAACCTGAGTCTTTTCTAAACCTCCAAACCCTGCCTTTCTCATACAGACTTGTACATGAAGCCAACGAGACTCCCCTATGTCTGTCTCTTCCTCTAATGACCACTTCATCTTAATTTATGGTTTTTCCTCACTTCCTCCATTTATTGTTTTAAGTTAAAAATTAAACAAAAGACTGCACCGCCGTCGAAATCGCCCACCTAGCCCTAGCGCGACCTCCAACCCCGTGACCTCACAACCCCCGCGACCCAGCAACCTCGGTCACTAAGTCGCTAAGTTGCTAAGTCGCATCTCACTCAAAACTGAACTTTTTGCGACCTTGCGACTCAGCGACCCAGCGACTCGGTTGCAAGTCACTAAGTCGCAAGGTCGCATCCTCATGAATTCTTGATCATTGCGACATAGTGATCCTGTGACCTAGTCGCAAGTCGCCAGGTCGCAAGGTCACTTTCCTCTGAAGTTTTAAGCCAGTGCGACCCGGTGACCTAGACAATGGGTCGCTAAGTCACAGTTTCCCCCCTTCCTTGACCTTAGCTGGGCAGAGTTAAAAGCAATATTGAGCATTTATTGATATGGCATCTGTCTTATCCTGGGAGTGTTTTGTGAATATTCTAGGGAACCTCGAAGTAGAGTTAGAGTGAGTCTCTGTCTCGTCAGCCTCAAGTGACATTGGGCCCCCGGCAATTCGTAGAAAAAATAAGAGTCTAGAGATAGAGATCATAGAAAGTGAAGTACTTACGTATCCTCCCCCTATCTATGGGGACACCACATGTGTATTCAGCATAGGAGAGAGCATGAGTTGGTATCAAGTATAGCAATAGTTTGCACAACCTGAGTTCCGAGAGGACCTCCCAGACCGGGAAGTATATGTGCAAGTTAAGAGGTCAAAGATTCACTATGCAGGGGCCCACCCATCTATCTTCCCATGCGCCGAAATTATTGACTGGATCATACAAAATATCGACTCCAGGATGTGGGTGATAAAGGATCACGAGGGGAAAGATTTTGCAAATATAAAAGGCTAGGATGAAGAGTACTACTGGACACTTCCAAATCGGGAACATACGTTCACAGAGGAATGGGCCAGTACCCATGCAGTTCCGATAGCAGACACCATGAGAGGATGGTGGGAAGAACCGGAGAAGTTCAAAGTCAAGAAGGACCAAGAGTATCAAATAGTAGGCCTCAAAAAGGTCTATAAGCTCATAGCAGCTATGCTTTGTAGAATTTATGGTCGTCCCGATTCCACCACTTTCAGCGGTTCTTGGGTATCCCTGATGCATTTTGTTACCGTATATGGCACTCGTTTCAATTGGGAAAATTTACTAATAGCGACCCTCAAAACCAACATATATGTAGCATTGGCTCCCAAGGAGGGATACTCGTCTGAATTTTACATGGCCTCCTATCTATTTGATGCAGTTTGTGCCAGGTGCCACTTTGAGGGATGGGCTCACAACTGGAATCAGGAGAGAGCACGCCCAATTCACAAGGAGTTGCAGGTATTCTAGGACTCCTAATATAAGCATAATATAGAGAAAATTGCACATAGTTTCATCCCTTCATTCTACGGGAAATTATTTGGTTAGGATACCCCATGCATGTCCTGGCGAGCCATGGAAATGATAGTCAAGGTAGCACATTGGTTCCCTTTTGGAGAAGGCACCTTCATCCAAGTCTTCGGTTCATTCAAGACTCCCCATGCTCTACCACGATTCGTCACTGACAGAATTCTACTTCAGGAAGTATGTTATCAGATGAATTCCGACTTCTCGAAGGTCTTTACTAAAGGTAAGAAGAAGCCATCGTCCACACTGCCACTCACCATTGGTGCTTATACGGTCAAGGATTTCAGAGAGGTGGAGGCAGAAGCTGAGCAAATCAGAGGATTTTTCCTAGCACCTTTGGATTACTAGACATACGATCCTGAGAGGATAGTCCCTGCTCATTGCAAATGGGCCAAGTTCAAATGGAGCTACCAACATACTGAACGACCAGTTGAAGATTGGGTAAGAAACTGGTACAACAAGGGTAGAGAACTCACCCCGGAAGCATTGACTGATCGGGAGGACCAAGATGATCAAAATCTATAGGAGAGAATCCACGATTTGGGAGGTGCCTCGTCTTCCCAGGCCAAGAATCCCTGAACTAACACAAGTCATAGCTCTTCCGCCCAACAGAAAGAAAAGGAAGGAAAAGCTCAGCGAGAAGCTGAAAAGAAGGTGAAAGAGGATGAAGATTAGCATAAGAAACACCTGAAGGTAGAGTAGAGAAAGAAACAGGCAGAGGATTCCCGAAAATGAAAGGAAGAGTAGGAAGTAAAAGTAGAAGCTGATCGATAGCTCAAGAAAGAATTAGATCAGGTGGAGGCCGAACGCAAAAGGAAGGAAGAAGAGGAAACAAAAGTAGAAGCCGAACGAAAAATGAAGGAAGAAGAGGAAACAAAAGCAAAAGCT
The DNA here is from genome assembly GCA_034641835.2 of Pinus albicaulis. NCBI lineage: Eukaryota > Viridiplantae > Streptophyta > Pinopsida > Pinales > Pinaceae > Pinus > Pinus albicaulis. The sequence goes on from CM076578.1 coordinate 1,015,264,154, forward strand.
AAGCACAGATAAAAGGCAGAACAAGATAAGGTAGAGGCAAAGCGGCTATTGAAAGAAGAAGAAGAACAAAAGAGAAAAGAGGAAGAGGATCGAAGATCGAAAGACGATTTTTCCAAAGGCGTTGAGACACCTCCTCTAGTAACAGTGGTACAGAAAAACATGCCGCCCATTGAATTACCTGAAATTAACAGACGTTTTACACTCTTATGATCAGACACCTTTGAAGGAGAGGAGGAGGAAGTGTTCAATCTAACGAGACTCACTTATGATCAATTCACTTTAAAAATCAGGCAGGAAAAGAGGAGATGCCTAGCATGGAACCCTGCTGCGCCATTCATGACCACGACGGAAAAGGATATAGTCTTGGACACTAGGACCAATCCAGTGATGATAGCATTAGCCGGCACTACTTTCGCCGTAGACACAGAAGAAAACATCAGCCGGATGTGTAGGGAAATCATCTCCCTACAAAATATATTACAAGACTCTGAACAAAGGGAAGCCAGGTCGGAGCAAGAAAAGAAAGCACTAAGGGAAGCAATCCAACAACTCCAAGATAAAAACACCCTTATTAAAGAAGTACCACTTACCATCCAGAGAGATTTGGTGACATTGGAAGCCACCATGAGCCAGGTTTACAAGGAGATGTTCACCATAAATCAAACAGTCGCACCTCTACTAAGAGCTCAAGTGGAAACGAAGAAGAGAAACGAGAAACTGAAAGGGCCTCCATTGCCTTCGATAGAATGATAGAGTGGACAAATAGATATCTGTAGGCTCTAGAAAATTTACCCAAGAAAGATTGGATTGACACTCAGAATGACAAGGTCCAAATTCGCATAAAAGTGAAATCCAAGGAGAAGTTATTCAAAGACCTAGAGAAGGTGATGACCACCTATGAGAATTTGATCAGTGACATTGAATCGATGTTTGAGTTGCACTATATTCCCTATCTAGGTACATTGGGTGAAGACAAGACATGGGAACAAGTAAATCATGAAATTCAAGCATTCCTGCAGCCGATTAGACAAGTCGCCGCTACACCTGATCTTCCGGCATTGCAGGAGAACTTGGTTAAGTTCGTTGTGATGCCAGTTTGGATTTACACCAAACTAGCTTCCTTACCCAACCAAGTCACAATCAAGAGAGAAACTATGATCTCGAATGCCCTAGAATGCTTGCACAGGTTAAGGGAAGATACTCCCCTGATCTCCCCAGTTGCTATAGACTATCGTGCATGGAAAAATTTCCTCAAAGAACAACAAGTGGATGTTCCCGACCTCGAAATAACTCACACGCTCCTATGATCAGATCGCAAGGTACAACCTACAGGAAGGGTCACAGGTCGCATCTTACATGGTCAGGCCACAGGTCGCATGCTCCGTCAGGTCATAGGTCGCACCTTCCATTCAGGTCGCAAAGCATACCAACAAGTGGGAAAGTGAAGAGTCAAGACACCCAAGGGTCACTTTTGTCTTATATATACTCCCTTTGGGGACTTGTAGAGGGATATTTTTTTTGGACTCCTAAGGAGAGAAAAGATTTGGAAAGCATTTAACAACCCCTTATGAATGAATACAAGCATTTGTCTTAAATCCACTATTGGATCCGATGAGAATCAATGTGTTAATACTATGAGTATTTTTCGTATATGTCTGATATCTTATGATTAATTGATCTACGTTTTCTGATTATACTCTTTATGCATTTCAACTCATTGCATGTGTTTATGATGGTATGTTATTTACATAGGATATGTTTGTAACTTTATTATTGACATCTATCTTATTCACGAAAATGCCCAAGTACACATAAGTTGTTCTTTCCAGGCATAACTGTTTCTTCTATGGTTTGAAAAATCTTACAAACATGACCTTAATGATATGCTGCTAACAAAATCTCCTTCAGCTGCGCGTTTCCTTTTATATCTTGCTATTTGTAGTGTTTATGCTCATTGACAATCATCGATATTTGTCTTGTATCATTCGATAACTGTATACCTATAACTCTGCAGGGCTCATTTGCATCAAAGAGAAGGAGTATTCAGTGGTAGCCAGACCCACACCCTGAACGGGATCCCTATCACAAACGGTTTAGAGTCTAGTTGGGAATTTTTACTGGGGAGATCCCCTACTGTTGGCCGGACAAATTTTCCCGTCAACAATTTGGCGCTAGAAGGAGGGCCTTGTTGGGGTTCCCATGTTTTGGCCAGATTGGCAATACCAAAAGATGAGACAACATCAGAACCACTTTTGGGCCCTAGGATCTAGCCCTCCTAGACCTGGAGAGGGATCTCTCCAATAACACAAAGAATAATATATCTTTGAAGCTCGAATTGAGATGTTAGGCTAGGTATGAAGAACAAAGGGGTGTTTTAAACTGATTTGGTTGGCTGGTTGCCGAGTTGGTTAGGAGATCATAGGCTGAGAAAGTAATGGGAGAGAAAGGACATAGCAGCGGGATACTTCAGCAAAGGGGATAGGCCAAGAAAGTGCCATCCATTGGGCCATGGAGTCATGAAAGGAGAATTACTTGCAACCACTAGCCAAGGCTTCCACAAGGAAAGTCATCTACACTAAAGGATCTTTTAGATAGATGATGGGATGGAACATTAAGGAAAGAAGGTGGAAGAATGAAAGACAACCAAATTTCTGTCTATAGATCAGGTCAGAGGTCATTTAACTCCAGACCTGCTTGGACATACTCTAAGGCAGCTCTCAAAGAGGGACAAAGGGGCTGCTTATAGATCGGACCAGAGGTCATTTAACTCCAGGTCTGCTTTAGCAACTCCAAGGGAAAAACAGAGATAAATTTGACAAAGAAACATCCAAGCAGCAAACCCCCAAGTTCATACATCTGCCAGCAGGCAATAACATCCACTGCACTGGTTAAACCCCATGAATTTACTCTTAGATAACACATAAAGCAGAAAACATTAAAGGTAGGGAGAGCAGGAAACATAGGGCACCTAGCAAGGGTGAATCCTATGTTATACTTTTGTTGCCTACCAGAAGAACATGAAACAGTATGAAAATGTAATGAACAGAGTTAGGAAAACATCACCAATAGTAATAGACCAGGATCGTGTGAAATGTGCTTTGATTAATTGATACAAAACCAGTCATGTACAATAATCTCAATGGCTAATACAGTCCAGACTTCTCCTCCCAGCCTATTACATACAAGCTACTCTATAACTCCCTCCCAAGACTGTTCTAACAGTCAAACTGAATCCCTCTAACAGCAACAGCCGAACAACTGGACAACAACAACCTTTACAATTCGTTCTTGGGAATTCTTATAGGTGAAGAGGAAGAAACAGAAGTAGGTGAACAATTAAATGAGTTTCATTAAGACAGAATGGAGGAGGAGTTCCTGCCCATGCTGCTTAATGGCTTTCTTCAACGCTATATGTACTCTGAGACTGGTTCGGAGATCACTGTCAGGTTGATTTTGACCTCTGATACATTCTTTAATTCCTTACGACTATCTGGAACTCTGCGCTGCCTTCTGGATAAGTGAACTGGATTAAAGTCCGCAAGCTTCTCCATACCTCATTACTACTGTCCGGACAGTCTTAAAGAAGCTCTATCCAAAACCTTCGTTTAATGGCTCGAGGAAACATGGAGAGCGCTGTAGGAATGGCGTATTTCTGAGAGAAGAGTGCTCTGATGAGTATTAAACACAGATAAGACTGTTGCGTGTGCATTGGTCTTCAAACTACGTCCTTTTCCTTTGAATTATGGGGTTAAGCATTAATTATGCCAATAATAGGCATAAACCCCTCTGAATTCCTTCTGTTGGTCTGCTGACTCATGCTGAAATGGCCTCTCTGTGCTATTTGCACCGTAAAATAAACCTGTTATGAACTTGGGCAGTGGTGGAGAAATGCTGTGGAGACCGGAGGAGTGGTGGCGGAACAGTGAAAACAGCGGAAATGCAAACGGAGGGGTGAAAACTCACGAACAATATGGTTTGGTGATAGAATGCAGCGCAGACATTAGATCCTGGTTTGGGAGTGGAAATCGACGGCGGAGATTAGTCGGATGGACGGCCCTATGAAACATAACAGGACGCGAGACCTCCAATAGAAAACACGAAACTTTGGTTATAAACCAAAATACAAAGGAATCGGGTGAAAATATTATGAAAAGGCACAGAAGCGAATGTAAGAGTGGGACCCGGCGGAGGCGGAGGGCGATCAAATCTTGACCGTTAGATCCTAGATCCAATGGTCTGTCATGATCAAATTGGAGGATCGCAATCGGGGGGAGCAGGGGTGGCACATTCAAAAAGTTCTGATTGTGATCGGAGCGATGTTGCGATTAAGCGCCAACCATCGGATCTGGAAGGGAATAGGCGGCTGGGATTGAATCAAGAGACAGCGGGGAAGGCTTGCGATGGCGATCGGAAGGGGTTTTGCGATTGAGCGCTGGCCATTAGATTAGCTGGGAGACACACAGTCGAGATGCAATCAGGGGATCGCAATCGGAAATCAGACGGGAAGGTTTGTGATTGCGATCGGAAGGGGACTTGTGATTGAGCGCTGGCCGTTTGATCGACAGGGAAATGGACGGATGGGATTGGATCAGAGGATCGCAATCGGAGCTCGGGCGGAAAGACTTGCGATCAATTGGAGGATGGAACGATCGGGGTGCGATGCGATCAATCGCATCGCAAGTATTTGCGATGGACTAGTCGGGGGTCGTCCCACAAGAGTTGAGATTGCGATTGAATAGGGCTTGCGATTGCGATTGCAATGCGGCAGACCGTATATTTAACACAAAACTTTATAATAAATTTTATGCACATACATGGCGGGGTATGGAAGGGGAAGTGGTTAACACATAGATCACTTATGTATTAAAGTGATTTATAATGCGGACTTATGGTAAGGGGCTGAGCCCTGTTGTAAAGCTGAAAGTGGGTTTTTAGCCTATTTTAATGTATTTGAGGCCTAAAGGGTAACGATAGGGAGATGGAGGGGGAAATTGGGAAAACGAAGGGTGTAGGGATCTTTAGAGGGGATTTTAGGGAGGATTAAGAGGTTAAAAACAGAAATAGAAAGGGAGACAAGGGGGACTAAGATAGAAGCTAAGTGGGGGTGAAATAAGAAGGAAAAGGGTCTTTGGGCATTCTTCTTCACAAATAGAGAGGTTTTATAGTGGAAAAAAGCAGAGGGGATTTTATCAAAGGACACCAGGTGCAAAGAGGCTTCAAGGATGATGTGTTTTCAGAGGAAATGTATTCCTTGAAGGCTAAAAAAAATTTTAGCCCCCTGTTTGCTTGTCAAAAAATTTATAGGGGGCTAACAGGCCTGATGGTAGCCTCCCAACACACAAGTAACATCCCGTTACAAAATCCCCAAGGGGAGACCATACATGACAATACTGCCCCCCCCCCCCCCCCTCCCTTTAGAAAATTCCCAGGAGGAGGAACCCCATTTCTATGAGGTTATTTTAGCCCAGCTGGGGGCCCTGAGCCTTATCGCCCACAAACTTGTCAGGGGTTTACAGCGAGCCCCAGTCACTAGTTCCTTGGTAAATCCTAGAACCCCTACAACTAATCATACACGCTAAGGAACCCTTGTCAACTCCCTTCCTCAGCTTGTGGGTCTTATGATCGAGGATTATGTAGACCCAGTTGAGCGAAATTCCAAAGCCCCCCCAGATAGCCCTAGGGAGGGGGAAGAAGATGACCTCAAAATCAATGAACCTCAACCCAACACCAGCCCCCAACTAGACCAGACTTTACATGATAATACGCAAGCCAACAAACCACGCAGGGAAGGAGCCAGGAGAGGCTGAGTTAACAGAGGCAAGGGAGACAAAGGTCATGGGCGAGGGAAAAATTCTGACAACCAACCCCACCGAAACTAGAATAAGTTTCCTTTTCTTTACAACTAGAGAAACATCAGAAATACAACAAACCATGGGGAAAACCAAGACATGCAGTCCAACCATGAGGGCGAAGCCTCCGGGTCTGGCACGAGTAGCGAATCCGAAAGTGATAGGGGACATGTATACAGACCACGCCACCAACGGGCCAGACGTGTAAAACCTTTGGCTTGGATGGCTCAGTCCCCCTTAGGAATTTAGGCTCCCCTCCATGACATGCCCCGACACCCTAAAAAATATCTCCCTAAGTTCGACCCCGAGAAAGGTACTTTGGCCGAAGACCACATTAGCAACTTCTACCTATCTTTATAGATGATGAGAGTGCAGTATGACGACGTAGCATGTCGCCTTTTTCCTCATACTCTAGAAAATAAAGCTACAACATGGTATCAGTCGCTCCCCGTTGCTTCTATCCCTTCTTGGGAACACTTCCATCATACCTTCCTACAAAAATTCTCAGAAGATAAAACCCCCTCGATGCTCCTCATAGAGCTCAACATGCTGAAGTGTCAGAAAAAGGAGAAGGTCAAGGAGTTCAATCAATGTTTCACCACCATATTGAACAAATTTCCCCCAAAAATGGCTTTGAATTATTCCACTACCATTGACTACTACACAAGAGCACTCCTATGGGATATTGCCGTGTTTTTGAAGCATGAGGCCAAGGTCAGCCTGGTAGTAAACTATACCACCACCCTTGCAGTCGAAAAGGACAAGCTATCCATAGGTTCTATTGACCATGAAGGTCGGGATGATAAAAAAACAACCACGAAAATAATCCAATCCTCAAGTCATAAAACCGGGGACAAATATAAGGACCCCTTTGATTTTGAAAGTATCACAAAATACCTTAAGTTGCTAATCAACAAAGTCTCTGATGTGAAGAGGAAGAACAATGAGCCTATCCCAATTGCTAAAACACATAAACCTTTCTTTAGAAATAATAATCCTGTTGTGAACCAGCCCCCGTCCAACTCTAGTGCTAGCCTCAACGTCGAGGAAATAGGCAGAGATAATTTTTTCTCTTTTCATCAGGCCTTGCACTCAGAGAAAACATGTCCGCAGTGGATGAATAGTATGGCCACCGTTGTCAATTAGTTGTTAGAAGAACAGACCCATGGGGATTTAGAAGAAGAATGATTCAGGGGACGAGGAAGTCTCTCCCTCGAACAAAGATGCAGGTTCTGCTGTCCTTGCCTTTGAAGTAATCCATGGGGAAAGCTCCCTTCCCACATCAGTGATAAACCTAGAAGATGATCCCAAAATCAAACTGCCTCGAAACTATCATTTGAGGAGAAAAGGTCTCGTGCCGGAGCAGTCTTTCGAGGAGAAAATGAAATCCTTCTTACGGAAAATCTTACCCCTAACCACAGAGAACGAAAACAAGACTCCTGAAAAATTTAGTCCAACTAATCCCCAAGAAGGCCCCAAGGCTAAAGCTTCATCAGCTTCCTCTAAAAACACCACCGAGCTTGCCTCGCACATACATTCCAGGTATAACATTATTGAGGTTATGAAGAAGACCCATGCCAATATCTCTCTCTATGAGCTCGCTCACATTGCTAACCAACGAGATCTCATTCTTAAGACATTTTCCAACCTATCGGTGACCAAACCCATAAGCATCACGTCTGCCCAAATTTCTGTTAGTCCCCAGTTCATCGTGAATGCCATGAACACCAACTCTAGGGGAACCATGCCACCTTTCCTCCTCTCCTTCGAGATCTTTAACTTCAATGTACACAACTTCCTCGTCGATTCCGGTGCATCCATGAATGTTATGCCCTTATCCATGTGCAAGAAATTAAATATCCGCCCTGAGAAAACTGACGTCAAAATCATCCAGCTCGACAGATCTCAAGTCCCCGTAGTGGGTGAACTAAACAACGTCATTATCCACTTATCCTCCGAATCTAGAGTTCATCAGTGCATCGACATAGTAATCATGGATATCCTTGAGGCCTATGGCCTTCTGTTGAGCAGAGATTAGTCTAGTAAGGTCCAGGGGTACTTTGCCACTGATTGGTCCCACCTTTGGCTCCCATACAAAGGCAGGAATAACCAAATACGGATCGAGAGTGAACCATACATGAAACATATTGTGACTGACCTGGATGCAACTAACGAACCATTCAGTTTTGCACAAGAAGAGCTCAGTATGTGTTTCTTAGAGTCCATATTTTTTTGTTATCAAACTCGCCAATCCCCAATCACCCAAGACATTTAGTCTGAGTTGCTCTTGGTTGCTGAAAACTCCCCCCCATCCAACCAATATTCTTTAGAAACTGATGCCCCTAGCACATCCTCAACAGGCTCAGATAGCCTTTTCCAACCAGAAGATGAAACATGGACCCTATACTATGATGGCTCCAAAACCCAAGACGGGGCTGGCGCATGTTGCATCTTGCTAGGCCCTTAGAAGAACAAGTTTCTAATTTCCTACCGGTTAGAGTTCTAGTGCGCCAATAATACAGCTGAGTATGAGGCACTGTTACTAGGACCCCAGAAGGCCATAGATTTAAAAGTCCATTTTTTGAAGGTAATTGGCGATTCTGAGATTATCACTCGTCAGGTACGCAACACCATTCATTACTTGTCTCCCCATCTGAAAGGTTACTGGCAAGAGGTATGGCACTTGATTTCAGCTTTTGATGCTTTTGGTATTAAATCTGTACTCAAAATGCATAATGCAGTAGCCGATACACTTTCCAACACTGCTGCTAGGTTAACCCCACTTAGGGATGGATTTTCTATTGAAGTTATATACAAGCCGTCCATACCAGACAATGTTACTAATTTACGCGTTTTCAATGATGACCAATAGGTACTGGATTTCATGCTCAACACAGATATATTCAAAGACGCAGTTATGGAAGAAGAGGATCATGATCGGGCTTTGCAGGAGGAACTAAGAAATCGGAAGGAAAATCCCATACCCAAAGGGGTTGTGTCACTCGAAAAGTTGTTCGACTTACAGAACCGTTTTCGGGGGCCCCCAAACACGAAGGTGCAAAATTCCACGTTAGTACACTGAAAAATTAACCTCGAGATAGACAAGGATCCCAAGATTGTAAATTTAGGTAATGAGTGCACCCCTTAGGAGAAACAAGCATTCACCGGATTATTTAAAAAATACTGAGATGTGTTTTCCTGGACGTATGATGGTCTTCGAACTTATGATACGTGGATAATCCAACACGTCATACCCATTAAGGAAGGAGTGAGACCCTTCCAACAAAAACTGAGAAAAGTACACCCAGCTCTAGAACTGATGATCCAAAAGGAACTAAAGAAGCTCCTGGATGCATGGATAATTTTCAAAGTTAGACATTCAACCTGGGTGTCCAACTTGGTCCCTATTCGCAAGAAATCCAGCGAGATCCATTTGTGTGTAGACTTCACGAATTTGAACAGGGCCTCCGACAAAGACAACTATCCGGTCCCCCCTATGGAGAAAATCCTCCAAGCCGTATCAGGGTCAGAAATGTTCTCTCTATTGGATGGGTTTTCAAGGTATAATCAAGTACTAGTGGCTGAGCCCGATCAGCTCAAAACCACATTCAAAACTAAGTGGGGAACATTTTCTTTCATATGCATACCCTTTGGGATGATTAACGCCAATGCCACCTTCCAAAGAGCTATGGACATCGCCTTTAGAGGGATTATTGGGAAAAGCGTGGCAGTATACCTTGACGACATCACCATGTTTTCAAAGCACAGATCTGACCACATACACCACCTCAAGAAATTTTTTGAAAGATGTCAGAAATATGGGATCTCACTGAACCCAAAGAAAAGTGTGTTCGCCGTTGCCGAAGGAAAATTGTTGGGGCACATAATAACTCAAGACGGCATAGTGGTGGATCTGGAACGTGCGAATGTCATAGCTCAAATACCACCCCCAAGTGGTAGGAAACCTATGCAGTCATTCCTTTCCAAAATCAACTTTTTTTGAAAGTTTATATCATATTTCACTTAAATCGTGAAACCATTACAAGGCATGATTAAGAAAAACGCTAACTTTAAATGGAATCCTCCTAAGAAAGAAGCATTCGACAACATCAAACGAGCCATCGTGGAAGCACCTGCTCTTTACAGTCTGGAATTCAGCAAAGGCTTTATCTTGTACACCTTTGCCTCAGATTCATCGTTGGCCTCCATCCTCAATCAAAAAGATGACTACCACAATGAGTGGCCTATATCATTTATGAGTATTGGGTTACAAGGCACCGAGCTGAATTATCCAGATATTGACAAACAAGCTTATGCGGTATACAAGGAAGTTAAACATTTCAGGCCGTACATTTTGAAAAATCATGTCACACTCTTCGTACCTCACCCAGCTGTACGCTCACTATTCGTACAACAACAGCTGGGTGAGCTATGAGGCAACTGGATGACATGCCTTCAAGAATATGACTTGGAATTCAAGCCAATACACACTGTGAAAGGCCAAGTATTGTGTTGCATGGCCGCAGAGGCAGTAGACTCACGGGGAAAAGAGGAAGAAAATTGGGAACATGAGATCGATATGTATCAAAATAATAGCACAGCCCCACATGATACATCCTCTTGGTACATAGATCTCCTGCAATACCTGAATCACGACACCATGGGCCCCACTTTAACTACCAAGCAGAAGCGTGCGTTGAGATTGAAAGTTGTATCCTACCAGCTAGTGCAGGGTAAGTTGTTTTGCAAACATCACAATGGTGTCTTGCTACGCTATTTGGAATGGGATGAGGCACAAAAAGTATTGGCAGAACTTCACGATGGCCCTACAGGGGGGAACTATGCAGGAGACACCACCACTCACAAGATCATGCGTGCCAGTTTTTATTGGCCTACTTTGTTTAAAGATGCAAACACATATGTCTGGAAATGGCAGCAGTGCCAAAAGTTCGCAAATAGAGATATACGACATTCGGCCCCATTACAGTTTGTCGCAGTGGAAGAACCATTTCAACAATGGGGGCTAGATGTGATTGGGGAAATCCTACCACACTCTTCAAAGCAACACATGTACATCCTCACTGCCACAGACTACTTCACAAGGTGGGTTGAAGTGGTACTGTTACGTCAAGTCAACGATCAAGAGGTAATAGCCTTCATCACCCAATGCATCATGATCAGGTTTGGCGTTACAACCTCCCTTGTTTTTTATAATGCAACATATTTCTCATCGTTGAAATTATATGATTTTTCTCTAGAAAATGGTATCGTACTTAAACATTCTGCCAACTATTACCCTCAAGGAAATGGGTTAGATGAGTCAACCAACAAGAACCTAATTCACATCATCAAAAATACTCTGTTGTCCCAACAACGAAATCGGCATAGGGCACTCCAAAATGCCCTCTGGGCAGATCAAGTCACACCCAAACCTTCCCTAGGCACTTCCCCATTTTTCCTCGTATATGGAAAAGAAGCTATCCTTCCTCCCAACTTGTCTCTCCCAGCCCTCTGATTATCTCAAGAGACTCATGGCATTCCTTGCCCTACTTTACAAGCCCAAATAGACACACTGTTGAAACTTGAGGAGGAAACGCAAAAAACTCGGGAAGAATTTGCCATCCACCAAGGACAGATAAAATGATGGCTTGACAAGAAGTCATCCAGGAACAAGGTTTTCGAAGTAGGCGACCCTGTCCTCAAATGGGATAAAGCTCATGAAGATAAAGGGAAACACTCCAAGTTCTAGGCATTATGGATAGGTCCTTTCCAGATTAGAGAGAAGGTTGGTCCCCACATTTACAGGTTACAAACTCTTGAAGGGAGGACTGAAGTCGTCTCTGTGAATGGACACGACCTTAAACACTATTTCACCTGACAGCCCCTCGGGGCCATTGCTACACCCTCTACCATAGTTTCTCTTGTTTTTTCGTTCTTTACCTTTCTTGTTTTCAATAAATCGCTTGTTCAACACAGGCTCCCATTAACCATCTCTTTTCTTTGGCATCCAAATTTTGAAAGGGGATATGGAAGTTACCCAAGTGGCATACTGAGTTGAGATCTGTGACGGTGTATTATCTCCTCCCAGAGTGTGAAAGAGGAAAGCATACCTGTGATAGGCACTCAATGGTGAGAACATGACTGAGGCCCTCGGACTAAGACGCAATAGCTTACCTGGTATGCTGGCCCAAGGGACTGCTGTGAAAAAGGAAATGTTCAGTTTAAATGGTTACTAGATGGAAAAGGGAGGAGTCAGCCTCAGGTGATGAACGGAAATCCAGGAAAACCCCAAGTCCTCATATAGACCAGGAGCAACCTCTCTTGCAAGTAAAATAAGTTGGGATCCCTCATCTGCCCAGGCAATAATTGCCAAATAAAATAAGTGCCCTGAGCACAGAAAATAAGTGCCCCGAGCACATTTTAATAAGTGCATTAAGCACATGAATAAAGGGTAAAGGATTGAGAAAGGCTTCCTGTGCAGAGAGGTGATACGATGACTCCGCCGGGGTACTGACCAAGATCGCTGGCAGCAGAGCAACGCTTGTGATTCCTACGCAGTGACTCCACCGGGGCCATCTAGTCTGCTGGCAGTGGAGCAACACAATTAGGACCAAACAAACTATACTAGATCTGAAAATCCCTGAGGTTACTCTGAACTTGTCCATCCGGTCTCCAAGAATGAAAACACGGTAAAACAACACCCAAGGGCAGGCAGATAGGGAGAGAAAATGTGCAAGGTTTGAAGAAGGAAGAAGTGGGACCCACGGGGTGAAAGGAAAAGTGTGTTATGCCCTCCTAGCCCCCTCAGGATGAAACACCAACAGAGATTTTGGACCTTTCTAGTGAATCACCATTTGTTGTAGCCACTACAACACCCTCCAAAAATTTCACCCTCTAAATTTTTTGAGCCCCCGAGCATCGAAAAGCGAAGTCAAAGCCTGAAGTTCAAATATTTTCAAAAGCCTTAAGTCGCTAAGTCACAGAATAGGTCATTTTCTCTAATCAGCGACCCAGTGACCTTGTGACCTATTAGGTCGCGTACCGCATTCAACTTTAAACAATTGCGACCTAGCGACCCTGCGACCGTGCGACCCGCAGGTCGCACATCTCATCAATGCGGATTTTCCGTGACTCAGCGACCTCATTTATTTCCCACACGAGCGACCCCTTTATAAATAGAAGGGTTGCTAGGTCGCATTTCGCTCATGCGGCGGAGAGCAAAAAACGCTTCTGACAGGCCAACTGGAGCGCGATTTTCTCGGGTAAGTTGCCTAATCCTCCTGATGTTTCCATTTTTTCTATTTTTCCCCTTTCCCCTTATATTTACTCTTTTAAAGCCACCTGCTATTCCCCATTTCAGATCCTCTTTGAACCTGAGTATTTTCTAAACCTCCAAACCTTGCCTTTCTCATACAAACTTGTAAATGAAGCCAACCAGCCTCCCCTGTGTCTGTCTCTTCCTCTAATGACCACTTCATCTTAATTTATGGTTTTTCCTCACTACCTCCCTTCAGTTTTTTAAGTTAAGAATTAAACAAAACACCACTCCGCTGTAAAAATCGTCCACCCAGCCCTAGCGCAACATCTGACCCCGCAACCTTGCGAACCTCGTGACCCAGTGACCTTAGTTGCTAAGTCGCTAAGTCGCATCTCGCTCAAAAATGAACTTTTTATGACCTTGCGACTCAGCGACTCGGTCGTAAGTCACTAAGTCGCAAGATCGCATCCTCATGAATTTTTTATCATTGCGACTCGGTGACCCTGCGACCTAGTCGCAAGTTTGCAGGTCGCAGGGTCACTTTCCTTTGAAGTTTTAAGCCAGTGCGACTCGGTGACCCAAGGAATGGGTCGCTAACTCACAGTTTCCCCCCTTCCTTGACCTTATTTGGGCAGAGTCAAAAGCAGTATTGATCATTTATTGATATGGCACCTGTCTTATTCTGGGACTGTTTTATGAATATGCCAGGGAACCTCGAAGCAAAGTTAGAGTGTGTCTCCGGCTCGTCGGCCTCAAGTGACATGGGGCCCCCGACAGTTCGCAAAAAAAATAAGAGCCCAAAGATAGAGATCACAGAAAGTGAAGTACTTACGTCTCCTCCCCCTATCTACGGCAACACCACATGTGTATTCAGCAGAGGAGAAAGCATGAGTTGGTATCAAGTATACCAAGAGTTCGCACAACTCGAGTTCCCAGAGGACCTCCCAGACCGGGAATTATATGTGTAGGTTAAGAGGTCAAAGATTCACTATGTAGGTGCCCACCCATCTATCTTCCCATGTGCCAAAATTATTGACTGGATCATACAAAATATCGACCCCAAGATGTGGGTGATTCGGGATCATGAGGGGAAAGCTTTTGCAAATATAAAATGCCAGGATGCGGAGTACCACTACGCACTTCCAGAGCGAGAACAGACATTCACAGAGGAATGGGCCACTACCCATGCGGTTCCAATAGCAGACACCCTGAGAGGATGATGGGAAGAACCAGAGAAGTTCAAAGTGAAGAAGGACCAGGAGTATAAAGTAGTAGGCCTCCGAAAGGTCTATAAGCTCGTAGCAGCTATGCTTTCTATAATGTGTGGTCATCCCGATGCCACCACTTTCAGCGGTTCTTGGGTATCCCTGATGCATTTTTTTACCGTATATGGCACCCATTTCAATTGGGCCAATTTACTAATAGTGACCCTCAAAATCAACATATCTACGGCACTGGCTCCCGAGGAGGGATACTCATCTAAATTTTACATGGCCTCCTATCTATTGGATACAGTTTGTGCCAGGCGCCACTTTGAGGGATGGGCTCACAACTGGGGTCAGGAGCGAGCACACCCAATTCAAAAGGAGATGCAGGTATTATAAGAATCCAAATATAAGCAGAATATAGAGCTAATTGCACATAGTTTCATCCCTGCACTCTACGAGATTATTCGGTCAGGATACCCCATGCATGTCCTGGCGAGCCATGGAAACGATAGTCAAGGTAGCACATTGGTTTCCATTTGGAGAAGGCACCTTCATCCGAGTCTTCGGTTCATTCAAGACTCCCCATGCTTTGCCACGATTCGTCACTGACATGATGCTACTTCAGGAAGTATGTTATCAGATGACTTCCAGCTTCTCGAAGGTCCTTACTAAAGGTAAGAAGAAGCCATGGCCCATACTGCCGCTCACCATTGGTGCTTAGACGATCAAGGATTTCAGAGAGGTGGAGGCAAAAGCTAAGCAAATCAGAGGATTCTTCCTTGCGCCTTTGGATTACTGGGCATACGATCTTGAGAGAATAGTCCCTGCTCATTGCAAATGGGCCAAGTTCAAATGGATCTACCAACATACTGAACGACCAGCTGAAGATGAGGTAAGAAACCGGTACAACAAGGATAGAGAACTCGCCCTGGAAGCATTGACTGATCAGGAGTAACAAGATGATCAAACTCTAGAGGAGGGAATCCACGAGTTGGGAGGTGCCTCATCTTCCCAGACCAAGAAGCCATGAACTAACACAAGCCATAGCTCTTCCTCCCAATAGAAATAAAAAGAAGAAAAAGCTCAGTGAGAAGCTGAAAAGAAGGTGAAAGAGGATGAAGATAAGCATAAGAAACACCTGAAGGCAGAGCAGAGAAAGAAATAGGCAAAGGATGCTGGAAAAAGAAAGGAAGAATAGGAAGCAAAAGCAGAAGCTGAACAGTAGCTCAAGAAAGAATTAGATTAGGTGGAGGTTGAACACAAAAGGAAGGAAGAAGAGGAAACAAAAGTAGAAGCTGAACGAAAAAGGAAGGAAGAAGAGGAAACAAAAGCAGAAGCTAAGCGCAGAAAAAAGGAAAAATAGGATAAGGCAAAGGCAGAGCAGCTATTGAAAGAAGAAGAAGAAAAAAAGAGAAAAGAGGAAGAGGATTGAAGATCGAAAGATGATTTTTGCAAAGATGCCGAGACACCTCCTCTAGTAACAAGGGTACAGACAAAGCTGCCGCCCATCAAAGTACTTGAAATTAACACATGTTTTTCACTCTCAGAACTAAGCACCTCTGAAGGATAGGAGGAGGAAGTGTTCAATCTGACGAGACTCACTTATGATCAGTTCAATTTCAAAATCAGGAAGGAAAAGAAGAGATGCCTAGCACGGAAACCTGTCGTGCTATTCACGGCCACGACAGAAAAGGATATAGTTCTGGACACTAGGACCAATCTAGTGATGATAGCATCAGCCGGCACTACTTTTTCCGTATCCATAGAAGAAAACGTGAGCCGGGTGAGTAGGGAAATCCTCTCCCTACAAAATATATTACAAGACTCTGAACAAAGGGAAGCCAAGTGGGAGCAAGAAAAGAAAGAACTAAGGGAAGAAATCCAACAGCTCCAAGATAAAAACACCCTTATTAACGAAGTACCACTCACCATCCAGAGAGAGTTGGTGACGCTGGAAGCCACCATGAGGTAGGTTTACAAGGAGATGTTCACCATAAAGCAAACAGTCACACCTCTATTGAGAGCTCAATCGGAAATGAAGAAGAGAAATGCGCAAATGAAAGAGGCCTCCACTGCCTTGTATAGAATGATAGAATGGACAAACATATATTCGCAGGCTTCAGAAAATTTTCCCAAGAAATATTGGATTCACACTCAGAACGACAAGGTCCAAATTCGCATAAAAGTGCAATCCAAGGAGAAGTTATTCAAATACCTAGAGAAGGTGACAACTGCCTATGAGGATTTGATCGTGGCATTGTCTCGATGACTGAGCTGCACCATATTCCCTCTCTAGGTACATTGGGTGAAGACAAGACATCGGAACAAGTAAATCATGAAATTCAGGCATTCCTGCAACTTATTAGACAAGCCGCCGCTACACCTGATCTTCTGGCATCGCAGGAGAACTTGGTTAAGTTCGTCATGACACCAGCTTGGATTTACACCAAACTGGCTTTCTTATCCAACCAGGTCACAATCAAGAGAGAAAATCTGATCTCGAATGCCCTAGAATACCTACACAGGTTAAGGGAATATACTCCTCTGATCTCCCCAGTTTCTATAGACTATCGTGCATGGCAAAATTTCCTCAAAGAACAACAAGTGGATGTTCTCAATCTCACAATCACTTACACGCTCCCAGGATCAGATCGCAAGGTACAACCTATAAGAAGGGTCGTAGGTCGTAGGTCGCATCCTCCATCAGGTCAGGTCGCACCTTATATTCAGGTCGCAAAGCATACTAATAGGCGAAAAAGAAAAGAGTCAAGACACCCAAGGGTCACTTTTGTCTTATATATACTCCCTTCGGGGACTTGTAGAGGGATCCGTTTTTTGGACTCCTAAGGAGATAAGAGAGTTGTAAAGCATTGAAAAACCCCTTATGAATGAATACAAGCATTTTTCTTCAATCCACTATTGGATCGAATGAGAATCAATGTGTTAATACTATGAGTATTTTTCGTATATGTCTGATATCTTATGATTAATTGATCTGTGTTTTCTGATTATACTCATTATGCATTTTAGCTCACTGCATGTGTTTATGATGGTATGTTATTTACATAGGAGATGTTTCAAAATTTATTATTGACATCTATCTTATTCACGAAAACGCCCAAGTATGCATAAGTTTTTCTTACCAGAAAGAATTGTTTCTTCTATGGTTTGAACAATCTTACAAACACGACCTTAATGATATGCTGCATGTTTCCTTTTATATCTTTCTATTTTAAGAGTTTATGCTCGTTGACAATCATCGATATTTGTCTTGTATCATTCGATAAATGTATACCTATAACTCTGCAGGGCTCATTTGCATCCAAGAGAAGGTGTATTTAGCGGTAGCCGAACCCACACCTTGGGCATGATCCCTATCACAAATGGTTCAAAGTATAATTGGGAATTTTTACCAAGGATATCCCCTACTGTTGGCCGGAAAAGTTTTCCCATCAACAAATCCCCAGGAGGTAACCCAACCTTCCATAACCATGTTCCCTTAGGGGGAACTCATTTTTAACCCATTTGCGGCTGAGCCGTGGACATGTAAAGGAAAGGGAGAAGTTATAGATCCTTAGCTGTAGGAATGTAAGGGAAAGGAAGTGGTGATAAACCCTTTGCCGTGGGCTTGCCTTGATAAGGTAGATTTTATGGCCCCAAACAATCAATTATATGCCCATAGCTTAGGGATTTGTGCCATATTTTTAGCCCCTGAGTCTAGGTCACTACCTAGAAATTTCTGTAACTTCAGGAGAGGATACATAACATTAAAACGAATACATGGAAACAATCACATCATTGGGAACTCATCCGACCCCACCCAACAAATTAAGGAATTTCGTCAAACATGTCACAAACATTTCATTTATAGGTGTAAACAACATAATTAAACATAAGGGTCTAAAACTTATCTAGGAATCACTAAGAAGCATTTCTCCCTTACATCATAATTTGAAATACAATCTATTTTACCATAGATATGTTGTATATTCATTTCCAGGAAAAAACATAGATAGCGCCATACATCATCACTGATAAAATACATGCTTATAACGAACTTAATAACAAAATAAATAACATGGATATAACATCAATGAAATCCACATAATAACCAATAAATTTTCATATGAAATACTTAAGGAATGAGCTCTTCATTTCTGAATGTAAAAACCAACCGGAGATGGGGCTTCCATGTTACACTTGACCATATATTGGTTGAGACAAGTATCACATTAGCCAATCACCCTCATGCTATATTCCAACCATGAATGTGGGACTTTATCAAACACATCAATAAACACCAAACTAGGGCTCCAGAGACCAAACTGTTTCAACCCCAAAGTAGTGATTCCACCTCACGGTCGGACATCACTAACCATCACGGATTGATCTCTATAGAAGTTGTTCGAGGGCTCTATATTATTTTTTGCAACCAGGGCTTCCAAGTATGGTAACTCAGCCTCAACTGTTACAGGGCTTCCAGAGCATTTGTCGAACCAAGGCTTCCAGGACTAGTAACTCAACACTAGCTATTTTTAGGCTCTAGAGTGTTTTTCCAACCAAGGCTCCAGGACTAGTAACTCAACCCACCTAGGGCTCCAACGTGTTTTTACACCCAAGGATCCAGGACTAGTAACTCAACCCAACAACTATCCATCGAGCTCTAGAGCGTTTTTCCAACGAAGGCTTACAGGACTAATAACTTAACCCACAGTTGTCCGTTATGCTCCAGAGCGTTTTTCCAACTAGGGCTCCATGAAATAAAAACTCCACCCACAACTAAAGGACTCATGAGAATCACACAGAAAACAATAAATGGAAATAAACCCACAACACCATGGATATCCAAGAAATGGAAAGGCTATGAAAATCTGCATGCATACACCATGCATGCCAAAACTAGAGAGGAAAACATACATGCAACTCGATACCTACACTCAGAACTGGTTGTAGATGTTGATGCCTATTTCCTCTTGTGCTTTCATGCTCTTCCTTTTCCTTCTTTCTCCAAATCACCAAGTATCCACTCTTCTCTGAGTATCTAAGAGTATGAGAGAGAGAGAGAAATGGGAGAACTCCAAAATGTGAACAAAATATTTCGAACTAATCCTCAGAAGCCTTTTTATTGAAGAGGCCTCTTTTTTTTTTTCCATTATTTTCATAAATAAAATGCGAATTAATGACTCATGCATTTCCAAAGCCTTTACCATTGCCTTTTCCAATTTCCTTTAGCCATAATAAACTGAATTGAACACCCACTCAGATATTTTAACCAATACTCAACTTGGAATACGTCTCCCATAAATGGTGATATTATATGTATTTTTACTACGGATATCACAAAACCCTCCCCCTTGGAGGAACACTATCCTCAGTGTTCAATCACACATATAAACCATAAAACTGCTAAAAACAAAACATGCTTCCTATGGAGCTTTATAGCACAACTCGTTGCAATATTTATAATGACCACCTACTAAAACATGAAAATCGTACTGTTTACTGGAGCTTTATAACACAACTCATTATGGTCTTTACAATAACAAACATACATACTGATACACATTCGCTTCAACCATGGAATAACCATAATGTTCATGTAGCTTTATAAACCAACTCGATAGATTATTAACAATAATATACACATATACACATTTTCTCAACCATCAAATAGAAAGATATGATGCCCATATCAACAAAAATGGAATCCCTTGCGAAATTCAAAGCTGCTTCCAATATCCAGCGCTACAATCCTGCGCCACTTATCGTCTTAGTGAACATTTATCAACTCATTGTTCTGGGGCACACTCTGAATGTGAATATGATTCCATCTGGAAATGCTAATGACCAAAACAAATCCATCCCTAACCTTACCTTCTCTTCTACACAGTCCCTCAGGCAATCCGGTAATCCCCTTCCATGTAGTCACTCACCTTCCAAGTTATGTTAGCACCCCCTTCCCAGGCATTTCATCCCTTGACAAGGCTTCCTCACATCGAAAGATACAAAAACCAAGACACATCCCTATCTCAAAACCATTATACCAGTCATATCATGCTTATGGTAATCAATGGAAACTATTGGGTACCAGTGTCCCACAATGGCCCTAATCCTGAAGTGTTTTACCATCATACTGCTGCATGTTTCAATTCCTTTTGTTATTGCTGCTAATTCTTGCAGTTGGTTTCAACCATCCCAAACCAGGCATTACATGCTTCTTGTACCGAGTACATACTTTCCATTATATTCAAAATAAATCAAAATAAACTCAAATCATACCTCATTGGTAGCTCGTCGATAAGGTACAATTGCAATCCTATTTACTTCCCGTCACAACAAATGTAACTAATGGTTCTTGTCACATCTGGTTAGCTCAGAATGAAACCAGCATAAATTAAAATCATGAATCACATGAAATCACCATGAACCATAATCATAAATCACATGTAACCATCATAATTTAGAATCATATATTACATGTATAATAAAACTAAAATAAAATACTGATACTTATCCTTCATCGGTGCATACTTCTTCCTTTTCTCTTTCTTTACACACACTGGATCAATTTCCACACCCAGAAAGCACCCAATGCCCTTTCTTCTCTTTAATCACATACATATACACACAATATACATCACCATATGTAGATCCACACAAGGTGCACAACACCACACAATTCATGCACCCACATCTGGCACACAACATAACACATATACTTAGACTTGGTGTTTAACACGACACATACATATGCCTACATCAGAATAAAACACATACACCTACACACAGTGTAAAATAAGACAAAATACATATACAAAGTATAGCACAAAAAATACATATGTCGCAATACCACGACTACACCATGCACATACATAGTACCACATTCTCACAACATAACATGTATGACATACACACAATACCACATGTATTCCAGTACCATATGCACAACATATAGAAAATACCACCTGTACACAACACTACCTACACAACATGTGCACAACATCAAATGTACACAGAACCACCTACACAACGTGTACACAATGCCAAATGTACATCGCACCACCTATACAACATTTACACAATACCAAATGTACACAAGACCACATGCATGATATGTACATGACACCACATGTACACAATGTTACATGCATGACATGTAAACAACAACACCTGCACACAACATCGCTTGTACAACATGTACATACCACAACATGTACAAGCATGCATACAACACCATATGTACATAGCACCATATGTACAACATTCACAAAATACCATATGTACATAGCACTGCATATACAATAGGTACATAGCACCATGCATACACAATACCGCATATCAAACATGCGCACAACACCCTATGCACACAATACCACTTATCCAACATGTGCACAATATGGTATACACACAACACCACATATCCAACATGTACATAGCACCATATATACCTAGCACTGCATATGCAATATATACACAACACCATATGTATACAACATGAATACAACATCATATGTACACAACACTACATATGTTACATGTACACATCACCATAGGTACAATCACTAAATATAAAACACGCACAACATATACACAAAAATAGTACTGCACATCCATAGACCACACACTGACCCCACAATAAATATTGTTTCTAATGTCTTTCTACTATCCATGCTTATCCTAGCATGCTGCAAATCACACTACTTTCACTTCACTCATGCACCCTTCAGCATTATTGTCCATAACATAAACATAGGCATAGTACAAGAATATAACATTAAATCATGTCCACATGATAGTGACCTCATAGATAAACCAAGGATACTCTGCCACGTGATTCCTTATAGCCAAGAACCTCTTCATGTCATTCACTCACATAAGCAATCATTCCTCCACAAGACTGATCCTTGAAAACCCTATCATACAGTGACATAAATACATAAATACATACATATATATAATTATTAGCATAAATCAATCATCATCCTATCAAACAACGACATGCATACATACATGTATACATATATACATTATCATTAAACAATCATGATCCATGACAAACCTATCAGCCACGACATATATACGTACATACATACATACATACATACATACATACATGTATACATATATAAAAATCAACATAATAATGTTCACAATGAAATTTCTAGATATCATACGGTCTAGGTTAAGAGAACTTCCTTTATTCATGCACAACATACACAACCAAGGAATCTAAAATATTATCTCCATTCACTTTACCTACTCTGCCACGCTCCATTTACCTAATGGACTCAACCAATCCAAATGAATGTCATATTATTACCTTCTACTATAATTACTCATGCACTACACTTCATCCAAGTCTTACATTACTTATTGGGTACCAAAAATGTCATCCTTAACTCCATCAACTTTCATCTTTTCTAACCAATTCGCAAGACTCTCAAAACATAAAAAAAACAAGAACGAGAAATCCCACAAGAAGAAAAACATGAAAACCAATAAAAATATGACACTGCAACCAAAGTGGAATGATCATGCACTAATCACAATCAAGACTGCAAATCAAGAGCAAACAAATCAAAAATACTGAAAACAAAATACTAGCGACAAACACCATGGCTCAATTCCCTATGGCTTCCCAACACTTCCAAAGGAGAGTTCAACCTGAGCCTTCTTCAAGATTTCATGGAAGTCCCTTTTGCCATGGAATACTCTACATCATACTACTATAAACACATAACTGTCAGTGTATAAATAAACATACAACATGTTATTTGCCTTACCTTGTTGTGGAAAGCACATTTCATCCATATGTACCAAACATCAATACAACAATTCGAAAGCAACTTTTACCAAGACTAACAACCATGTCATGATAAAAAATCAACTCACATTCATCAGTCATAATACATAATGCTACAAATATCACCTACTTATACTCAAGCACATATCATTTGTCCCAACACATATGCATTAGTACAACCATCTTAAAACAAGATCATTTATTCATGAAATCTTATAAACACATACTCATATCATGTGATTAGTCAAACATTCAAACAAACTATAATCGTACCATCTTAGATAAATCAACTAGACAACATAATGGACACCAAATACTCAACACCAGATAGATGACATAATCAAACAATCAAGCACCAAGTACACACCATAAGAAAACTCATACCTCAATGTATCTCAGGGGAAGTTATCTTGTCTCCAAAATAAATCTAGATTAGCATGATATAACTTCACAATACATCAACTCAAAAATTAATAAAATCATGATATCCATAGTAGTGACCGACTAACGTGTTCACATCATAAGCTCATCAACATTTTCCATTCATGCATAATGATCACATATGCAAAGTCAGTTGAGACATAATACAACACACTATCATAATTAGATTGACTGATACCTAAATGTCATAACCTTAACCATCTGCATGGCCAATCCAAATTGGCATAGTACATACCTCAATGTATCTCAGGGGAGGTTATCTTGTCTCCAAAATCAATCTAGATTAGCATGATATAACTTCACAATACATCAACTCAAAAATTAATAAGATCATGATATCCATAGTAGTGATCGACTAACATGTTCACATCATAAGCTCATCAACACTTGCCATTCATGCATAATGATCACATATGCAAAGTCAGTCGAGACATAATACAACATAGTATCATAATTAGATTGACTCATACCTAAATGTCATAACCTTAACCATCTGCATGGCCAATCCAAATTAGCATAGTACATATAACATCAAAATGTTAACAAATAACCCTGATCATGAAGCTAACTATCATACAATAACAACAAGTTTAACTATAACATTCTCATCAAAAAAATATAAGTTATCTAACATAAAACAATAATAGCAATGCATACCACCATAGGTTTCCACTGACACATGTACATATATCCACACTAATCAACTAGCATCTATAATGTATGTAACCATAACATCAATAGAATGAAAGTCATACACATAACCATAATGCATATGACTACGCCGATCAACTATTATTTATCACATATGTAACCATAATAATAATAGAATGAAAAGATATAAGTAACCCTAATGCTTACAACAACCATGAATCACATACCTGCATGCTAAGCATACAAAATTGTATGATGATCTTCTCTTACCCTAAATTCCATTGTTGCAACTTCATTTTAATGATCTACATCTCCTACTCTGTCTAAGCCAACACATTAACATCATAACATACCAAATCGTCATGATGACCTAATTACATACAATGACCTTATGCACAACAACCTCAATCAAACGAATGAAAACTTGACCAAATGCACCCACTTGAAATGTATATCTAATCATGGACGACCAATGCATGTTCAACATATGACATCATACAAGAAATCATACATGGATAACACTGAAGAATGACCAATATGTAACCCTAGCTTAAGCAATCAATACATGTACTATATGTAACAATATGTACACAAGTGTGCACGAACAATACATAAGCAAGAACCACACATAACAAGTCATACCCACATGATGACACATGTCCCAACGACATCAACAACTTTCCCATTGTGACACCACTATAACCATGACCAACACCATGCATATGCAATAATCAAACATAGACTACAAGCATAATACACACAGATGAAACCAACATAAACGCATGATCAAAACACCACCCATTGAGTCCTAGGGTTTAACCATGCTCTGATACCACTCTATAACACCCTCTTCCCACATCTACCTAAGTAATCGGCCAACCAGGGTAAACATGTGACGAGAGGCTACTAATATGAGATTAAACCTCCTAGATGACTTTGAGGAAGTGGAACCAATGGAAACATGACAAACAAACATTACACTACATCATCGACATCCCCAAGAGGTAAATCAACCTTCTAGAGCCCTGTTCCCTGAGGGGGAACTCATTTTTAAAGCATTTGAGGCTTAGCTGTAGGCATGCAAGGGAAAGGGAGCGGTAATAGACCCTTAGATATGGGATTTCTTTGTCAAGGTAGCTAGGACAATAATTTCGTTAAACATGTCACAAAAATTGCATCTACAGGTATAAACAACATAATTAAACATATGGGTCTAATACTTATCTGAGAATTGCTAAGAAGCATTGCTCCCTTACATCATAAGTTGCAATACAATCTATTTCACCATAGATATAATGTATATTCATTTCCAGGAAAAAACACGGATAGCGCCATACATCATCACTGATAAAATACATGCTTATAACCAACATAATAGAAAAATAAATACCATGGATATAACAAGAATTAAATCCACATAATAACCAATACATTTTCATACCAAATACCAAAGGAATGAGCTCTTCATTTCTGAATGTAAAAACCAACCAGAGATGGGACTTCCATGTTCCAGCAGACCATAGATTAGTATATCCAAGCCTCACTTCATCCAATCACTGTCGTGCCATATTCCAAGCATGACTCTATCCAAGTTTTTACAGGGTTCCAGAGTTTTTGTGCCAACTAGGGCTTCCAGGACTAGTAACTCAACCCCAACTATTACAGGGCTTCTACAGTGTTTTTCCAATGAGGGCTTCTAGGACTGGTAACTCAACCCCAGTTATTTTCGGGCTCCAAATCATTTTTCCAACCAAGGATCCAAGACCGGCAACTCAACCCTCCTAGGGCTCCAGAGCGTTTGTCCAACCAAGGCTCCAAGACTAGTAACTCAACCCAACAGTTATTCTTTGGGCTCTAGAGTGTTTGTCCAACCAAGGTTTCCATGACTCAACCCACAGTTGTATGTCGGGCTCCAGAGAGTTTTTCCAAGCAAAGCTCCGGGAACTAACAACTCAACCCACAACTAAAAGAATCATGAGAACCAACCAGAAAACAATTAATGGAAATAATCCCACAACACCATTGCTATCCAGGAAATGGAAAGGCTAGGAAAATGCACATGCATACACCATGCATGCAAAAACTAGTGAGGAAAACATACATGCATTTCGATACTTGTACTCAAAACTGATTGTAGATGTTGATCCTGATGTCATCATGTGCTTTCTTGCTCTTCCTTTGCCTTTGTGCTCCAAATCACCAAGTATCCACTCTTTCCAAGAGTGCTCCAAGAAAACTCTAATTATCCAAGAGTATGAGAGAGAGAGAGAGAATAATGAGAGAGCTCCAAAAATGTGAGAAAAATCTTTCCAATTGATCCTTAAAAGCCTTTTTATTGATGAGGCCTCTATTTTCTTCATTTTCTATTATTTCCATAAATAAAGTGTGAATTAATGCCTCATGCCTTTCCAAAGCCTTTTTCATTTCCTTTGTCAATTTCCTTTACTCATAATAAACCAAATTGAACACCCATTAGGATGTTTTGCTTACCACTTAGCTTGGAATACGTGTCCCATCAATCATGGTATTATATTTATTTTCACATGGATTTTTACTAGGGTTGTTACAAGCAAGTTGAAACACCAATATGCATGCAAAGAAACATGCAAAATAAGACTCCCACAAGCCAAATGATAAAAATCGACAGAAAAAAATGATAACTGCGAAACTCACCCAGAAAAGCGATGACGATCGCACTGAAGGTTCCTTGATCTCCTCGAGAATGCTAGAGCTTCAAGATCAAGTGTGAAAATGAGCTCTAGGGACATCATTTAAATACATTTGAGAAAATTAGGGTTTATGACGTGCATGCCTGAAATCAAGGAAAAAGAGACACATGGAAAAAGCTTCCAAAAATAGCAAATATGCCTCTTTTGGGTTACTAAAAATAAATCCCTAAATTTTAGGGATGCTTTTTTCTTTTTCAACTTTTCTGTTTTTTCGAGAAAAAACTTGCCATGCACATCACTAGGAAAGATTGCACAATTTTGGGAACTCGAAAAATTTCTAGCTTAGTGCATTGTGTAGTTTCCGAGTTCAGTGAGAGATTGTGCAGTTTCTAGGCTCAGTGTTGGGCTGTCTTCCATGATTGCATAGTTTCCGAGCTCAAGACTAGCCGCCAGTCATGATTTCGCAATTCTAGTCATTAAGGCTACTTGCCCGCATTAATTGCACAGTTTCAGGAGGCAAGCCCAAAAATGTTGTGCAAGACTAAATTAGGAGGTTAGCTTGTGACTTAGAAATATTAACTAGGTGAAAAGAAAGTGAACACAATCATAGGTAAAGGATAATTATCAATCAAAGCATGAATAACTGATAACAGTGCAAGATAATCTCCTGTGAAAAGAATGTTAGACTCTAAAATGTAAGCAAAAGAAAAGTTTTAGAAGATGTTTGTAACCACTACAACATTGTGATAATAATTATTTTGCTAAATTTTAAAAATATATAAACACACATATATTTATATATATAACTTACAAAGTATAATTATAATTAAAATTGAAAATAAAAAATAAAATTTAATATATCCATTAATTATTTATTATGAAAATCAATGTACAACATTTTCACCTTCCTCTTTTTACACTTTGGGGCCATTGTTAATATATTCAATATATAGTTTAAATCTGGTGAACTTATGAGAGGGGTTAAATAATTGACCTCTCTGGATTGTTCTTCAAATCTCAGATTAAGAGATTGAGATTATAATCTTGACTTCTTTATTATTTGAGATTTAAATCTCAGGTAAGAGATTGAGCTTCGAAACTACGTTTATGAAAATTGAATTAGCCCAAAAAAATTGTAAAAAATATCCCAAAAAGCACCATTGATTGATTAACAGAACATTGAACATTCTTTCATTCGAAATTGAGTGTTTCCTTTTATTTGAAAATATATCTCAGCATCAAAACAATAATCAGTGATTTATTCCATTCATTGAAATGTATAACAAGAACAACTTTACTTCAGAATTTTGAAAAACTATTAAACCAATGAAATGGGAAAGCACTTTCTGTGAACAATACATGAACCATAATCATTATAGTCAGCCTTCGTAATCCACATCTGCATGCAGCAAAGGCATTAAAGTTCAAATGTTGTCATAGTACATATAAATTACATATAAACCCAAAAAGATAATAAATTGCAGATAATCACCTGCTGGAAAATGCTCAGAGATGCCAAGATTGACCCTCCAATCCAGGCACTGTACCTCCTTTCAGACGGTGCAATTACCTCAATCTTCATATTACGTGGGGCGAGGGCAGTGATCTCCTTGCTCATACGATCTGCAAAACCAGGAAACATAGTAGATCCTCCACTGAGAACGATATTTCCATACAGCTCATCTCTGACATCTTCGTCACACATCATGATGGAATTATAAATTCTCTCATGGATACCCACAGTTTGCATTCCAATGAGAGAAGGTTGGAACAACACCTCACCACATCTGAAACGCTCTGCACCAATGGTGATCACTTGCCCATCAGGAAGCTCATAACTCTTTTCCAGTGAAGAACTGGTCTCGGTTGTCTCAAGCTCCTGGTCATAGTCAAGGGCTACATAAGCAACCTTCTCTTTCATATCACCAACAATTTCCCGCTCTGCAGCACTGGTGAATGAGTAGCCTCTTTCAGTCAGCATCTTCATCAATGCATCTGTTAGATCCCGACCAGCAACATCTAACCCTAGGGCATGAGGAAGAACATAGCCTTCATGTATTGGAATTGTGTGGGTGACACCATCACCAGAGTCAGCAACAATACCTGCGTACCCAATACATGATGGATTCTTGAGGAGTTCTTGAAAATCAAAATTGTATTTAGTTTTGAAGATGGTACTACATGAGTTGAGTTGTGGTCGTGATTTAGATGTGTGGAAGCTAGTGTTTTAGTTATTAATATTTTTGAAGAGTTCTTGAAAATCAAAATTGCATTTAGTTTTGAAGATGGTAACACATAAGTTGTGGTCGTGATCTAGATATGTTTAAGCTAGTGTTTTATGTCCTATATATTTATAGCTATTATGACATTAATAGTGTATTTGATATTGTGGGTAATCACTATCTGATCTCTATTTTTCTACCCATTCTTGAAAATCAAAATTACATTTAGTTTTGAAGATGGCACAACATGCTTACCAGTAGTTCGGCCAGTTGCATAGAGAGAGAGGATAGCTTGATGTGCGACATACATTGCAGGTGTATTGAAAGTCTCAAACATAATCCGGGTCATCTTCTCTCTATTTTCCTTGGGATTTAGAGGTGCCTCGGTCAGAAGTATAGGGTGATCTTCTGGAGCAATTTCTAGTTCCTTGTAAAATGCATGATGCCAAATCTTCTCCATATCATCCCAGTTGGTAATAATTCCTCGTTTGATTGGATACTTAAATTTCAAGGTCAGAATTTTTCTCTTTGATTGAATCTCATCACCTACATATGTGTCATTTGGTTCAGCATGATTTGGGCTCCCAACAACAGTGGGAAACACTATTGTTGGACCATCATTACCAGCAAATCCGATCTGGTGCATAAATAGAGCTAATATTCAGCATAACATTTATCTTGTGGCTTTAAAGTAAGTAGATAGACTCACCTTGAGCATCCCAGATCCACTATCACAGACAAGAGGTTGGATATCTTTTGTGTCTGCCATCTTCAATCGAAAATTACCTGAGAAAATCAAGTAGACACAACATTATCATATTGAAACCATTTGGAAGTTGAATATGTAGATTTTCAGAGTTTGAAACTGTATTATGAACACAACAGAAATATGATGAGGTATCCTGTAAATTGGAGGGAGGGAGATATCTTACAGGGCAAAGCAGACTTAGAATTCCTTGAAAGGGAGACGCAGATTGAAAGCTTGCAATGCATATAAGAAGCTCGAATTGATACCAAATTAAACTCAAGTGAATATTTCTCACCCACCAATCTTAAAATCAACTCAGAGCATTTAAATATACAGCATAAAAGCCTGTAGGCTATTGTTTTTCATATTAATTGTATGAGTTGGAAAAATATTGCGCATTCATATGCACATTATGAGTACGCGTATAATTATTACTGACTGCATTCTGCATTCATAGCAAATACTGGATCCAAATTAATTGAACTCTCATTTTGTAATGAATTTTTTAATGGTTAATTCTACCTTTTGCTTTTTCGAAATGTCTGGAATGGTAAAAATGTATTATAAGTTAATGGGACTTGACATGGTTATAAAATATATTGAATTATTATTATTATTTAAAGAAAATTATATTAAAAATAATATATAAAAAGTTTAGTTAAAATGTTATTTTTATGGAAAGATTGCATTTTTAAAAGGTTTTATAATTTATTTATAAAATATTTTAGCTTTAAATTTCTTATATATTAAAAAAATAAAGTAAAATAATATACATATTATAATCTCTTTAATATATAGCTAGAGTAGGTTTAATGGTTAAGAGCATGCATTTCTTCCTAAAAAATTATAGATTTAAAACAGAGAGGTAAAATATGTATGTCTTCATAGACTTAGCAAGCTTCACCTTAAAATTGAATAATAATAATACTAATATATAATTTCACTTACTTCTATATACTAAATACTAATAAAACTATTTAATAATATTTCTTTGTACTTCATATTAATTTCTCTTTTACATAAGTAAACTGCAATCTTTTAACACTTGGTGAGTCATTTTTAACATTGGGTATTCATACAAATAATGATGTTCCTCCTTATGATTATTTCATGTTTTTGTTAATATAATATCAGTATTTTGATATTTGGTGAGAATCATTTTTTACATTAATATTTATACGAACAATGGATCTATATATGATGTTATTTCTTATGATTATTTAAAATCTTTCCTGTTAATTATTTATTTGAAGTTTTATTTGAAGTTTTTGTTATATATTAATACATTTTGACATTGAATACTTATGTTAATAATATATGGATTTATATATGATATTATTCGTAATGAATATGTAAAGTCTTTGCTGATATTTTTGCTAATTATTATATTAATTTTAAATTTTAAAATATAAATAAATTCAAATATTAAAACTTTACCTATATCTATTAAAATTTTAAAATATCAAATTTGTAAAATAAAGTTAAGCTTAACTTAATCAATGTCAAAACCAACAAAATGGTAAGGAATTACGTGGTGAATGAATCTCTACACGGCGCTGCACTATTTATGAAGTCTTCATTGAAGGCCTATATAAACTATTTACTCGTGAATTGTAAAGTAAATTACTTAAAGTTCGTATTGACTTTGAGGTACTCATGAGTGGCCAAAATTATTTTTGGATCGGAAGCTTTAAAAATATTAAATGATGTGCAGCAAACAATGATTCAGTGTGTTGTAGTGTTCGTAATGCATGGCCCTTTTGATTGAATTTTTTTTAGGTTGTTCGTGCGCGTAAAAAAACTGGAATTGAAGGGGATTATTGTATTTTGTAGAACAGTTCAGTCTGCTTTCTTTTGGCTTTTGACAAAGGGTAAAAGTGCATCTTTGTAAAAAAAATAGAGACTAGCATCACGCTAAGTCCTTAAATAAATTTGGTGATGGCCTATCAACATGTGCATATATTATTATATGTAAATATGTAATAAGCATAACAGTGTAAAAGAGTGTGTCTATTAACAAAGCATTATAGTGCCGAAATGAGGGACGTGGAACACTAAAGAGAAATGAGGTATAAACACTTAGTAAGTAATGGAGAAAAGGAGAATAATCAAATTTCTTTATTTTTAGTTGTATTAGTTTAATAATTATAGACGTGGAGATACTAGAGATGGACGTGGAACACCCAAAAGGGAATTGAGGTGTAAATATTGTAAGTTGATAAGTAAGGGAGAAAAGGAGAATAATTAACTTTTATTTTTATTTTTGGTTATATTTGTTTAACAATTACACATATGGAGATATTCATTGAAATTTTTTAATATAGTAGAGATGGACTAATTTATTATTTTAAGTTGTATTGTTGTGGAGGTTAGGCCCAGATGTTTCGCATTTTCAATGTTAATTCTTGATTTTGGTAATGTTAATCATTGGGATGCATGTGGAGTCAATGTATATGTTATTTTAGGGGATTTGTTCCATGTTATCACATTTTATGAAATCATGAATGTTTATACACACACACACACACACACACATACTTGATGGCCTCAAGAGTGGCAATCACATCATTGTGAACATACTTACACAATAATGAGTGTATGTCCTTGAGAGCATGCATGTATTTCTCAATGTCTAGCTTTGGAAACCCTCGCCACCTTAGAGGCCTAATTAGTACTAGCAAGACAGGGCACAAGAATGCATGTGCATTTCTAAGAGCATGCATGTGTCCTTAAAAACATGTGCGTGCTCTTAGAAATGCACATGCTTTCCTACCCGTCCAAATTTTTAAATGGTCATGGCCCTATTTTCTCCCACTATCCATTGAAATCGCGAGACATGATTTTGATGGCATTAAGGGATTTGAGGAAAGATTTTGAAGGGAGATCGAGAATTTTATTATCCAATTATAGAATTTCATCTCCAAGGAATTCCGGGGGGGGGGGAGGGGGGTTGGGTCTGTGGGGGTAAATAATTGTTTTATGTTATTCATTTATAATATTACATTATTTCTTTGTTTTTCATCCTAGCCATATTGACTCTTAGGAGTTTAAAGAGTTGGGTTAGAATTAGGAGTTTGAATCTTCATTATCCTCCTCGCCTAGAGCTCCTTAAAAATGGTTAAAAGAACATGACACTTTGAAATCAACCACATGGTGATGGACCTTGTCATGTTTACCACATGGAAACCAGTATCAGAACTCCCTCCTATCCATTTCCTACTAACCAATACAACAAGCTACCAAGCTTTCAAAATTTCATAAGCAACAAAATATCCATATATTTTAACGAGAGTCAAGTAAAGAGAATGGACCAAAAATTGAGTCCATTCTACCATTTCTTTTCATAATGAACATTGAAACATATATTTCCACTATTTATTCACATAAGTTAGAGTGCAACATATTATTTGTAGCATTGAAAAATCTTCCAACTAATCCGTAAACTACCATGGATATTTCACTAGACGGTTCATCATAATAGATATGATAAAATAATACTTAAAATATGAATCTATTCTAGAGGTTTATTTTCCTTAGACTTATGGATTTAGTAAGTTATTGTGTTAATATATGCATTTTAAAAAATATAGAAAATATATAACAAAAAAAATACAATCACTCACAACCATAATAACATAATATATGACCTCAGAAATCCTTTCAAGAGAAAACCTAGCTAGAAAGTGACGTCGCTTTGCTCTCTCTTTATTTGAATGGAATGGATGCAAGTACAAAGAAGTGAGAACCGTGTCCTGTGGGCAGCTATAATGCAAAAAACCTCTCCATTTCCTTTGTATTTATCCATTATGATATAATATGCTCATATATGGAATAAAATGCATTATAATAAAATTGAACCCCTTTTCCACCTAGTGGCCTAAGTATAATACAACCCAATAGCCTACTAGTGGTTAAGTTTGACTCCCTCAACTCTTAATTAGAGTTAGAATATCGACTCTTGTAGATCCTTCTTCATTATGATTGAGTGGATAGACACTTTTCCATGAATAATAGGGGTTGTCATGACATCCTCTCAAATCAAGGTGGTAAAAACATGAAGGTAAGATTATGGGTGCATAACTTTGATTGAGGTGATTCTTACGTTTTTGGAAAGGTTTATGTGTGTAGAATATCTTTGGGCAGTTTTTCACTTATAGTGGAATTTTTTTACCACCAAAAACACCATTTAATGTCTCAATATGCTTCTAGGAGTTTTCAAACCCCAATTTTCTAAACTAGAAAACCACTAGTAAAAATGGTCCAATGAGTTGATACCTCCAATTTCCCACTATAAAAGTGTGAATATAGATGAAAAACAATACAATGATCATATCCCAATCATACCTCCTCAATTTGGAAGGAATTTGGTCACCAAATGATTCTAATAAATGAGGGGAGGAAATTTTTCCTCCACCTTCTCTTAGGTGTACCATTTAGCCTTTCTAGAAGCTAAAATTTCAACCTACTCTGCCAAAGGTAATGCTACCCTTGTCTTGTAGTTCTAGGCCTCTTTTGCAAAACTATATCCTCTAACAACACTGCTTGAGCATCTAGTGCCAAACCTATACAAAAGGCAGGATGAATTACTTTTCGTGATTTAGCAGAGAAGGCTCATATAATTTTAGATTATCTACATTCACCATTCAATAAATGTGCATGTATGGAGTTGGACTGAGTCTATAGGTGTTATCTCACACCTTATTCAATCTCTTATATCGCAAAGCCTTGATTTTTTTATAAGGACCCTATAGTGATCCATATTGTATCATTATATTTTTTATCATCCATCTCATTACTTTCAAAGTGTAAAATGTGGAGGAATGAACTCATAGGACCATTTTTACTAGTGTGACCCAATTTGGAAAATTAAGGCCTAAAACCTTTGGAGAGCAGTTTGAGTCATAAAACAACATTTTTTGGGAGTAAAAAATTTCCACTTAATTTCACAACTTTTCACACTATTCTACACACAGATACCTTTCCAACAACACAAGAATTACCTCAATCAAATTCCATATGAAAACATTATGCCACTCAGAAGTTGACCTTCCTATTTCTACCACCATAATTCAACAAGATGTCAAGTAGGCCCCAATTATTTATGTAAAATGGGTTATCCATGTGATCATGATGAAGAATAATTTAGAAGAGTCCATATTATAAATTTTGTTAAGAGTTTAATGGGCAACTCATCCACTGGTAGGCTATTGAGCTATGTTATAACTAAGCCACTGGGAGGAAAAGGGGTTCCATTCTATTCCAGTGCAATTTTGTTCCATAAATGATCATAGTAGACAAGAGTGGATAGGGAGAGAGATAAAAATGAGAGGATTTGGGCATTTTAGCAACCCCACTAGACCACATACACCAATTCTTTGTCCTTTCATCTATTTTCCATTTAGAGAAAGAGAATTAACAACCTCACCTTCCAGCTAGGTTTTCTCCTGAAATGATTTCCTAGCGTATATTTTGTGTTATTATGGTTGTAGATGATTTTATTTATTTTTTCTATATTTTTCACTCCTTACATATTGAATTCATGAAATTGTGACTTAATAAATCTATAAGGGAGATTAATTCACATAGTATAGGTTTTATATTTTTTAAGTATAATTTTACTAAATTTATTATGATGACCTGTCCATTGGAATATGCACAACAATTTATGGATCATAGTGGTACCAAAGAATGTTTCTTTGGGAACATCATGGGGAGTTGCAGGGGATCTTGATCACTTAAGCCAAAACTCACAAAAACTTAGTCATGGTCAACAAATCTATGAATAACCCTCAAGATCCCACACATGAGAGGATTGTGTGGTTGGAAGCACCGGTTTCCAATATAAATTGTAATGTGAACCTCCTGATGGAAGCCCTTACAAATAAGCTTGGGATATTATGAGAAGATGTGGGTTTTAACACATAGGTTTGATAAGAGAGGAGATCAAGAGATAAGGAAGAGACATTGAAGGAGTTGAACACAAAACTTGAAAAATATCAACACAGTTCGAGTGTCGTGAAGCATTCATAATCTCTATTAAAAATGGAAGTGAAGGATGACATCAAGACATATCAAGGTGAGATTGATGTTATAAATCTAAATCATTGGTTACAACATTTAGAAGCTTATTTTAGTGTTCATCATATTGGTTACAACATTAATATATTTATACGAACAATGAATCTATATATGATGTTATTTCTTATGATTATTTAAAATCTTTCCTGTTAATTATTTATTTGAAGTTTTTGTTATATATTAATACATTTTGACATTGAATACTTATGTTAATAATATATGGATTTATATATGATATTATTCCTAATGACTATGTAAAGTCTTTGCTGATATTTTTGCTAATTATTAATGTATTTTATGTTTAATAAAACATTAATACACCCCCCTCTCTCTCTCTAAATAAATTCAAATATTAAAACTTTACCTATATCTATTAAAATTTTAAAATATCAAATTTGTAAAATAAAGTTAAGCTTAACTTAATCAATGTCAAAACCAACAAAATGGTAAGGAATTACGTGGTGAATGAATCTCTACACGGCGCTGCACTATTTATGAAGTCTTCATTGAAGGCGTATATAAATTATTTACTCGTGAATTGTAAAGTAAATTACTTAAAGTTCGTATTGATTTTGAGGTACTCATGAGTGGCCAAAATTATTTTTGGGTGGGAAACATTAAAAATATTAAATGATGTGTAGCAAACACTGATTCAGTGTGTTGGAGTGTTCGTAATGCGTGGCCCTTTTGATTGAATATTTTTTTTTAGGTTGTTCATGCTCTTAAAAAAATTGGAATTGAAGGGGATTATTGTATTTTGTAGAACAGTTCAGTCTGGTTTCTTCTGGCTTTTGACAAAGGGTAAAAGTGCATCTTTGTAAAAAAATAGAGACTAGCATCACGCTAAGTCCTTAAATAAATTTGGTGATGGTCTATCAACATGTGTATATATTATTATATGTAAATATGTAATAAGCATAACAATGTAAAAGAGTGTGTCTATTAACAAAGCATTATAGTGCCGAAATGAGGGACGTGGAACACTAAAGAGAAATGAGGTGTAAATACTTAGTAAGTAATGGAGAAAAGGAGAATAATCAGATTTCTTTATTTTTGGTTGTACTAGTTTAACAATTATAGACGTGGAGATATTAGAGATGGACGTGGAACACTAAAGGGAGTTGAGGTGTAAAGGGAATTGAGATGTAAATATCAGTAAGTTAGTTGGTAAG
Organism: Pinus albicaulis; assembly: GCA_034641835.2. Taxonomy (NCBI): domain Eukaryota; kingdom Viridiplantae; phylum Streptophyta; class Pinopsida; order Pinales; family Pinaceae; genus Pinus; species Pinus albicaulis. The sequence goes on from CM076578.1 coordinate 1,015,301,253, forward strand.
TAAGGGAGAAAAGGAGAATAATCAATTTTTTTATATATTTTTGGTCATATTAGTTTAACAATTACACATATGGAGATACTTATTGAAATTTTTTAATATAGTAGAGATGGACTAATTTATTATTTTAAGTTGTATTGTTGTGGAGGCTAGGCCCAGATGTTTAGCATTTTCAATGTTAATTCTTGATCTTATTAATGTTAGTCATTGGGATGCATGTGGAGTCAATGTACATGTTATTTTAGGGCATTTGTTCCATGTTATCACATTTTATGAAGTCATGAAATCATGAATGTTTATACACACACACACACACACACACACACACGCACACACACTTGATGGCCTCAAGAGTGGCAATGAGATCATTATGAACATGCTTACACAATAATGAGTGTATGTCCTTGAGAACGTGCATGTATTTTTCAGTGTCTAGCTTTGGTAACCCTCGCCACCTTAGAGGCCTAATTAGTACTAGCAAGACAAGGCACAAGAATGCATGTGCATTTCTAAGAGCATGCATGTGTCCTTAAAAACATGTGTGTGCTCTTAGAAATACACATGCTTTCCTACCGGTCCAAATTTTTAAATGGTTATGGCCCTATTTCCCCCAACTATCCATTGAAATCGTGAGCCATGATTTTGATGGCATTAAGGGATTTGAGGAAAGATTTTAAAGAGAGATCAATAATTTTATTGTCCAACTATAAAAATTTCATCTGCAAGAATTTCCAAGTAAGGATTTAAATGAAAAAAAATTCTTTTTTTGTGAGGGAAATAGAGAGATTCTATATTTGGGGGGGGAAATAACTGTTTTATGTTATTCATGTATAATATTACATTATTTCTTTGTTTTTCATCCTAGCCATATTGACTCCTAGGAGTTTAAAGAGTTGGGTTAGAATTAGGAGTTTGAATCTTCATTATCCTCCTTGCCTAGAGCTCCTTAAAAATGGTTAAAAGAACATGACACTTTGACATCAACCACATGGTGATGGGCCTTGTCATGTTTACTACATGGAAACTAGTATCAGGTCTCCCTCCTATCCATTTCCTACTAACCAACACATCAAGCTACCAAGCTTTCAAAATTTCATAAGCAAAAAAATATCCATATATTTTAACCAAAGTCAAGTAAAGAGAATGTACCAAAAATTGAGTCCATTCTACCATTTCTTTTCATAATGAACATTGAAACATATATTTCCACTATTTATTCACATAAGATACAATGCAACATATTATTTGTAGCATTGAAAAATCTTCCGAATAATCCATAAACTACCATGGATATTTCACTAGATGGTTCATCATAATAGATATGATAAAATTATACTTAAAATATGAATCTATTCTAGAGGGTTATTTTCCTTAGACTTATGGATTTAGTAAGTTATTGTGTTAATATACGCATTATAAAAAATATAGAAAGTATATAACAAAAAAAAAATACAATCACTCACAACCATAATAACATAATATATGACCTCATAAATCCTTTCGAGAGAAAACCTAACTAGAAAGTGACGTCGCTTTGATCTCTCTTTATTTGTATGGAAATGGATGCAAGTACGAAGAAGTGAGAACCGTGTCCTGTGGGCAGCTATAATGCACAAAACCTCTCCATTTCCTTTGCCTGTATCCATTATGATATAATATGCTCATATATGGAATAAAATGCATTATAATAAAATTGAACCCCTTTTCCACCTAGTGGCCTAATTATAATACAACCTAATAGCCTACTAGTGGTTAAGTTTGATTCCCTCAACTCTTAATTAGAATTACAATATCGACTCTTGTAGAGCCTTATTCATTGTGATTGAGTGGATAGACACTTTTCCATGAATAATGGGGGTTGTCGTGACATCCTCTCAAATGAAGGTGGTAAAAACAAGAAGGTAAGATTATGGGTGCATAACTCTGATTGAGGTGATTCTTACGTTTTTGGAAAGGTATATGTGTGTATAATATCTATGGACGGTTTTTCACTTACAGTGGATTTTTTTTACCACCAAAAACACCATTTAATGTCTCAATATGCTTCTAGGATTTTTCAAACCCCAATTTTCTAAACTAGAAACCCTCAAGTAAAAATGGTCCTATGAGTTGATACCTCCAATTTTCCCACTCTAAAAGTGTTAATATAGATGAAAAAAAATACAATGATCATATCCCAATCATACCTCCTCAATTTGGAAGGAATTTGGTCACCAAATGATTCTAATAAGTGAGGCGAGGAAATTTTTCCTCCACCTTCTCTTAGGTGTACCATTTAGCCTTTCTGGAAGCTAAAATTTCAACCTACTCTGCCAAAGGTAATGCTACCCTTGTCTTGTAGTTCTAGGCCTCTTTTGCAAAACTATATCCTCTAGCAACTCTGCTTGAGTATCTAGTGCCAAACCTATACAAAAGGTAGGACCAATTCCTCTTCGTGATTTAGCAGAGAAGGCTCATATAATTTTAGATTATCTACATTCACCACTCAATAAATGTGCATGTATGGGGTTAAACTAAATCTATAGGTGTTATCTCACACCTTATTCAATCTCTTATATCACAAAGCCTTGATTTTTTTTTAAGGACCCTATAGTGATCGATATTATATCATTATATTGTTTATCATATATCTCATTAATTTGTGGAGGAATCAACTCATAGGACCATTTTTACTAGTGTGACCTAGTTTGGAAAATTAGGGCCTAAAACCCTTGGAGAGTAGTTTGAGTCATAAAACAACATTTTTTGGGAGTAAACAATTTCCACTTAATTTCACACCTTTTCACACTATTCACACAGATACCTTTCCAAAAACACAATAATTACCTCAATCAAATTCCATATGAAAACATTATGCCACTCAGAAGTTGACCTTCCTATTTCTACCACCGTAATTCAACAATATGTCGGGTAGGCCCCAATTATTGATGTAAAATGGGTTATCCATGTGATTGTGATGAAGAATAATTTAGAAGAGTCCATATTATAACTTTTCTTAAGAGTTGAATGGGTCAAATCAGCCACTGGTAGGCTATTGAGCTATGTTATAACTAAGCCACTAGGAGGAAAAGGGGTTCCATTTTATTCAAGTGCAATTTTGTTCCATAAATGATCATAGTAGACAAGAGTGGAAAGGGAGAGAGATAAAATAGAGAGGATTTGGGCATTTCAGCAACCCCTCTAGACCACATACACCAATTCTTTGTCCTTTCATCCATTTTCCATTTAGAGAAAGAGAACTAACAACCTCGCCTTCTAGCTAGGTTTTCTCCTGAAATGATTTCCTAGTGTATATTTTGTGTTATTATGGTTGTAAATGATTTTATTTTAGTTTTTTCTATATTTTTCACATGTTACATATTGCATTCATGAAATTGTGACTTAATAAATCTATAAGGGAGATTAATTCACATAGTATAGGTTTTATATTTTTTAAGTATAATTTTACTAAATTTATTATGATGACCTGTCCATTGGAATATGCACAACAATTTATGGATCATAGTGGTATCAAAGAATGTTTCTTTGGGAATATCATGGGGAGTTGCAGGGGATCTTGATCAGTTAAGCCAAAACTCACAAAACCTTAGTCACGGTCAACAAATCTATGAATAACCCTCAATATCCCACACATGAGAGGATTGTGTGGTTGGAAGCACCAGTTTCCAATATAAATTGTAATGTGAACCTCTTGATGGAATCCCTTACATAAGCTTGGGATATTATGAGAATATGTGGGTTTTAACACATAGTTTTGATAAGAGAGGAGATTAAGAGATAAGGAAGAGACATTGAAGGAGTTGAACACAAAACTTGAAAAATATCAACACAGTTCGAGTGTCGTGAAGCACTGATAATCTCTATTAAAAATGGAAATGAAGGATGACATCAAGCCGTATCAAGGTGAGATTGATGTTATAAATCTAAATCATTGGTTACAACATTTAGAAGCTTATTTTAGTGTTCATCATATAGAGGAAGAAACAGATATTTCATTTTCTTAGTTGGAATTAGAGGGCCATGCCCCAACCTAGTGGGAAAGACACACAGTGACCTTGAAGTTGGAGGGAGATCCTCCAATGACTAAGTGAGAGGATTTCAAAACCCTCATAAAGTAACAATTTTATCCTCTCGGGTATGTAGAGGACCAATTGATATGCTTCCATTACTTTAGGTAGAAGTAGGGGCAGAGTGTATAAGAGTACATAATTGGATTAAAAATGATGTCCATAATATTGGGTATCTCCGCAAAGAACCTATACATACTCCTCAAGTATTTGGGGGGACTAAAGAGCCATATGCATAAGAAATTAAGGTTGTTTAAACCTATATTGATGGATGGGGCTTGTGCACATGCATAATACCTAGAGAAAATAGGCTAGAAGAAAGAGAAATCCAGCGGGTCAATCTAGTGGGTCAAAGCAGAATGAGCACCATAACATTTATAAAGAGGGGAAGAAGAAGTGGAAAGGGGGAAAGGATTAAAAGACCAAAACCACAACATAATAGCGCAAATATCCCAACAACCAATGCAATCAATGAAACGTTGATTTTCATATAGAGAATTCATTGAAGTTTCATCTAAATCTTAACCCAAAGAATAGAAAGAAAGATGCAAAGAAGAAGAATCTCATGGCCAGTCATTTCAGTAAAGAGCTTGAATGCAACTTGGACATGGATGATAATATTGTATGTACATTAGTGTAGAAGGAGGTGAATCTAAGTATTCATCAACAATAAGACGAGAATGAAATTACCAAAATCTTCCACATAAAGATACAGGTCAAGAAGATGAAGATTGATGTTTTGTTCGACTCATGATCACAGGAAAATATCATTGCAACATATCTCATTAACAAATTGGGTTTGGAATTTCATTATTATCCACACCCAAATCCATTAGGATGCATAAATAAAGGTAACCAAATAGTTAAAAATTATATTTGCTATGCATTTATTTTATTGATGAAGTAGAGCTAGATGTGGTTCCCCTTGAAGTATATGGTGTGGTGTTTGGAAGTCCATATATGTACATGCATGATGTAATATTCATGTAAGTCTCAAACCAATATTTTTTTATAAAGGATGGAAAATACCTCACCATAAATGTGAATAGGGGCAAGCCCAAAATTTCATTGGTAAGTTCCAACAAAGCCATGAAATTGATCAGTTCTAGAAAGAGGTATGTTTTACTATTCTTATGAGAAAATAAGTATATAGAAGAGTTAGTGAGATCAAATTCATCCCTAGAAGGGTGTAATAAGAAATAGAAACAAAATCTGGAAGAGTTACTACATGCATACAAGGCTGTATCCCATGAACTTAAAGGGGTACCACCCAAGACGAAATTGGAGCACGAGATCCAACTATTATCAAACTCCAAAATGCAAAACATTGGGCTATACAGGAAATTTATTATAGAAGCAAGTGAGGTGACAAAGAAATTGAAACAACTATTAGAATAGGGTGTCATTCGACCAAGTATATCTCTGTGTGGTTCACCCATCATTATTGTTTCAAAGAAGGATGGGACTTGGTGGATGTGTATCAATGACAGGGAATTAAACAAAATTATGCTTAAGAACAGGGAGCCCCTTCCTAGGATAGATTATCTATTGGATCAATTGTAGCCAAGAAAATATTATGCCAAAATGGACTTAAATTAAGGATATCACCATGTTTATTTAGGTCATATAAGAAGATAACTAGAATACTTCCTTCAAAACATGGCAAGGTTTGTATGAGTGGATATTCATGTTGTTTGGACTATGGAATGCACAACCTACATTTATAAGGTCAATGAATGATGTATTGATTCATTTTATAGATTCATTTTTTATTGTATATTTGGATGATATATTGGTGTACAATGCTACCTAGGAGGAGAAAATCTCACATTTGATGTAGGTGATAAAGACTTTAACTATGCACCGTAGAAAACCTCAAGAAGTGTGAGTTTTCAAAATAATCTTTGGTGTATCTAGGTTATGTGATAGGTGGAGGAGAGATGAAGGTATATCTTTCCAAGATGGAGGCCATCATGAAGTGGCCAACTCCTACTAATTTTTATGAAGTTAGGAGTTTCATTGGGAAAGAACAATACCTGATGAAATTCATAGCCTCATTTTTGGCATTAGCAGCACCAATCTGTGCCACAAAAATGAGTTGCAAGAGTTTCCAATGGGGAAAGGTTAGTAAAGGGCCTTTGAGGAGTTAAAGAAGAAGACCAGTCAAGCACTAATTCTATCATTACTAAAATTTCTAAAACCCTTTGAAGTGAAGATAAATGTGAGTAGGTATGTTATGGGAGTGATCTTAATGTAGGGAGGAAGGCGTGTATGCTACCATTCTAAATTTTTTCATGGGGTGGTTCTTAAATACTCAACCTATGTAAAGTCATTATATTCCACAATGTGAACTATGAGGACTTGGAGACACTATTTGATGTGAAAGGAGATAGTAATCCAAATAGATAACCAACCACTACAATGTTTGTAGGCCTAGAGTAAGCTGCAACAAATCAAACATTATAAGTGGATGGGGTTTTTACAAGAGTTTAATTGAGTGATTAAGTACAATAAGGGAATCAAAAACAAGTTGGATGACCTGCTTTCATTCCAACTACATTAAAGATAATAGATTTATGAACTCTCTAATTCACATGGAGCCATTCACCCATGATGCATACATAGAGACATATTCAACGGGATGAGGACTTCAAGGACGTGTTTCAACAGTTGTAGAGCCAGAATCATGTGTACGATGGTGATAGCACAGTTGTCTACCATCTACAAGACAAGTTACTCTACATGCTAGATAAGTTATGTGTTCCCAAAGGTGGGGGGCTATATTTGATTAGAGAGGCTTACACCTCCAAGGTCATAGATCACTTTGGTGTAAGGAAGATAATGGTTAAGTCATAGTGGTATGCGTATTGGCATTAGAGGAAATTTTAGCCTAAAAGTGCCCATGAAATTTTCATGTGCATAATATGTAAACTAATCAAAATCTTTTAAATTTAAAAAGAGGTACATGTAAATATTTTGGATGGAAAATAAAAAATAAAAACTGTTTTTTTTTTAATTATATTTTTGGCTTATATCCTTATAGGTTTACCCAAATTTCAAGTGTAGACACTCGTTGGATGCGGAATTAAATTCCACATCCTATGAGTACCCATTATACATACTTTTCATAATACTCACATTGATAAAAATTGCAGATACATTAAACAAATGTGTTGAACATGCTTTTTTATTGTATCTACAATTTTTTATCAATGTGTGTATTCTAAAAAGTATGCATAATGGGTACTCATTGGATGAGAAATTTAATTCCACATCCCACGAGTGTCTACACTTCAAATTTAGGTAAACATATAAGAAGATAATCCAAAAAAACAATTAAAAAATAGTTTTCTTATTTTCCCTCCAAAATTCCTAACTCTTATTTTATTATTTTTCCTTAGGAGGCCACTTTTAGGCTGAAATTTCCTCTAATGCCTAGGATGTAGGGAAGATAATGGATAAGTCATAGAGGTATGCGTATTGGCCTAGGATTCAAGAAGAGGTAGATAATTTTATAAGAGTATGGATGCATGCTTTGTTGTACTAACAAGCCTAGTAATAGAAAATAAATTCTATAACATCGCTTACCTGTACCCACTAGTCCTCAAGAAAGAATTTCCATGGACTTTGTGGGAGTTTTACCAACAACTAAGAAGGGACATGACAAACTATTCAAGGTAGTTGATATCTTCACCAATATGTGTATTTTGATGCCCTGTAAAAAGACCATTGGTGGGAAAGAAGCAGCAAACTTGATGTTTGGAAATGTGTGTGTGCGCTTTGGGATACCAAGGAGCATAGTTTCAGATAGGGAAACAAGAACTCTTAGTGAATTTTGGACTACACTATAGGAGAAGATGGACACAAATTTAAAAATGTTTACAACATTCCATCCATAAACATATGGGTATAAAAAAGTAGTTAACATGACTTTGGTGCAGATTTTGAGGGGACACAATTAGAAGGTCCCAAATACTTGGGTTGAAAACCAGGTATATATACAACACACTTATAATATAGAATTCCACACTTATACTCTAAAGTAAGAAATCAAAACTCTTATAACATAACAGTAAACGATCATTTTCCAGTGGTATAGATAACCTGAATTTGTGAGCATTTTATGTTTTTTTGTTTGCATTTCTTTCAATATTTTGGAGAGTGTTTGAATGGATATAGGACTACAATAGAATTAAAGACTGACTAGCCCTAAGTCAACCTTTTTAATTCCATGAATAAAGTATATAAGGAATATATATGGTAGCCCTAGCCTTAGGTAAATAAAAAGTGCAACCTGTGTATTCTACTTATTGATATCTAGTCTTGCAGCTCTAAGATATTTATATTTGAGTTCATTCTCATTTTTATTGACGATGGGAAATAGATTGTAGGCCCTCCATGAATAGAAGGTTTTTAATAAACTTCGTAATGAAGTTATTACATTGTAGTATTCTCTAGCTCTGTTGCAGATAGAGAATGAAGGATTGAAGACTCAGTTGAAGAATGAAGTGTAGAAATTCCTTGTAGATTCAATTTTCTTATGAAATTTAACTAAATCAAAAGACTTGATCTACTCTACCAACTTTGGAAAACAATTAACAATCGCGAAATCACAACACATACATGAGACAAGATTTAATCACTCATTACACAATTATTTTCTAGGGGAAAGAAACTTCTCAAAACTCCTTCATATTTGTATTTCATTAGTCATAAAATAGAGAATAAATACAATGCTTGCTCAAGCCTGAGCAACCTATGAACTAGTATAGGCTATCTCACTGCTTCAAAGACTAGCTCTGGTCAATAATTAAAAAAATCCAAGCCTGCCTAAGTCCCTATTTCCTTGCGTTGTTTCTCAATTAATTAGCCCCCTATTAATTAGGGAAATTCCCATCCATAACTGTGCAATCCCTATAGCCCCTTCTCCGACTTGCATGCACCATCTGTATAATTTGGAATTTTCTATAACTAATAGTACATTGCCCTTGAACTCCAATACCAACTAGGTAACTTGAGTTATCTACATGCATCAATTATTATGGGTTAATTGATGATTTAATTTGTTGATCATAAAGTGATGCACCCCACTACTAGATCTTCCACTAGTTCTTAATCAGTTATAACTAGTTAAACTCACAATAGCTCAACTTAACTAAAAAATATTTCTAGAAATTAGCAATCAATCATAACTAAACATAACTCAAGTGTCTCCTACTTGAATTAACTAATTTAACTAAATGATAAGTTCCATATCACTTTAGTTAAATTCCTCCAAGTATTTTACTGAAATTGAAATTCAATTTTCTCTTAATTAATTAAGGCAAAATTAAATTAGGAATTTCTTGCTTCATTTTCAACACTCCCTCTCAGAAAGAAAGGGATTATCTGATACCCCGATCTTGCCTCTATGGAGCTCGAATTTCCTTTTAACAATTGATTTTTCAAAATCTCGTTCCTTTGTAGGAATGTATTCCAACAACATGACCTTCCTCTGCACACAATCTCGTAGATGGTGATAATGGATGTCAATATGCTTGGATCGATCACAAAAAAATTGATTATCAGATATTTTGATACAAATTTGATTTTCATAGTAAATAACTGTAGGATCCATCTGCTAACCTAATAACCAAACAATTATATTTCTCATCCAAATATCCTAACATGTTTCTTGACTTGCATCCATGTACTCTGCTTTTGCTGAGCTGAGTGCAACATATCTCTGCTTCTTGTTGCACCAAGAAATCATTGTTGACCCAACACTGAAAATTCCTCCTGATGTGCTATTCATGTATCTACCAAAGACCAGGCTGAGTAGTTCCTCCGAGGTATCTCAAAAAATTCTTTGATACCTTCCAATACAGTTCATTTGGCTTAACCATTACTTGACTAAGTTGGTTAATTGCATAACACATGTCTAGTCATGTTTTGACCTAATACATCAGTGAATCCACAAGCTTCCTGTAAATGGTAGCCTCTACTGCATCACCTGAAGTAGCATGTTCCTTCCTCAAATTCCCTGCTAGAGGAGTCTCAATGGGTTTGTTTCTCTCCATGTGTAACTTCTTCAGTATTGAGTTGGCATACTTGCCTTGAGAGACAAACAGTTCCCCATGTCCTTTCCATATCTCAAAATAAAGGAAATAATGCATGAGCCCCATGACCTTCATCTCGAATAATATTTCTATATCCTCTTTGAAATTTTTTATTAGATTCTCATCACCAATTAAAATTAAATCATTGACATATAATACTATAATCAATAATTTACCTTCAACAAAAATATGGTAAAGGTTTGCATCTGCTTCACTTTTTGTGAAGCCTAAAATGGTGAAATATATGTCGATCTTGGTGTACCAAGAACATGTTGCTTGTTTCAATCCATACAATGCTCGCTTGAATTTTCATACATGTGACTCTCTGTCGAAGATCTCAAATCCTTCAGGCTACTCAATGTACACCTCTTCCTCAATCACTACATTGAGGAATGTTGTCTTCACATCCATTTGGTATATCTTCCATCCCATCTGTGCTGAAAGTGCTATAATTGATATGATTGAAGAGTACCTTGCTACTAGAGTAAAGGTATCCTCATATTCAATTCCCTCCACCTGATATAACCCCTTGGCCACAAATATGGCATCGTGCTTCTCAATTCTTCCATCTGCTGCTTGCTTCACCTTGTAGATCCACCTGTAACCTACCATTGAATTGTCCTATGGTCTTGGGACCACTTCCCAATCATTTTTTCTGATAATGGAATCATATTCCTCTACAATGGAATCAACACATACTCTCTCTTGCACTTCATCCTTGAATGAGGATGTTTCACTCTCTACAAGCTCACTCATCAAAGCGATGTAGCCAATGTACCAATTTGGTGACCTCCTTTGCCTATGATGTGATGTGGGTGCTCCCCCATTATCTATAGCATAATGCAATAATTTTTCATCTTCTCTGTTGTGCTTCCTTCCATATTTGTGTGTCTCTGCTTGAGTGGGTGTCTCCACTCTCCATTCCTCTGCTTCTGATTTCTCCACAACTTCCTGAGGTTCTTTCCTTGGAGCCAAAATATCATGATTTGAATGAAACTGATCCAGGTGGATATCAGTGGCCACCCACCTATTCCATTTGGACTAGCACCATCAATTCTTGCAGCTTTTCACGTTCAGCACAACTTACTATTTTTAGCAGGTTTTCGGGTCCTCCACTCTCGAAGCCATTTTGGGGCATTAATGATCCAAGTGGATATTGGTAGCCACCCACCTATTCCATTTGAACCCCCACCATCAGTTCTTTCAGTTTTCAAGTTGCAACAAAACTTACTATTTTTAGCAGTTTTTTGGGTCTTGAACTTCCGGAGCCGTTTTGAGGCCCTAAACAACGTTTTTTGGGAAAACGGAGAGAAACATGGGTCCATGGACCGATGTTGCTCATTCAAAAATTTTACTCCTCGGATAGATCTTTCTAATGAGCTATTGAGCATGTCAAAAGGAGATCAGATGCCAAAGTTACGCCCCCAGGAAGTTGAACCACCAATTTACCCAAACGGGCGCCCACAGTTTTGGCGCCTCATCTCCTACGGTTAGGTTTTTGGACGTTTTGGATTCTACATTGTTTCTCAACAATAAATAGGCCCTGGAGCCTCATTGTAACATAGTTCAGAGGTTTGTAGCCATCACATCTCTTCTCAGAGATTCGCTACCAGCACCCTAGCTATTTTATTTCCATTATGCTTGTAAGCATATTTCTGTTATTTGATATTAATGAAATGAAGCATTATTTCCATTGCATCTCTATGTTCATGGTTATTTCTGTATTTTGTTGCGTTCCTGCATAAAAATCCGGGACGTTGGTATCGTAGCGGGTCTGCTCTTTCTTTGTTTTTCTTTGCATGTCCCCAACGCGGTCAGGGTATAAGGAGTTAGGGCTCGATCTGGTTGAACCCTTGCAATATCAGCCTCGCAAACCATGATGACCTCCCATGGCGGAAGAAAAGAAAGACGAGGGAGTAGGAGATCCTATCAAAATACCGCTCGAGGAGGCCCTCAAGAAACACAGGAACGCGATGATGGATAAATTTGCTCAAATCCTTCAACGAATGCCCACATATGGCGCATTTGCATCCAATAGCCACTCTGGAGGTGCCACTCCCTTCAAGGTATAGGTAAAATTTGACATTCCTGTATTTGGAGGAAAAATAGATGCAGACGCTATAGATAGATGGTTAAATTTGCTGGAACGGTATTTCTTGGTCCATGACTTCTGTGACCAAGAAAAGATTATTTTTGCACTCCTCAAAGCCGCCCCCCATGTCAAAGACTGGTGGGAAACCTACCGTGAGCAAGAGGGCGAAGGGGAACCCTCTCTGTTCTCAGCCATCCCCACTTGGAATTCGTTCCGAGACGGCATGAAGGAACAATATTACCCCGTGGGGAGCTATGAGGACAAGATACATCCAATGGACCACGCCACGCAACAAAAGGATCAAAATGTGCATGAACCGATTAACTGCTCCATACCCCGCACAAAGTTTGGGTATTAAAGATCTCGTAGAGACATTTGGTGCCTGGCACTAATACTTATCTACTCAAACACATTCAGGAGGAAATGGATTTCCTCGAGATTACATCGCTTGGCACGTCATATCGCTATGCTGCCAAGATCGAGAAGAAATTTAAGCTGAAGAAGCGAGACTTTGGATCTGCGAATATGAAAGGTGCCCCCGAACCAAAGAAAAAGGGGCAAGGCCAAAGCAGCGTGACTCTAAACAACACCAAAAATCCAAAGAAGGACATAAGGAAGTGGTGTGAATTTCATAACAGCCCCACTCATAGCACAAACGAGTGTCGGGCCAAACAATCTTTGGGTGGTCGAGTTGATGGTGGTCGAACCAAAGGCACCCGACTAAAGGCACCCGAATCAGATGCATTTTCTGATCCCGAGTTAGAACCAAAAAAAGGCAACGAAAAAGGGAAGCAGATCATTGATGCAGATCCCAGTGCCATTTTTGCCACCACCAAGATCCAGAGGGAGGGTCCAGAGGATCCAGAGGAGGGGGAGCACCTCTTCCAATCACAGATGTGGGTGAAGGGTTCTCCGCCGGTAATTTCTCATCGATGTTTGTCAAAATAACCTCATCTCAAATAGAGGTCGTGAAGCGCTCGACCACCAACCATACATTGGTGGGCAGCCCATATACCATTGGGTGGCTCCACCTGTGGAGAGATCTCCGCATCCGCCAGCAAGGCCGCCTTCTGTACAACATAAAGCCATTCACGGATCAGGTATTGTGTGATGTTGCTCCTATTGATGTAGCCGATGTATTATTGGGCCAACCATAATTGTGGAGGCGACATGACGTGTATGAATCTAGGCCTCATGATGTCATTATTACTTTGGGAAGTAACTTGTACATGATACTAGAGGCAGTACCGCCTCCTGCCATCTCTTTGACTACTACATAACAACGCAGTAAGATTGTTTCCCAAACAAGGAAATTTATTTTCATTACCATTCACCCACGTGGAAAGAATAATATTGTGGCCACAACCTCAAAACAGGGCTCCCTTGCACGATTGCAGCAGATGGACAAAGTCATGGAGGAATACGAGGAATTTTTCCCCTCACTCATAGAGGCTCCTCTACATTGTCAGGACAAGCACTCCATTGATCTGACTCCCAACGCACCACCGCTTGATGTTGCCATACATCCTGGAAATACACATACAAAATCCAAACATGTACTATCTGAGGCTGATAAAGAAACCAGATTTACTAAATGCTTCCAGCATGTCCACCCGCAGGTCCTTGACATCTTCAACACATCTACTACTCCGTCTAAATCGCACTCTAGTCTCATCTCATGGAGGATCCTAACGCAATGTGACCATTGCTTCCTATTATGTGACCATTGCTTCCCAAGGGGGGAGGAATGATCCAGGTGGATATTGGTGGCCACCCGCCTATTCCACTTGGGCCCCCACCATTGTCTCTTTCAGTTTTTCAGTTTTGGCATAACTTACTATTTTTAGCAGTGTTTCGGGTCCTGAACTTCCGGGTCAGTTTTTGGGCCTTAATGGTCCAGTGGATATTGGTGGCCACCCACCTATTCCATTTAACCCCCCACCATCAATTCTTTCGCTTTCTCAAGTTGCAACAAAACTTACTATTTTAGCAGCTTTTTCTAAAAACGACTTCCGAAGCCGCTTTCGAGGCCCTAAACGACGCTGGGAAACCAGGAGCAACACGGTCCGTTGGACCGATGTTTCTGCTCAAAAATTTTATTCCTCGAATAGATCTTTCTAACGAGCTATTGAGCACGTCAAACGGAGATCGGATGCCAAAGTTACGCCCCCGGGAAGTTGAACCACCAATTTACCCAAACGGGCGCCCACAGTTTTGGTGCCTCATCTCCTACGGTTAGGTTTTTGGACGTTTCGGATTCTACATTGTATCTCAACAATAAATAGGCCCTGGAGCCTCATTGTAACATAGTTCAGAGGTCTGTAGCCATCACATCTCTTCTCAGAGATTCGCTACCAGCACCCTAGCTATTTTATTTCCATTATGCTTGTAAGCATATTTCTGTTATTTGATATTAATGAAATGAAGCATTATTTCTACTGCATTTCTATGTTCATGGTTATTTCTGTATTCTGTTGTGTTCCTGCATAAAATTTGGATCAGGAACTGAAGCTCCCTCTCAATAGAACACCTCATTTACTTCTCCTCATCAAACTTCATATCTCTCCTAACAACTGTCATCTTGAGATATGGCATGTACACTTGATAGTTGTGAGGTGTTTCCATGTACCCCACAAATATACCCAACTTAGTTGTAGGCTCTAGATTTTTCCTCAAGTATCCTTGGAAACATAATAATAAATTGATGATCCAAAGATCCTCAAATGTGACACTTTTGGTTTCTTCCCTGAAAAAGCTTCCTTTGGTGTACTCATCCCAAGAATCCAATTCTACAAATAAACAATCGTGTTGCATGCTTCAGCCCACAAGTGCAATGGTAGGCTCTAGTCATGTAACATGGACCACACAACTCTCACAATAGTTATTTTCTTCCTCTCATCCACCACATTCTATTTTGGGTTATGGATTTCTATCAAATCTTATCGAATGCCTTCTTTTGCACATATTTTCTTAAACTCATTCGACACATATTCTCCATTGTTACCACTCTTGAGAGACTTCACTTTCCGGCCAATATAGTTCTCAATAAGTCCTTTAAATTCACCAAATTTGGAGAATGTCTGGCCTTTCTTTTGCATGAATAATATCCATCACTTCCATGATAAATAACCTCAAAATATAACATAATACATGTGCTTATCCATGGAGGTTGTTGAGAAAGGTCCACACACATCTGAGTGAACTATTTCAAGGCTTTTTTGTGATCTATTGTCCCGATCATGAAAGTTGGCTTTGATGTACTTCCCTAGTGTACACCCTTTGTATGTATCTCGCTACTGTAGTGCACCCTTGGGAAGTCCTATAGAAATTTTCTGCATGATATTCAAAGCTCCATGGTACAAATGGCCACGTCTCCTATGCCATAATTCACCGATGTCTCAACTCTACACCTTCTCTACTTTCGTGCCCAATGCTGCACAATATTCTACATCCAATTTGTATAGGCTCTTCACTCGAACCCTGATTTGCTTCACTTGTCCCCTGGTGATGTGTCTAAGGAAATCCTTCCCTTTTCTAAATATCACATCGTATCCACGGTCTTCCAACATAGCAACTGAATCTAAATTATTCTTCAGACCCGAAACATACATGACATATTTTAATTTGAGAGGGGAGCCAAACTCCCTATGAAAATTAATTGTACCAATACTAGTCACACTATACCTTCCATCATCTCCCATATTGATGTGCATCTGGAGGTCCTTCTCCTCCAAGTGAATGAAAAATTCTTGGTTTCCCGTCATATGGAAGGAGGCTCCACTATCTAGATACCACACACTTCCCATCACCAAGCTCACCATAAAAGCGATGGGTGTGAAATGAAGTTTGAACTATGAATTCAAAGCTTCACCTGCCGCTCCTCCTGAGGGCTTCTTATATGCCTTCTTGTGTGGATACTTCATGGCATAGTGTCCCAGTTTGTGATAGTAAAAGAACTTTATTTTCGACAAGTCTTTCTTATTTCCTTCCTGAACATATTTTGATTTGGAATGGGATTGATTCCCTTTCCATTTATTTTCCTTTCCATCCAAGGAAAATTTCTCCTCATCATTACACTTGGATGAGGTATCATCTCTAGTTTCCCCCCTTATCTTTTCTTGCACCAAGAAGGACCACAATCACTCCCAATTTGGTTGCTTCTCCCTCCCATTTATCGAATCCTTGTAGTTGTGCCAACCCCTAGGAAGGACTATAAGTGCTAGGATTACCAGATCAACTTCTACAACCGTAATACCAAAACTCCCAAGTTCACCTCGACATTGGGTGAACTTGCTCAGGTGTTGTGGTATTGTGTTGCCCTTTTCCATCTTGATATTTTTAATCTTGTCCTTCATTGCCAACTTCTTGTGGTCACTTATGTTTTGAAACAAGTCTATCAATGCTTGCCACATTGCATATGGATTCTCTTTCCCATGGAGATTCGAGACAATATGATCTCAAACTCTCTCCAATATGATCCTCCTCATCTTCGCAACACACTTCTTCCATTCTGCTAGATCTTGAGCATCACTTGTTGTAGGTTTAGGAATATCTTTATCTACAAATTCCTTCAGCACATTATCTTCCAACACTGCCTCCATCATGTCCTTCTAGGAAATATAGTTCGAATTACCCTCAAGGGAATAGTTGAGTCTTAGTCCATAAAATGCCACACTATTAGCTTTAAAGAATTGATCCAAAAATTTTGATTCACCTGCAAATCCAACTTCAAATTATCTCTTCTATTGTGATTTCAACTCTAATACCATGTAGAAAATCCTCGTAGATTCAAACTACTTATGAAATTTAACTAAATTGAAAGACTTGAATCTACTCTACCAACTGCAGAAAACAATAAAGATCACGAAATCACAACACATACATGAGACAAGATTCAATCACACATTACACAATGATTTTCTAGGGGAAAGAAACTGCTAAAAACACCTTCCTATATGTATTTCATTAGTCAGAAAATGGAGAATAAATACAATGATTTCTCAAGCCTGAGCAACCTCTACACTAGTATAATCTATCTTATTGCTTCACAAACTAGCTTTGGTCAATACTTAATGAAATCCAAGCCTGCACAAGTCCCTATTTCCTTGTGTTTCTTCTCAAGTAATTAACCCCCCATTAATTAAGGAAATCCCCATCCAGAACTGCGTGATCCCTGTAAGCCCTTCTCTAACTTGCATGCATCACCTGTAAAATTTGGAATTGTCTATAACTAATAGTACACTACCCTTAAAATCCAATCTAAACTAGGTAACTCGAGTTACCTATATGAAACAATTATGTTGGTTTGATTGATGAGTTAACTAGTTGATCACAAAGTGATGCACTCCACTACTGGATCTTCCACTAGTTCTTAATCAGTTAGAACTATTTAAACTCACAATAACTCAAATTAATTGAAAAATATTGCTAGAAATTAGCATTCAATCATAACTAAACATAACTCAAGTGTCTCCTAGTTGAATTAACTGATTTAACTAAATGATAAGTTCCATATCACATCAGTTAAATTCCTCCATGTATTTTACTAAATTTGAAATTTGATTTTCTCCTAATTTAATTAAGGAAAAATTAAATTCTAAATTTATTAATGCATTTTCAACATGAAGTGGTTATGTTCCATCATGCATTGGCTGAGAAATCAGCGATGGGATATGTCTGCATTGGGTATAAAATTTATTAGAGTAGTGTACTTTATGTCAGTACTAGAGTTATAGATGCCTCAAGTTTCGTGTACAAATGGATGGATGGTAAGCGGTGTTTGTTAAGTTACACTAATTGAATTAGAACATCAATGTAGTACTCTTTAGAATTCACCTACATGACTCATTGTTTCATCATTAGCTCAGTTATTTCACTCTTCGAAAATCCTATTTAATTTCTTTCTATAGACATGGATATTCTCACCTTGCAATATCTGATTTTCTCTTATTATACTTAACATTCTCCTAAAAATACTTCCTATACTAAAAAGATAAATAGTTCTAATTAGATTTAGTTCTTATGATGACTATATTTAGACAATTTATCTTACACTAAGTTATAGTTCTTATGTAGTGTGACTATTTCTTATAATGATTATCTATATAGAACGACTATGGCTAATATTGAATGAAGAAGCAAGCTCTATCTGAATGGATGAGACAGACATGTAGGCTTTTGGTAAAGACCGGAAGTGGTATGTCTTGTATGACTAAAAAAGAGTTCAGAAATATAATTCCATATATGAAAACCAATTTTATTGCAAGTGAGGTCAACCCTTAATCTCTTCAATAAGGGTGGCCATATAATTCTGCATTTGCGAGAGATTCATCCCTCGTAATCATGTCTTCCGCACTAATAGATCATAGTTGCTCCCATCAGGATTTCAAATCTTTGATAGAGGCTCAATTGATTTATATAGGCAGGAGAAAAATAAGTGTCTCTTTCTATATACACCACACCAACACATGCACACAACCATTTGTGCATATGGTGTGTCATGTGATATATTACCAAGTAAACATTACCAAGTACCTACACACCAAAAATTTAATGCTTATCAATTAATGCTAGCATTAATTTCCATTTCGGTAATATGGATGAAGTAAATGCATTGAGTCCACAAGTTATATGAATATTTATCCTAATTTTTCCCAGATCTTGCCTTGATATGAGGCCAAATAAGATCTCTCGGTTTCTTAGTGGTCGAAATAGCAGCTGGAAATTTCTTATTGGTTTTTTTTTTTTTGAATATAAAACTAAAACTTTAGGTTAATGAGCTCTGTTTCAAGCTTGGTTTTCTATGCATACTAATGAAAATATACAAAATTAGTTACAATAATCCTACTTCCCTGAAGGGGAAGAGACTAATAATATTCAAAATGAAAATATATTTTAATTAAATAATTTGTGACAATGTGTTAAGGGATTTGATATTGAGTAGGTAAGAGATTTGTTTAGTTAATTTAGTATATGACGATGATCTTATGGATTAATGGAGACTAAAAATCAACTTATTACTATTTGGAGTTACAGTCTAAAGGGATGAGGTCACTACCTACTTATACTAATGAAAGATATTCATAAAGAATGTGTTTCTACTTGGGGTTTGGGGTCAGATTCCATAGGTGAAATTAACAATTTCTCTCTTGATTGAAAGTCCCATTTAAATCAAACGAGCATAGGAACAAACAATAAAATAAATGATCCAAAGTAGGCATATACTAACAACTTGGGTTCTTGGAACTAGACATGCCTTGTTCGAAGTTTCATCATGACGATCATGTTAGATAATGTTAGGGGATTAGGAAAATAGGTTAAATATTTGTCCCTCAAGAGATTAATTAATCTTGAGATATGGAGTATTATCTTATTGCAGGAAAATATGGGGATGGGAAAGCCTCTGATTTCTTTTTTAAAATGTTGATAGTAGATGGGATTTCATAGCTTTGGATTTCAATGGTTTATTTAGAGGAGTTTTACTAAATGGAATTACACCAAGTTATACAAAATTTCTTCTCTATTACTTTATGTTTAGTGACTAATGTATATTGTAAAATCTTGGGCTACTCAAGCTTATTTTTCCTCAATATTAATGGTCCCTACGAATGGTGACAAGAAAATTATAATATTTTTATTTTCACATTGTATAAGGTCTAAAAATTTGATGGTGGGGATATATTTAAACTTGAAAATGAGTAGAAGAGGATATAGGGTGATTTTGATAGGCTAGATAGACTTGCTAACTATTTTCAAGCTTAGTTTATTCTTATTGTATGGGTGGATCTTGAACCAATCAATATCATACCCAACTGGGTAAATAACAGGGAAGGTAATGATTTTGTGGAAAAGTAATTATATCACTTTGTGTTGAAGTATATTTTCTTGCAAAAAGTGGATGAGTGATTGGGTGGAAACTTACGAAATATTATGTCATTATCCAATATGGATAGATATTAACAATCTAAGATACAAGATAAGCACATTGTGTAATTTTTTTTTTTGGATCCTCGAAGAACATTTTAGAGCTTCTGTACTCAATAATTGGAAAAAAAATTCATGTGGATTGGATACTTATACCCATGCATAATTCATGTAGTATTTAAAATGTGCGAAGGAGAAGGTTTTTAGATTGATCAATGAGAGATATAGGAAAATAAGGGCACAACTACTAGAGGCAGAGAAGGCTTAGGAATATTATGTAAGGGAGATAGATAAAGGGATATTTAATAAAGTGCAATTCCTTTCCGTAAAAAATATGAAGGCGTGAAAAGATAAATTATTGTTTGATGAGGATTTGTATTGGTGGACTAATTTTAGAAGTTAAATTTCACCCTTGGGATAATTTTCCGTGCTTTTTCCTTAAAAAAAGATTTGAAAATTTCCTTTTTTTAATAATGATACACCCAAAATCTATAGTATAAAATCATCTAAACTTGAAAAGCACCCAAAATTTGTGAAAATTATATAAAATCCTTAACAATATGAATTTTTTTGTAAAAATATCACCAAACATTTTATAACTTGCATATTAAGGAGTAATCATATATACCAAGGTTTCTACACTTTAAGATACATTTTCATCCTTAAAATTTTCCTTGATGTGCAAATAAACAATAGAGCCACTTGGTTGGAAGTAGAGAACAAAAATATTCTCTTTTTTTTTTCAAAATTTTGACAATAACAAGAATAATAACAATACCATTTGGGAAATGGTAGGAGAATATAATAGTAGGGTAATGGATTTTGAAGAGTTGGTGAAAATATGGATTATCCATGTTGAAAGCCTATTTGAGGATTTTATGGAAACTAATGTTGGCGAGATATTAAAATTTCAGCCTAAAATTTCCCATGAATTTTTCATGTACATAATATGTAAACCAATAAAAATTATTTAAATTTGAAAAGAGTTACATGTAAATATTTTGGAGGAAAAAAAAAAAAACTACTTTTTTTAATTGTATTTTTGGCTTATCTCCTTATAGATTTACTCAAATTTCAAGTATAGACACTCGTTGGATGCATAATTAAATTACACATCCAATAAGTACCCATTATGCATACTTTTGAGAAGAACCACATTGATAAAAATTGAAGATACATTAAAAAAACATGATATTTATAATGTATCTTCACTTTTTTTTTAATCAATGTGGGTCTTCTAAAAAGTATGCATAATGGGTACTCGTTGGAGTGCCTACACTTGAAATTTGAGTAAACCTATAGCGAAGAAAGCCAAAAATACAATGAAAAAAAGTAGTCTTCATCTTTTCCCTCCAAAATTCATAACTATAATTTTATTATTTTCCTATTGTTTTATTATTTTTCCTTAAGAGCCCACTTTTAAGTTGAAATTTACCCTAATGTGCGCTATTTTTTTCTAAGGTTAATTATTAAACAAAAAAATGAGAGATTTTATACAATTATACTACGGATGAGCTTTATAATTTTAAAGATATTTTAAGATATATAAAAGTCGAAGTTGAGATGGATGGACAAATAAAACACTTTATGGATTTCTTTGATGTACTGGAAGATGATAATTTTGGGTTAGAAATTAGTGAAAGGATCCTTTGAATATTAACTCTACTTTTATAGATTTTATACCAAATATGGACTACATGAGATTTTAGGGGGGTTTAGAATTATCTAAGTTTGCAAACTCCTTTACAAGGTAAGTATCAAAGTGTTCATAATAAGAGTTATACGATTTCTATCAAACTTCATTTTTGTAGAGTAATTTTCCTTTAAATAAAGGAAGATTCATAAGGAAATTGGCACTATAGAAAATGGATTGAGCATAATAAAGAATTCAAGGAGCTAGGATATGGTAGGAAAGCTTGTTTGTGCAAGGTCTGTGATGCAGTCTCCTAGATTTATCTTAGATGATTGATCACTTACATAAGATTCTCATATGATTTATTTAGGTGGGTAATGACATGTGTTTAGGCTCAATTTTTGTTGCAATATTAATTAATGGAGAAATATTTAATTCTTCATACCTTCCAAGTTGTTGAGGAAAATTTGTACCCTATCTTTCTATATTATTCTCTTGGTAGTTGAGGACCGAGTAAGGCAGTGGTTGATGCAAGAAGATGAAGCTCTCTATGGGGCATTAATTTGGGCTTCAAAAAGAGATTGACTTTTCTCTTGTTTGTCAATTATGTTTTGTAGTTTTGTTTTGTATTTTTTTGTGATTTGAAATCCTTTATACATCTATTATTATTTTACAAAAAGTCCCAAAAAACATTATCGCTTCATAGAGGACAACCATGTTTTAGTTTTTGGAGCATTTTGATACTAAATGGGATTGTATACAAACTATTTGAATTGCACAAGATTTATCTAAAGAGTCTTTCAAAATGTCACATAAATCCTCCTCCTATTTTGGTAGAATTCAATGCTCTGAGAGTATACTCAAGGAAATGGTTAAAATCATTATCACGGTCAAAATCATATAATGAACATATTAGTATCATATGGGTTGAAGGAAATTATTATCATAGTGAATAATTTAAAGAAGGTAGATTTCAAATTAATGAAGAAGTGGCTATTTTGACATGGATAGAAACATGTGAATAAACATTAGAGATAGGAAGTGGAAAATCAGGATTATTTCATTGGAAAAATATATTTATATGGATGTTGTTTAGTATTTCTCAAAACATGGCGACAAATTTAGTGTCAAATAATTCTTCACATATTGAAGATGCACCTTCTATCTAATCATTCTCCAAATATCGGTGGTAATGAACTTTTGTGTGATGCAAGATGTCGTTGGAAAATGGTTTTTGGTCTAATGTGACATTTCACAAGGGATGAAAATTTTATGTCACTCGACAATAATCTTTTTTAAGATGTATCATTTTTCATAAAAACCTCTTTAAGTGTGATATATTGCACACGATAAAATATTATAGCCATGTGAAACATGAGTTTGTTGGAAACATTTTGAAGAATATTTTTTAAGTGTTCCTTTTGTTAAAGAATGTAACTAGTGTCGGACTTCATAATTATATTTATTGTATTTTAAAAATAAAATATTATTGTTAAATAAATTGACTTATTAAAGCATGGGTTTCATGCTTGTATCAATGGTCACTAGGCCAAAACACACATTTAGTGCAGAAGGACTTTTATTTATGTCAAAATCAAATTTATTATGTAATAAACCCTTCTTGGGTTCATGGTGTCAAAGATAAAAATCGATTATCATGTCAAAAACCTCATCCATTAAGTCACTTTGCAAGTCTTCCTCAAGTTTGTTGAACTCTTAGTTAAACTGAGAGGGGGGGGGGGGGGGTGAATCAGTTTAACACATTCATGGACTTTTAAAACTTTTCCTGTAAAACTTATTTTACTTTATTAACACCTTCATTTCATGATCAACATAAAATGTGAGCAATCTTTATTTATGAGTAGCAATTAATAAGAAGATTAGATAATGTACCAGCAGTCTTAATATGTTAGCAGCAAGTATTAGCAGAATCATATCAACACATAGACATCATGCACATAGACACCAGATATACGTGGAAACCCATAAAGGGAGAAAACCACATCTTATTATTGTTGTGATGCAAAGGCAAGCTCCAACTCCCTCTCACCACTGATTTTATGCAGGCACCAACCTACAGGAGGCTCCAACCTCAATTCTGCAAGCTACAACTTGCAAGGAAGTTCCAACTCCCATCTATTTTCTGCAGGCACCAACCTACAGGAGGCTCCTACCTCAGTCAGCTACAACTGAAATTTTATCAAGCTACAACTTGATTTGGAAGCACCAACTCCCATCTATTTTCTGCAGGCACCAACCTACAGGAGGCTCCTACCTCAGTCAGCTACAACTGACATCTATCAAGCTACAACTTGATAAGGAAGCTCCAAATTCCTTACTCTTTCAAAAGAAAAACACTTGTTGATTTACCTTGGGTATCAGCTCTATTCTGTACGTTATCTTCTGTTTTTCATCAGTCCTCATATCAGCCCTGCATCATCTCTGCTCAGCCCCTCCTTCTTCTCTGCTCAGCTCCTCCTTCTTCATGTCTTTTCTCCTCAATTCTTCATACTCTGCATTCTCTATATTTACACTCTCTGACCGCTTACAGCTTTCTTATATCCTTCAACTCTCTTCAATTCTGATGCACACTCTCTTCTTCTCTCACTCTATCTTCGTCAATTTTCTCCCCTTGAATATAACCCTATTTTATACAAAATAGCTTCATGGCTGTTTGTATTCCACTGGGAATTCGAAATGGAGAGCCATGTCTCTTTGCCTTCTGCCTTCTCTTCTCTTTTCAGCTTACTCAGAAAAATGTAACTGTAGGTGCTTATTTTAATATTACATTGGGATATTTTCTCTCTTCCAGAGACTTTCCAATGCATCAAAAACAATAAAAAACAATTAAAACATTTACATTCAAATTACAATGCAAACTCCAGCTCAACTCATTTAGTCTTTTGGCTTGCTGCGCGTTTGTCTTTTCTTTACTGTGTCTGTCTTTTCTGTGACTGTGTTTTATCTCTTTTCAACTTTGTTTGCTCTTCTGTCCTCTGCTGTGGTGTAACTACTGCATACACGTAACTGAGCTTTTTATACCAGCTGACTGTAAATGTACATAGTACGTGTCTTGTTGATGTGGCGAGTTCCACAAGTGGAACATACATTCATCACACTTGTATTCGCTGCCTCTGTCTCCACTGCTCGACCATTTCACTCTGCCTCTGTATTCGACTGTTACACTCTAGCAGTGTACTTATGCCTGTTTCCTTTGCCTGTTTCAACTTCAACGCTGCTCGACCTCTGCCTCTACTGCATGTCCGTTTCATCTCTTCCTCTGTATTTGCTGCCTCTACCTCTGCTGCTCGACAAATGCTCTACCTCTGCATGTCTTCTTTATATTTTCTTCCACTGCCTTTGCCTTTCTCCTTTGCTGTCTCCTTTGCCTATCTCTGTTATCTTTCTATTTTTATCTCTTCTTCTTGTCTAATGCTGCTCCTTGCTTCTTCAAATGGTCCTGTCTCTACTTCTCTTTGTTGTCCTGCTTCTTCTTTTTGCTGCTTCTGCTACCTCTTCTTATGCTTTCTCTGCTCCTTGGCTGATGTTTCAAGTGCTCCTCCTTTGTCATCTCCTTTGCCTTATTGCTGGTTCAGGTGTCGCTCCTTTGTGCTCCTTTGCCATCAATGACAACATTTCCAACAAAGTTGATATTATGTAAGTTAGATCCTCTAAATCATTCATGTTGACCTCATTTATAGTAAAAAAGCTATAAATACCCATGAAAACTCGACCCAAATGAGAAGTGATAGAAGTTCGAACATATTACAGAGGATATCGAAATTAGGAGGATTCAAATTATCTACAAGATCAAGGTAATGAAGGAATAAGGTACTAAGTTATTGCAGCATGAAGTGTTACTAGATTACAGGACCGAAATATGGCATTAGTGCAGGAATGAAGGATAAAAATACTGTAGGATCAAAGTATAGCATGAATAGAAGACTGAATCTTAACAAGAATACATGATTGAAGTATGATATAACTACATAACAAAATCATGATGTGTCACTTAGGAAATAGGTTGAATTGATGGGTGGAAGGTGTCCTTGGATTACTTGTCAAGGGTTTTGGTTTGTTTCACTATGATTTGAATCTACTGAAGGAAGATTTATTGACTGGGTTTTCCCCTACCTAGGGTTTTTTCCATAGATGAGTTCCTACATCCTATGTTCCTTGTGAGTTTTTTGTTTGGAATTTATCTTGATGAAAGAAGAATATAAATAAGTAAAAGTAGAACTAATAAGTATATACGAATATTCACAAATAAATGTCAATATCGAAGAGGAATATGATTCCATTAAGTTCACAACATGGAATCAGAGCTAGGAATTTTATCCAATGGCAAAAATGAGATCATATTTTACTTCATATCAAGATAAGGAAGACATCTACCTAGGACTGAACCTCTAAAATTAAGGAAGATAATTTTCTAGGCACTCTCATTAGCCCAGTCATTTTGATAAGACCACAGACCTACAAGAAATCTCAATATTTATTCAAGAGCACAAAATCTCCATCCTAAAGAGTTGAAGGGATAATCTTGCAACCCAGAGAAAGTCAAGATACTTGGAGAAGAGGGCGAAGGTGTAAGGTTTCTATATAAGATCTGAAATCATCATTTAAATATCATTTATGTGCTACAACAGTAATCCAAAATTTATGATTATATAAATCCTCAAAGGAGAGAGTAGTTTGAAGATTTTAAAATACATTCTCACTATGGAAAGGAGTTGATCTCACTCAAAATTATAAGCATAAAATATAAATTGGAAGCTCTAAATCCTGGCCATCATCACCTTCAAAAAAGATCTTAAATTCTGAGCAAGGTTTAGTTATGAAATTAATCTATCACCCTCCTTCACGATATCTTCTTGGATAAAGTAATATAGTGGCATGTCAAGTCAAGTTTGGTGGTAAATTCTGAGTATATAATATACAGTCTAAGCCTAAAAAATGAGACAGTAAGCCGAACTCTGGAAAAGAATCTCAGTATTGAAGGAAAATCAAACTTATACATATATGTAAGAAGAAATATTTTTTGACTCAAATAAGGAAGAAATTTTAATTAGTAAATATGTCATGCACCAACTCAGAAAATGACCTTTCAATATTTCATCAAGATCAGGTAAACATTGTTTTTATTCTCATATATCTAACATCATGTCTACAGTTTTTAAAGGGAACAACAAGCTCATTGTAGTAACAAACAAATGCATCTATAAATTGATTATTTGTTAAGAATCTGATTATATTATTCTAGAATTGTCAATATTTAGGACTTGACAATAAATATGAAAAATATCACTCCCCTTTATTTGTATCCTATCTCATAATAGGATTTGTAATTAGTACAAGGTATAATATTACATTTCCTTTCAATAATAGAATTAATTATTTAATAATTTCCTAGGGTTTGCAAGAATTTTTTTAGGAGGTCATACTCTAAAGGAAAAATAGAAACTCTAGATGATCATCATGATATTGTATTTGTGTATTTTTGGATGTGCTTGTCAATAAATGTTGCATGAAGAAAAATAAGGTAGACATGTTAATATTTGAATAATGACTTGATACACTCAAAAAAAATAATTTGAAATGAACCTTGGGGAAGTTATCATTTGAAAGGATCCCTACAAGGTTTGTAAAATAAGTATCTCAAGGTATGTATAAAATTTAGTAGCTAAACTTCTTCATTAAAGGAGTACAATCTTTCTGAAATTTTCCTTGTGGTAATAATTTCCTTATGTTTAGGATTCTTAATCAAAAATATTATTTTTAGGGCAATTAATTAGTAGATTGAATCTACCCTCGTTATATCATCATTTATTCATTTCTTTTGAAACACTAATCTTTAGGGTTCACTATAAAACCGTAGCCTCTTAATGTTAAGGGTATTGTTTAGTCAATTTAGTGTCTTAAATTTCTAACATAAATTATTGACCAGGGCTAGTAAACTGATGAAGTGTGGCGCACTATATGTGCTTAAGAAGCCTATTCCTTACTTCATTGTTTTGTGTTTTACGTTGTTTTTAGGGGGGTTTTTTTTCTTGGAGATATAAAGATGGTTAATCTAAAGCTATGGGAAGACTTGTGTGAATCTAAATTTATTTTAGAAGGAAGAAAAGGAATTTTACTAAAACTAATCTAGTTTTCATAAAATCAAACAAAAAACTGAGCACTAGTTTAAGATCTAATTTGGAAATCAAAGCACTTATCTAATCTATTTATTAATCCTAATCCATGGATCTATTTCTAAAACTGAGATTGATAATTATAATGCCTATCTTAAATGAAAGAAGAAAAATAAATCAACTATTGTACCTTCAATTATCTCAACATTCAATTGTTAGGTATGACCCTATTGAGATGGAGTTTAGAAACTACTTCTACTTTAGTCTGCTAAGGTCTTAGAATAGAAAACAAGGAATGAAAATGAAAATATCTAAGATGTGTTTAGCTACTCCAATTATTCAATTTGTGAAGAGTGACCTTCTTGAAGTAATGTTTGAGTAAGCTAACTACATTTGTTTGAACTAGAGAACTAGGAAAACTCTGTAAATGAATAACTCAAAAATTGCATTACACTTAATCATTCAACCATCCCTTCTTAATATGTTCATATTAGCTCCTTTTAGAGTGGTTTTTAGGAAGATTGTTGTTTGCAATTGAGGGTATTGAAATTAAAAGCATGTAATATCTAGCTAAAATCAACTAAATGTATAATTGACTTGTCAGCCACATTCAAATGTGAAGTATTTAACCTCTTGAGATGCCTTTGGAGAAATCAATTATGCCTTTAGTCCTTGGTAAGAAAATTACAAAAAGCAAGATAAATTCAACTACTGCATATGTGAGATATTTAACCATTTAATGTAGAATTGAGCATAATGAAAATGGCTTTCATAAACATCTATTAACACAGTAATTGACAACTCTATTTAATGAAAATGAAAAGGAAGGAACAGTAAAGAAAACTAGATAACTGTGAATTCTTATTGCTCCAAAGCCATCCAATTTTGGAAAATAGATAAAACACTACTTTCATGAGATGCTTATTAGGAAAAATAAGATTACACAGTGAAGTAAATCTACATTTGAAAAGAAAATTAACAATTGCAATGGAAAACTAAACTATTTGCATGAATCCATGTAAAACAAACTAATTAATCTTACAAATTTATAAATGGATGCACATGGTTGATGGGGGCCCTTCCATTGTCCAATAGCATTCCAACTTGCAAGAGTTCACATTCTAAAACTCAATAATAGAAAATAACTTGCTTTATTAATAAATTCACAACTCTACATCCCATTCCATCTCAAGCCTTGATAAAAAACATTCTATAATTCTTTCTCTTCTTCTCCTATTTTTCACATATCTTGATAGGAGAAAGCTTTTCCTATTTATACAAAAATATGAGAATTTATCTCATTAATGAGAGTCCATGAATCTCTCCCTCTATCTCTAGAGTTACAATCAAAATAGGAAATGATAATACACATGTCTTTTTAGAGTTTCAATACAAATAGGAAATGAGACACATATCTTCTTAGAGTTTCAATACAAAAAGGAAATGAGACACATATTCTCATGATCCCATGATCTTCTCCACGCAAATTCGAATTTGGTTTTGGGAGGCCACATAAAGGTCTTTTAGAAGCTTCCTTTTGACCTACACATGGCAACAATCTCATCCCACTTGTTAGGTATAAACATATGCACATTATTTTCTATTTTTTAACCACAAATTCACTTAAAAATGCTAAGAATTAATAAAGTTTGGAAAAACATAAATGTAACCCAATAGTGGTAATGGTAAGGTATATGCAATTAAATGGAGGTGGAGTGAAGGTGGTAATATGGAAATATAAGTGAAAATGTAATGGAAGTGAATGAAAATTTCAAGGCCCAACATACCCCCCTATTGAAGCTATTGCATGTCCTCATGCAATTTATTACATTAATTATTTTTTATCCTTGAGCTTTGACTTAACTTTGTGTGATATCATTTGATAACTTCATACATTTGCAAAGTGTTTTACTTGAATTGCAACATGGTTGGTTCTTGTGTTACAACCATATTTTGTCGTTGCATTCAATTTTGACCTTTGATCTTTGCATAATGATAATTTGATTTTTATTGCAAAGTATATATTTATTGGATTGCATCATGGTTGATTCTTGTGTGGCAACCATGATTGTGTTTGTATCCAATTATCTTTTGAGTACTTTTGAAAAGCCATTGTATGCTCATAATAATAATGTAATAGTTTAAAGAGCTAACTGGATTATCCACAGTACTAAGGAACATGTGTCGACGTTTCGAATCCCAACGGGGATCCATTATCTGGACTTTTAGAATGAAGAAATTAAGAGAAGGGTTTTAGACTATTAATAGAGATAAATTTCCTGTAAAGAACCGACCACAATTTTTGTATTTTGTATTTTTATTATTTTTAATATTTTTAATAATTATATTTCTAATTTAATAAATTTTATTATGGTTAATAATTAATAAAATCAAAGTTATATATAAAATAAAGAATATAGGATGATTATGCCTAATTTTTATTAATTATTTAGTTAGTTTAATTATGCCTATTAAACTAACTAAATAGATTAGTTCATTAATTTTTTATAATGATAAAGATTTAAGGTTCATTTTTATTTTTATTTTTATTAATAATAGTTTATTTTAATTCATTATTTTTATAATAATAAAGATTTAAGATTCATTCATTTTTTATTTTTATTTTAATTATTTTAATTATTATTATGCTTATTCAATTTACTAATTAGTTAGTTCAATTTTTATTATGCCTTTTATTTATTATATTATATAGTAACTAAATTGGTTTATTTAGTTTTTTTAAAATATATTTAATTTTATAATTTAATTTGGGACAATATAAAATATATAAATAAAAGAAGTAAATATTTAGTTTTATTTTAATTTTTGAATTTTTAATTAATTATGCTTATTATAATTCACTAATTAATCTTAAATGTGAGGAAAATTTTATAGGATAGTTTTAGTGATTAACTAATAGTTAATTAATTTTAAAAATATATATTTAATTTATTGTAATATAATTAAGGTTTTAATAAAATATAAATATATAATTTAATTTAAAAAGATATATTTAATTAATTAACTAATAGTTAATTATTAATCAATAATTATTAGTAAACTTTCCTATAAAATTTTCCTAACATTTAAGATTAATTAGTGAATTATAATAAGCATAATTAATTAAAAATTCAAAAATTAAAATAAAACTAAATATTTATTTCTTTTATTTATGTATTTTATATTGTTCCAAATTAAATTATAAAATTAAATATACTTTTAAAAAACTAAAATAACCAATTTAATTACTATTTATTATAATATACTTTTAAAAAACTAAATTAACCAATTTAATTACTATATAATATAATAAATAAAAGGCATAATAAAAATTGAACTAACTAATTAGTAAATTGAATAAGCATAGTAATAAAAAAGAAAAAGAAAAAAAGAAAGAAGAATGAATCTTTATTATTATAAAAATAATGAATTAAAATAAACTATTATTAATAAAAATAAAAATAAAAATAAAAATGAATCTTAAATCTTTATTGTTATAAAAAATTAATAAATTAATCTATTTAGTTAGTTTAATAGGTATAATTAAACTAACTAAATAATTAATAAAAATTAGGCATAATCATCTTATATTCTTTATTTTATATATAACTTTGATTTTATTAATTATTAACCATAATATAATTTATTAAATTAGAAATATAATTATTAAAATTATTAAAAATAATAATAAAAATACAAAATACAAAA
Source organism: Pinus albicaulis (assembly GCA_034641835.2). Lineage (NCBI taxonomy): Eukaryota > Viridiplantae > Streptophyta > Pinopsida > Pinales > Pinaceae > Pinus > Pinus albicaulis. Next base: position 1,015,332,905 of record CM076578.1, read on the forward strand.
ATTGTGGTCAGCTTTTTACAGGAAATTTATCTCTATTAATAGTCTGAAACCCTTCTCTTAATTTCTTCATTCTAAAAGTCTTGATGATGGATCCCCGTTGCGGTTCGAAATGTCAACACATGTTCCTTAGTACTGTGGATAATCCAATTAGCTCTTTAAATAATGATCACCACAGGAGTTTAAAAACAAAAAATGTAATAGTTAATATCTTTTGGAAGTATGTGGGTTTCTGAATGTGACATGAACATGGAAAAGTATGAATATGAATGTATTCCCCGCCTCCCCAACTCAAGGTATTGGAAATTTTATGAAATGAGGAAGAGAAATGTTTTTTCCAAAAATTATCATTCTATCTTTTCAAGGAATTCTATGGTAAAAAGTTAGAAAATGATGTACCTTAACTTAGCCATTGAAAATGGATGAGCTGCATGTGTGGTGGCTGCAAAATTCTAATCATAATCTTCTTCAAGTGGTTGTACAAGTTATGGAGAAAAGAGTAAAGATGTCTTTTTATTGCTTCTACTAAAACTGTTGAATTTTTTGCAGAATGGTGCTGATTCTATTGTTATCATTTGATTATGTAGCTGCCATTTGATTTTGCAGTTGTTATCTAATTCTGTAGCTGTCATCTGATTCAGCAGCTGCATATTTTATTCATTTGCTCCAAAATGCTGAAAATGATAGTCTTCATGTCTCCAAAACTCATTGGCACAATTCATGCTATGTGAATAGATGTTCTGATGTCGAACATAGCAAGAAATTGTTTACTTAGTGGCCATTAATGGATGCCACTAATCAACACGAGAACTCCCACCATTGATGACAATGAGAGTCAAGGTGCCCAAACACATCTTGCTAGGTACGAATAATTTTGTTGTTGTCGAGTACCTAGAAGATCCGATGAACAAGAAACATTAATGTATTCTCATTGTTCGTCGGTAAGAAGACTTGCCATTAAGGGATGCAAGCCTCAAGGTGTTTTTGCAAGGACTCAATAATTTGCATTCAAGCAAGGTTTATTTGCAAAATGAAAAGGATAGGAAAATGAAAATGGCAAATGACAATGGGAAAAAATCATGTAGGTGAGCTTCTTGCTTTTATTTGTGGAGTAGAGAAAAAGTAATAGAAAGTGTATGTGAATGAAGAAAAATGAACAATTGACTCTTGCTGGGAAAATAATTGTGGCTTGATTTGAAGTTCTTGGTTGAATTTATAATTCAAAAGGGAGGAAAAGTAATGGTCTTTGATAAATATGGACATGGACTTGTTCTTATGTTTCTCATGATATTGGTATATTGAAGACCAATTGTCGTCACAATTTAATCTTCTTGTTGATCATTCAATCATCCTAAATCTGCAAAAAAAACTTGACATAAAGAAGTTAAGTGTGTTAAAAAAGAATTAGCTAATTTCTTTCTGATTCTTACGCAAATATTAAATGTCAAATGAAATAGATTAAGGTAAATCAAAAAGTTTTATATTCGATCCAATTCATGATATCGATAAAAATTCATTTTTAAAGAATAACCATGAAAAATAAATCAACTCCCTATTTTCGGATGACTTCATGCACTTTGCTCAGTAAAACAATTGGTATCACAAAGATTCATTGTATCCTGCAAGTTAAAAATTCATAGAAAAATACACATTAACAATATTAATGCCAAATGTTCAGAAATCATCTAAATAATCTTCCAATTGTTCTGCAAGCCATTATTAAGAAGAAATTATTAATAAAGATTTTTTATTTTTTTAATATATATATATATATATATATATATATATATATATATATATATGAAATAAAGCATGGATGAAATAATCGTCTTTATGAATATTTTTGAAACAAAGTCAAGCCAATGCCTCCTTCATGCAAGATAAAAATAAAAAGCCTGAAATTTCTAAAGTCAACTTCCTAACTATGAAGGAGATGGAGGCAGAATCCTTCTCAATTTATACAACTTGCATTTGGTTCAGATGTGATAGTGCCTTTGTCTCAAATAAACCATTTGTCACCCATCATGGTGCCACCACAAATGAATTATGCCACATTCTCCTACAGATCATGAAATCAGATCCTTGATTATTTCTCAAAATCGAATTTCATCAAACTGTAACTATTGCATTAAAAAAAAACATTTTTCTCTCGCGCACACTGCAAAGTAAGGCTCCAAAGAACCATGAATTTCTCCCAAATGGATGAAAATTTCAAAAAAAAATTATTCTGGTTACCTAATTCACCCCGCTCCCGAAAAAACCCATGTTTTAGTTTTTTCAAATTCGCCTCGGTTTTCTCAGCAAATGTGTTTTAAAATCGGGTGTTTTTAACAATTAAGCATTTCTGGCAATTTCGTTTTTTGTCAATTACTTCTGCAACAAAATAAAATAACTGTGGTTTGGTTTTTGATTTGTAGGTTTTGAAAGCTCAAAGAATTTGGCCATTGTGTCATGAATTAGACCCAGCAAAGATATTCAATTCAAACTTGCTCACCAAAATTCTTCCTATTATTTTTAATTGTAAACACAGAGGGTCATGCAGTGAATTTTTTTTTTTTTTTTTTTGCAGGTTGTCTGCTTGAAGAGTTGTTGCTTCAATATTTCATGGAGAGGCTTGGAGACCTGCTTGAGTTGTGGCATGAGTGGCCTTTGCAAATTCAATGGCTACATGGTTGGAGGCTTATTAACTTGGAGGCCTGTGCATATGCGCAAGGCCAAGCCAAAGGTTGGCCTCACGCATATGTGTGGGCCTCTTTGGCTATTGTTTTATTGTTCGAAATTTTCAAAGGCCATGGCCATCGTTAATTTTTATTTACGTTTAGTTTGGTTATTGATTTTATTTTTTTAAAATAAAAATATATATGTTATATTTTCAAATATATATATATATATATATATATATATATATATATATATATATTTCATTAAACAAAACAATTTACTGAAATTTAAAAATTTTCAATCAAATTTTTTTTAAATTGATTTGTTAATAAAATTATATATGTTATATTTTCAAAAATTTAAAAATATACATAAGGTTTCATTGAACAAAACAATTTATTGAAATTAAAAATTTTCATCATTTTTATTTTTATTTTAAAGTTTATTGTAAAATTAAAAAACAATTTATTGAAATTAAAAATTTTCATCATTTTTATTTTTATTTTAAAGTTTATTGTAAAATTAAATCAAATGAAATGAGGAAAACATTTTTTTTATTTTTAATATATATATATATATATATATATATATATATATATATTCCCCTGATTCTCCAGATCACAAAAAGTGCAGGAGGAGAGCATACTCAATAAATTATTAATTGATTTTTTTTTTAAGATGTAAGAAATAAGGTCTCGTAATTACATTTCCCCGGTAACGACACCAAAATGTTTAGTCAATTTAGTGTCTTAAATTGCTAACATAAATTATCAACCAGGGCTAGTAAATTGATGAAGTGTGGTGCACTATATGTGCTTAAGCAACCTATTCCTTACTTCATTGTTTTGTGTTTTATGTTGTTTTTAGGAGGGTTTTTGTTCTTGGAGATCTAAAGATGGTTAATCTAAAGCTATGGAAAGACTTATGTGAATCTAAATTTATTTTAGAAGGAAGAAAAGGAAGTGTACTAAAAACTAATCTAATTTTCATAAAATCAAACAAAAAACCGAGGGCTAGTTTAAGACCTAATTTGGAAATCAAAGCACCTATCTAATCTGTTTATTAATCCTAATCCATGGATCTATTTCTAAAACTGAGATTGAGCATTACAATGCCTATCTTAAATGAAAGTAGAAATATAAATCAACTATTGTACCTTCAATTATCTCAACATTCAATTGTTAGGTATGACCATATTGAGATGGAGTTTAGTAACTGCTTGTACTTTATTTTGCTAAGGTCCTAAAACAAAAAACAAGGAATGCAAATGAAAATATCTAAGATGTGTTTAGCTACTCCAATTATTCAATTTGTGAAGAGTGACTTTCTTGAAGTAAAGTTTGAGTAAGCTAATTACATCTGTTTGAACTAGAGAACAAGGAAAAATCTGTAAATGAATAACTCAGAAATTGTATTACACTTAATCATTCAACCATCCCTTCTTAATATGTTCAGATTAGTTCCTTGTGGAGTGGTTTTTAGGAAGATTGTTATTTTCAATTAAGTGAGGGTCTTGGAAGTAAAAGCATGTAAGATCTAGCTAAAATCAACTAAATGTATAATTGACTTGTCAACCACATTCAAATGTGAAGTATTTAACCTCTTGAGATGCCTTTTGAGAAACCAATTATGCCTTTAGTCCTTGGCAGGCAAATGACAAAAAGCAAGATAAATTCAACTACTACATATGTGAAATATTTAACCATTTAATGTAGAATTGAGCATAATGAAAATGGCTTTCATAAACATCTATTAACATAGTAATTGACAACTCTATTTAATGAAAATGAAAAGGCAGGAATAATAAAGAAAAATAGATAACTGTGAATTCTTATTGCTCCAAAGCCATCGAATTTTGGAAAATAGATAAAACACTACTTTCTTGATATGCTTATTAGGAAGCATAAGATTACACAGTGAAGTAAATCTACATTTGAAAATAAAATTAACAATTGCAATGGAAAACTAAAATATTTGCATGAATCCATGTAAAACAAACTAATTAATCTTACAAATTTATAAATGGATGCACATGGTTGATGGGGGCCCTTCCATTGTCCAATAACATTCCAACTTACAAAAGTTCACATTCTAAAACTCAATAATAGAAAATAACTTTCTTTATTGATAAACTCACAACTCTACATCCCATTCCGTCTCAAGCCTTGTTACAAAACATTCTATAATTCTTTCTCTTCTTCTCCTAATTTTTACATATCTTGATCGGAGAAAGCTTCTCCTATTCATACAAAAATATGAGAAGTTATCTCATTAATGAGAGTCCATGAATGTCTTCCTCTATCTCTAGAGTTAGAATCAAAATAGGAAATGATAAGACACATGTATTTTTAGAGTTTCAATACAAATAGGAAATGAGACACATATCTTCTTAGAGTTTCAATACAAAAAGGAAATGAGACACATATCCTCATGATCCCATGATCTTCTCCACTCAAATTCGAATTTGGTTTTGGGAGGCCACATAAAGGTCTTTTAGAAGCTTCCTTTTGACCTACACATGGCAACAATCTCATCCCACTTGTTAGGTATAAGCATGTGCACATTATTTTATAATTTTTAACCACAAATTCACTTAAAAATGCTAAGAATTAATAAAGTTTGGAAAAACATAAATGTAACCCAATAGTGGTAATGGTAAGGTAAATATAATGAAATGGAGGTGGAGTGAAGGTGGTAATATGGAAATATAAGTGAAAATGTAATGGAAGTGAATGAAAATTTCAAGGCCCAACAAGTATGTTGATGAAACCCTAATTTACTTAGGGATTGTACAATAAAATTCTATCCTTTCTTAGGATATGTAAACAAAAATTTTGAAACACTAGTCCTCTTAGGGTTGTTATGATATTTAGGGTTTTGATATTTTTATGACAAAATCCTAGTCTTTTAGGGTTTATTACTATAATCTGAAACACTTGATCTTTAAGGTTGTGATTAGTTAGGTTTTGTTGTTAATATCTAGGTTATAAGTCGAAATCCTAGATTTTAAGGGATTGGTGAATTAGGGTTTATGAGAAAGAGCCTTGTAATAGCTAAAATTAAACCCTAGGAATGAAACCTTAGGTATGTATGCTTTCACTCAATCGAAAACCTAGCTTGATTAAAATTGTTTTATATCTAACTTTGATGCATTTTTATAATCTTTACCTCAGTAAGTATTGATGTGATTTTCTAGTATTAAACCCTAGATATGCATATGTTAGTATGCTAACTTGATTATTGATATATTTAGGGCATATAAAAAAAACCTTAGTAAAGTTTGTCATGAAGTCCTAAATGCATATTGTTGAAACTCTAGATGTATAATATAATTATTGAATTGTTGAAATATCTCAAAGACAAAGTCTAGATTTTATGACACAACCCTAGCAATAAGTTGAAGTCTAGGATATAATAGGATGTGTCTCTTGCGATTTATGATCCTAACTAGATTTAGGAAATTGATGTCTAAAGATTGAATGTTTTTTATGCTTCCATTATGATGACATGATATAGTTGACTTCGTGCTTCTATATACTTTTACTTGGTTGTACTTGTTTAAATTTTGTAGGTACATAATCTTCAGGATTTTTAAGATATTCATAATTAAAGATGACTTGATGATGATTATGAAATTTTGAATGCCTTGAAATTTTCATCGAAGTTATCAGAAGGAAGTTGTTGATATACCTAGGTTAAGAGGGAGCCCGATAGAAGAAAGGGTATATCTCCCCAATTAAGAGGGAGGACATATTATAACAATAATTATAAATACCTTGAAGTAATGAAATAAATAAATAAAACTAATGCATATGAATGATCATGATTTTGGAAGACTAGAGAAGTACCGAGGCGGCATTCGGTGATGTTAAGGAAGTGAAAGAAGAATTTTTTTGAAAATATGTATATGATAACTTGATGATGATGTAAGCAACATCAAAATTATAGATGACCCTAAAGATTTGTGTTTACTTGTATATATAAATTTGAAATTTTATTACTGAATTGGGTTGTGATTGTGCAGGATATCTCCATAAAAGGTTGATCATTTTAAGAATGCTTGTTTGGTGGATATATCTAATTTAGTCGATTAGGAGAGATGAAGCATATTATGGCAAGATGCTTGGGAAGACATCTGGCTGGTCTATGTGTGGATTTATAGATCTTGAAGAGGGAGGGTGGCATTGGTCATGGAAATCCTACCTTGGATATGCACCTAGATCCCCAGGTTAGTGGTAGAGCTTAAAAGAATCATGGTACCTAGATTTGGATAAAGCTTGAGTCCCCATTGTCCCACCCAAATATCATAACCTGGTTAGGCATCTAGTCCGTAGCACTAAGTGTGCTAGAACTCATTGTAGTTCATATCATTTTTAGATCTTACATATAACTCCATATATGTAATTATGAATACATCCCTAGTTAAGAGGGAGTATTGAAGAATGTAAGTAGTGTCACTCTTCATAATTTTATTTATTGTATTTGTCAAAAGAAAATTTTATTATTAAATAAATTGACTTATTAAAGCATGGGTTTCATGCTTGTGTCAATGGTCAATAAGTAAAAGCACCCATTGAGTGCTATAGAATTTTTGTTTAAGTCAAAATCAAATTTATTTTGTAAGAAACCCTTCATGGGTTCAGGGTGTCAAAGATAAAAATATATTTTGTCATGTTAAAAATCTCCTCCATCAAGTCACCTTGCAAGTTGACCTCAAGTGATCTTATATAAGTAGGCTCCTCCAAATAATTCATGTCTACTTCATTTACAGTCAGGAAAAACTATAAATACCCATGTGAACTCCACTCAAATGAGAAGTGACAAAAGTTTAAACATATTTCAGGGGAACAAAAATTAGGAGGATTCAAATTATCTACAGGATCAAGGTAATGAAGGACCTAGGTACTAAGTTATTGCAGACCAAAGTGTGATAAGATTGCAAGACTGAAATATGACATGAAAACAAGATTGAAGGATAAGAAGACTGCATGAACAAAGTATAACATGAATACAAAATCAAAGCTTGAAAGAATACATAACTAAAGTATGATATGACTGCAAAACCAAAGCATGATGTGTCACTTAGGAACAAGGTTCACTTGATGGATTGAAGGTTTCCTTAGTTTAGGTATCAATGGTTTTGGTCTATCTCAATGTGATTTGAATCTACTGAAGGAAGAGTTCTTGAATGGGTTTTCCCCTACTTAAGGGTTTTTCCCTGGCTGAGTTGCTACATCTTGTGTTCCTTATAATTTTTTTGTTTTCCATTTATTTTGATGAAAGAATAATATAAATAAGTAAAAGAATAACTAATATTTATATAATAATATTCACGAGTAAATGTCAAGGTCTGAGAGAAATATGATTCCATAGATTTCTCAACACCTTTGTCGTGAGAAATGTACATTTGTAGAAATGTGTGATGTCATATAAGAGAAATGTTTTTGTGAAAGTGACATCTCATGACAAAGAAATAGATGAGTTTTGATACATTACATAGTAACAAAGATCAATTTCTTGTGATATTTTTCATCATGGAAATATCTCTTTTATGAAAAACATCGCATCACACTAAAATAAACCATTGGATTTGATATGTTGCACTATAATAAATATTGTTTTCCATGTGATCTTTTCCATGAAAGTGAAAATACTTGCAATACACAAAAGCAATAGTTTTGACAATAATATTTTAAGAGATGTGTCATTCCATAGGAAGATATTCTACACTGAGAGGATACAAGTTTTGGGCAATGTGAAATATGACATTTAAAAAAAAAAAATTGGTCTTCCACTATCACGAAAAATTCAAATTTGAAACAATGCATTATGTAGCATGAGAGAGAATTTTATGAGAATATAACACGCGCAACAAAAAATAGATGAAGTTCAATATATTGCATTGTGAAAAATATATTTTAAACATAATACATTGCATCATTAAAAAAAATATCTTCTACATGAAAATCACATCATGACACAATTCTTTGTCTTGTGATATGTCACATCATGGAGGAATGATAAATTTTCCTTGCAACTTTTTGCGCAATAGAATAATTTATTTGTGAGAAAAGTAGAAAAATCTATTTCTCACACAAAAAAATAAAAAATGTTTTATTTTCTTGAAAATAAAAATGTGAACAATTTTTAAGTGTCGAAAGCACGATTATCGTTAGAAAAAAATCCTAGGCATTATCCTCCACTACAATCTCTAGTGTTAGGATCCATGAGAGGCATTTATTCCATGTCGTGAAACACACTGGGAGCGCTCAACCCAAAGTCCAACAATCTCCCCCAACGCGAGCTAGGTGAGTTTCAAAATCAAGGCTTGTCACTTTGATACCACTTGTTGGAATCACAATTATGTTTAAACCAAAACGCATGGGCATTATTCTCTGCTATAATTACCAAATTTATGATCTGAAGTGGTTATTCCATGTCACGAAACACATGGGAAGCGCTCGGCCGAATGTCCAACATTAAGAAAAAATTCTAAGATACAATATCCAGTTTTTTCTTGAATGCATTATTTATAAGAAAATATGCTCTCAAAACTAAATGATATGCCAAAAAACCACTACTAAGATGAAAAACAAAATTTACTTGTTAAATTGAAGGAAAAAAATATACCCTTTTTTATAAGTGTGTTGCATACTCAACACAATCCAAGCAAAATTTACATTTTCAATGGCATAACATTGAAATTTGTGATTATTTTATATTCTTTCATCTTTAATTTAATTTGTTTGCTAAGTATTTTTTTAATAAATGTTATAGAGGACTATTAAAGTCATTAAACTAAAAAGGAAATATTTAAAATACTAGAAACAATTATTAAGTTGCAACCTCCAAAAATTATTTTAGAAAATTCTTAATAGTAATCACAGATCAAAGGTTGAGATTTATCTCATAAATAATTATGCCATTTCTATAAAGAAAAATTCCATATAAACTAGAGTTATAGTTTTTTGAGTATATAGTATTAATAACCCATTATATTCATCTATAATATTCTAAAAAATATTATTTATTGATTAAAAATTTCTATAATTTAAAATAAAGATATGATTTTGTTAATTTAAAATAAAATTAATTTTATAAATAGGTTGATGTTTCAAGTATTTAATTTATATAATGAATTAAGTTAAATAAAAAAAAAATTTTAACAGTACAACACATCTCAATAAATATTATTTCTCTAACAAAAATCACAATTTCTTAGGACAAATGCATCACACCAAAGCATTTTTTACAATGATTACACTCAAATCTAAAGGGGTACTAACGGAACCAATTTTTTTTTGAAATGTGATATACATAAAATTCAATTGTACATTAAAAAAAATTGTGATGTAACATAAAAAATTAAATTGTACATAAAAGTAAGTTTTTGAGAGATCCGAAAATAAGCATGAAAATTTTCAAAAAATGGCAAGGTTAAGTAATTTCTAGTTAAAATAATAGTAGCTATCATTTTCACCAAAGTGATTACAAAACCACAGAGAAGATATCAAATAACGTCGTTTCGCCATGTTGGAAATAACTCCCAACCACCGCCATGAATAAAGGAGTGGCAGTAGCGCACACTTAATAAATCTTTGATTGTAGGAAAGGACAAGCACATATCTAAGAGCCGGAGGCATTTTCACGCAATTTTCAAAAAAACAGAGCAGGGCCCATACTCTATGTTTAAGTCTTACCCATCGCATTACTTACCTTTTTGCCCGCAGGCGCAACCCGTAACTTTTATGTTTTAACTTTGAAGCCTTTCGCCATATGTTAAGTTTTCGTTGATGTGATATCGGCGAGACCCACTTACCTTTACCGCATTTTGGAAACCACCGCAATCCTTTTTATTTATGCTTATCCCTTTGTCTTTGTATTTCACACTTACCATAAGTTTTAAGCCACCTGCAATGCGCCCTTCACAAGTTTCAAATCTCACCTTCAAGCCGCCCTGCAAGTTATTTGTTTTGCGATGTGATGCAATAGCTACCACACATCGCAATCGCAAAATTTTGTGTGTTCCTTAATAAGCGCCCGCAAGTTATTTGTTGTTAAGTTGTGATGCGATATGTTCCACGTCACAATTGCACATCGCAAAAATTTAAGGTTTGTTTTGTATCGCACAATGATAAAAGTTAGAATCGTTGATGAAGCGATTTGCGATGGGGCGATGGATGCGATGTGTTTTCTGAACCACATTGCATAATATTTGATATCCACCCTTTTGTGTTATGAATGCGCTTGTATGCTATTTCGTGTATAAACAACGACATGACTCTGTGCGCCGTTAATGAAGAAATGGGATTTGATAGCAAAGGGATGATTCGTTGTTACCTGTCCATCAAGAATTGAATAGAATTTAGTCGCTTAGGCTTCAACCATTTTGTATAAATCAAATGTAATTTCCATATGTTGGAGAGAGTGATGGAATAAAAAATAAATTTGTTCCTCTCCTGTGTTTTAGGTTGTCTGTCTGTGTGTGAATGTTTTTTTTTATTATAGCATTCTTTATATTGTAAAGGGGGAACACATTCCTCTGTTTTGTTTATGTTTATTCATAAATTTCGACATGGTATCAGAGTAGTTCTAGGCTCTCACTAAAAGAAGCATGAGTTCTCTCTTTACTGAAGACGCTATAAGATGGATTGTTTATAGAAGCAGAAGTTTCCACTAGTGAGAAAGTTTTTACAAAAGTGATAAAGTTTGTGTTTGCACAGTCAAGATGGTAGCAGCAGGCACAAGCCCAACAAATCCACAATTACCACAGTTCAATGGGAAGAATTATAATTATTGGGCCATTACAATGAAGGCCCTATTTTCTTCACAAGATATTTGGGAGCTGTTGGATAATGGTTTCCAAGAACCCAGACAGATGCGATAGCATATAATGCTTTGACACAAGCACAAAGAGATTTTTTGAGAGAAAATAAGAAGGAGGACTCCAAAGCCCTCTTCTATATCTTTCAAGCATTATATGAGAGTATTTTCCCAAGGATTGTAACAACAATAAAGTCTAAGGAGGCTTGGGATACTCTCCATACATCCTACCAAGGTATGGAAAAAGTAAAGAAAAAAAAAATTCAAATGCTGAGGAGAGATTTTGAAACTTTCTGCATGAAAGAGTCTGATAACATAGACTCATTCTTCACACATGTGATTGGGTTGGTTACCCAAATTAGGTCTCATGGAGAGACACTTGAGGAAATAAGAATAGTGGAGAATTATTAACAATCTTCTCCACTATTCTTATTTCCTCAAGTGTCTCTCCATGAGACCTAATTTGGGTAACCAACCCAATCACATGTGTGAAGAATGAGTCTATGTTATCGGGACTCTTTCATGCAGAGAGTTTCAAAATCTCTCCTCAAAGCATTTGAATTTTTTGTTTTCTTTACTTTTTGCCATACCTTGGTAGGATGTATGGAGAGTATCCCAAGCCTCCTTAGACTTTATTGTTGTTACAATCCTTGGGAAAATACTCTCATATAATGCTTGAAAGATATAGAAGAGGGCTTTGGAGTCCTCCTTCTTATTTTCTCTCAAAAAATCTCTTTGTGCTTGTGTCAAAGCATTATATGCTACTGCATCTGCTGGTTCTTGGAAACCATTATCCAACAGCTCCCAAATATCTTGTGAAGAAAATAGGGCCTTCATTGTAATGGCCCAATAATTATAATTCTTCCCATTGAACTGTGGTAATTGTGGATTTGTTGGGCTTGTGCTCGTCTGCTGCCATCTTGATCTGTGCAAACACAAACTTTCTCACTTTTGTAAAAAACTTTCTCACTAGTGGAGAATTCTCGCTTCTATAAACAATCCATCTTATAGCGTCTTCGATAGAAAGAGCGAAACTCATGCTTCTTTTAGTGAGAGCCTAGAACTACTCTGATACCATGTCGAAATTTATGAATAAACATAAACAAAACAGAGGAATGTGTTCCCCCTTTACAATATAAAGAATGCTATAATAAAAAAAAACATTCACACACAGACAGACAACCTAAAACACAGGAGAGGAACAAATTTATTTTTTATTCCATCACTCTCTCCAACATATGGAAATTACATTTTGATTTATACAAAATGGTTGAAGCCTAAGCGACTAAATTCTATTCAATTCTTGATGGACGAGTAACAACCAATCGTCCCTTTGCTATCAAAGCCCATTTCTTCATTAATCGGCGCACTGGAGTCATGTCGTTGTTTATACACGAAATAGCATACAAGCGCATTCATAACACAAAAGGGTGGATATCAAATATTATGCAATGTGGTTCAGAAAACACATCGCATCCATCGCCCCATCGCAAATCGCTTCATCAACGATTCTAACTTTTATCATTGTGCGATACAGAACAAACCTTAAATTTTGCGATGTGCAATTGTGACGTGGAACATATCGCATCACAACTTAACAACAACAAATTGCAGGCGCTTATTAAGGAACACACAAAATTTTGCGATTGCGATGTGTAGTAGCTATTGCATCACATCGCAAAACAAATAACTTGCAGGCGGCTTGAAGGTGAGATTTGAAACTTGTGAAGGGCGCATTGCAGGTGGCTTAAAACTTATGGTAAGTGTGAAATACAAAGACAAAGGGATAAGCATAAATAAAAAGGATTGCGGTGGTTTCCAAAATGCGGTAAAGGTAAGTGGGTCTCACCGATATCGCATCAACGAAAAACTTAACATATGGCGAAAGGCTTCAAAGTTAAAACATAAAAGTTGCGGGTTGCGCTCACGGGCAAAAAGGTAAGTAATGCGATGGGTAAGACTTAAACATAGAGTATGGGCCCCTGCTCTGCTTTTTTTCTGAAAATTGCGTGAAAATGCCTCCGGCTCTTAGATATGTGCTTGTCCTTTCCTGCAATCAAAGATTTATTAAGTGTGCTCTATTGCCACTCCTTTATTCATGGCGATGGTTGGGAGTTATTTCCAACATGGCGAAACGACGTTATTTGATATCTTCTCTGTGGTTTTGTAATCACTTTGGTGAAAATGATAGCTACTATTATTTTAACTAGAAATTACTTAACCTTGCCATTTTTTGAAAATTTTCATGCTTATTTTCAGATCTCTCGAAAACTTACTTTTATGTACAATTTAATTTTTATGTTACATCACAATTTTTTTAATGTACAATTGAATTTGATGTATATCACATTTCAAAGAAAATTGGTTCCGTTAGTACCCCTTTAGATTTGAGTGTAATCATTGTAAAAAATGCTTTGGTGTGATGCATTTGTCCTAAGAAATTGTGATTTTTGTTAGAGAAATAATATTTATTGAGATGTGTTGTACTGTTAAAAAAAAATGTTTTATTTAACTTAATTCATTATATAAATTAAATACTTGAAACATCAACCTATTTATAAAATTAATTTTATTTTAAATTAACTAAATCATATCTTTATTTTAAATTATAGAAATTTTTAATCAATAAATAATATTTTTTAGAATATTATAGATGAATATAATGGGTTATTAATACTATATACTCAAAAAACTATAACTCAAGTTTATATGGCATTTTTATTTATAGAAATGGCATAATTATTTATGAGATAAATCTCAACCTTTGATCTGCGATTACTATTAAGAATTTTCTAAAATAATTCTTGGAGGTTGCAACTTAATAATTGTTTCTAGTATTTTAAATATTTCCTTTTTAGTTTAATGACTTTAATAGTCCTCTATAACATTTATTAAACAAATACTTAGCAAACAAATTAAATTAAAGATGAAAGAATATAAAATAATCATAAATTTCAATGTTATGCCATTGAAAATGTAAATTTTGCTTGGATTGTGTTGAGTATGCAACACACTTATAAAAAAGGTATATTTTTTTCCTTCAATTTAACAAGTAAATTTTGTTTTTCATCTTAGTAGTGGTTTTTTGGCATATCATTTAGTTTTGAGAGCATATTTTCTTATAAATAATGCATTCAAGAAAAAACTAGATATTGTATCTTAGAATTTTTTCTTAATGTTGGACATTCGGTTGAGCGCTTCCCATGTGTTTCGTGACATGGAATAACCACCTCAGATCATAAATTTGGTAATTATAGCAGAGAATAATGCCCACGCGTTTTGGTTTAAGCATAATTGTGATTCCAACAAGTGGTATCAAAGCGACAAGCCTTGAGTTTGAAACTCACCTAGCTCGCGTTAGGGGAGATTATTGGACTTTGAGTTGAGCGCTCCCAGTGTGTTTCACGACATGGAATAAATGCCTCTCGTGGATCCTAACACTAGAGATTGCAGTGGAGGATAATGCCTAGGATTTTTTTCTAACAATAATCGTGCTTTCAACACTTAAAAATTGTTCACATTTTTATTTTCGAGAAACTACAACATTTTTTATTTTTTTGTGTGAGAAATAGATTTTTCAGATTTTGTCACAAATAAATTATTCTATTGCGCAAAAATTTGCAAGGAAAATTTATCATTCCTCCATGATGTAACATATCACAAGACAAAGAATTGTGTCATGATGTGATTTTCATGTAGAAGATATTTTTTTTAATGATGCAATGTATTATGTTTAAAATATATTTTTCACAATGCAATATATTGAACTTCATCTATTTTTTGTTGCGACGTGTTATATTCTCATAAAAATCTCTCTCATGCTACATAATGCATTCTTTCTAATTTGAATTTTTCGTGATAGTGGAAGACCAATTTTTTTTTTTTTAAATGTCATATTTCACATTGCCCAAAACTTGTATCCTCTCAGTGTAAGATATCTTCCTATGGAATGACACATCTCTTAAAATATTATTGTCAAAACTATTGCTTTTGTGTATTGCAAGTATTTTCACTTTCATGCAAAAGATCGCATGGAAAAAAATATTTATTATAGTGTGACATATCAAATCCAATGGTTTATTTTAGTGTGATGTGATGTTTTGCATAAAAGAGATATTTCCATGATGAAAAATATCACAATAAATTGATCTTTGTTACTATGTAATGTATCAAAACTCATCTATTTCTTTGTCATGAGATGTCACTTTCACAAAAACATTTCTCTTATATGACATCACACATTTCTACAAATGTACATTTCTCACGACAAAGGTGTTGAGAAATCTATGGAATCATATTTCTCTCAGACCTTGAAATTTACTCGTGAATATTATTATATAAATATTAGTTATTATTTTACTTATTTATATTATTCTTTCATCAAAATAAATGGAAAAAAAAAAATTATAAGGAACACAGGATGTAGCCACTCAGCCAGGGAAAAACCCTTAAGTAGGGGAAAACCCATTCAAGAAATATTCCTTCAGTAGATTCAAATCACATTGAGACAGACCAAAACCATTGATACCTAAACTAAGGAAACCTTCAATCCATCAAGTGAACCTTGTTCCTAAGTGACACATCATGCTTTGGTTTTGCAGTCATATCATACTTTAGTTATGTAGTCTTTCAAGCTTCGATTTTGTATTCATGTTATACTTTTTTCATGCAGTCTTCTTATCCTTCAATCCTATATTCATGTCACATTTCAGTCTTGCAATCTTATCACACTTTGGTCTGCAATAACTTAGTACCTAGGTCCTTCATTACCTTGATCCTATAGATAATTTGAATCCTCCTAATTTTTGTTCCCCTGAAATATGTTTGAACTTTTGTCACTTCTCATTTGAGTGGAGTTCACATGGGTATTTATAGTTTTTCCTGACTGTAAATGAAGTAGACATGAATGATTTGGAGGAGCCTACTTATATAAGATCACTTGAGGTCAACTTGCAAGGTGACTTGATGGAGGAGATTTTTAACATGACAAAATAGATTTTTATCTTTGACACCCTGAACCCATGAATGGTTTCTTACACAATAAATTTTATTTTGACTTAAACAAAAATCCTATATCACTCAATGGGTTCTTTTACTTAGTGACCATTGACACAAGCATGAAACCCATGCTTTAATAAGTCAATTTATTTAACAATAAAATTTTCTTTTGACAAATACAATAAATACAATTATGAAGAGTGACACTACTTACATTCTTCAATACTCCCTCTTAACTAGGGATGTATTCATAATTACATATATGGAGGTATATGTAAGATCTAAAAATGATATGAACTACAATGAGTTCTAGCACACTTAGTGCTACGGACTAGATGCCTGACCAGGGTATGCTATTTGGGTGGGACAATGGGGACTCAAGCTTTATCCAACTTTAGGTACCATGATTCTTTTAAGCTCTACCACTAACCTGGGGATCTAGGTGCATATCCAAGGTAGGAGTTCCATGACCAATGCCACCCTCCCTCTTCAGGATCTATAAATCCACACATATACCAGCCAGATGTCTTCCCAAGCATCTTGCCATAATATGCTTCATCTCTCCTAATCAACTAAATTAGATATATCCACCAAACAAGCATTCTTAAAATGATCAACCTTTTATGGAGACATCCTGCACAATCACAACCCAATTCAGTAATAAATTTTCAAATGTATATATAGAAGTAAACACAAACCTTTAGGGTCATCTATAATTTTGATGTTGCTTACATCATCATCAAGTTATCATATACATATTTTCAAAAAAAATCTTCTTTCACTTCCTTAACATCACCGAATACCGCCTCGGTACTTCTCTAGTCTTCAAAAATCATGATCATTCATATGCATTAATTTTATTTATTTATTTCATTACTTCAAGGTATTTAAAATTATTGTTATAATATGTCCTTCCTCTTAATTTGGGAGATATACCCTTTCTTCTATCGGGCTCCCTCTTAACCTAGGTATATCAACAACTTCCTTCTGATAACTTTGATGAAAATTTCAAGGCATTCGGAATTTCATAATCATCATCAAGTCATCTTTAATTATGAATATCTTAAAAATCCCGAAGATTATGTACCTACAAAATTTAAACAACAAGTACAACCAAGTAAAAGTATATAGAAGCACGAAGTCAACTATATCATGTCATCATAATGGAAGCATAAAAAACAAACAAGATTTAGACATCAATTTCCTAAATCTAGTTAGGATCATAAATCACAAGAGACACATCCTATTATATCCTAGACTTCAACTTATTGCTAGGGTTGTGTCATAAAACCTAGACTTTGTCTTTGAGATATTTCAACAATTCAATAATTATATTATACATCTAGAGTTTCAACAATATGCATTTAGGACTTCATGACAAACTTTACTAGGGTTTTTTTTATATGCCCTAAATATATCAATAATCAAGTTAGCATACTAACATATGCATATCTAGGGTTTCATACTAGAAAATCACGTCAATACTTACTGAGGTAAAGCTTATAAAAATGCATCAAAGTTAGATATAAAACAATTTTAATCAAGCTAGGGTTTCGATTGAGCGAAAGCATACATACCTAGGGTTTCATTCCTAGGGTTTAATTTTAGCTATTACAAGGCTCTTTCTCATAAACCCTAATTCACCAATCCCTTAAAATCTAGGATTTCGACTTATAACCTAGATATTAACAACAAAACCTACTAATCACAACCTTAAAGATCAAGTGTTTCAGATTATAGTAATAAACCCTAAAAGACTAGGATTTTGTCATAACAATATCAAAACCCTACATATCACAACAACCCTAAGAGGACTAGTGTTTCAAAATTTTTGTTTACATATCCTAAGAAATGATAGAATTTTATTGTACAATCCCTAAGTAAACTAGGGTTTCATCAACATACCTGTTGGGCCTTGAAATTTTCTTTCACTTCCATTAAATTTTCACTTATATTTCCATATTACCACCTTCACTCCACCTCCATTTCATTATATTTACCTTACCATTACCACTATTGGGTTACATTTATGTTTTTCCAAACTTTATTAATTCTTAGCATTTTTAAGTGAATTTGTGGTTAAAAATTATAAAATAATGTGCACATGCTTATACCTAACAAGTGGGATGAGATTGTTGCCATGTGTAGGTCAAAAGGAAGCTTCTAAAAGACCTTTATGTGGCCTCCCAAAACCAAATTCGAATTTGAGTGGAGAAGATCATGGGATCATGAGGATATGTGTCTCATTTCCTTTTTGTATTGAAACTCTAAGAAGATATGTGTCTCATTTCCTATTTGTATTGAAACTCTAAAAATACATGTGTCTTATCATTTCCTATTTTGATTCTAACTCTAGAGATAGAGGAAGACATTCATGGACTCTCATTAATGAGATAACTTCTCATATTTTTGTATGAATAGGAGAAGCTTTCTCCGATCAAGATATGTAAAAATTAGGAGAAGAAGAGAAAGAATTATAGAATGTTTTGTAACAAGGCTTGAGACGGAATGGGATGTAGAGTTGTGAGTTTATCAATAAAGAAAGTTATTTTCTATTATTGAGTTTTAGAATGTGAACTTTTGTAAGTTGGAATGTTATTGGACAATGGAAGGCCCCCCATCAACCATATGCATCCATTTATAAATTTGTAAGATTAATTAGTTTGTTTTACATGGATTCATGCAAATATTCTAGTTTTCCATTGCAATTGTTAATTTTATTTTCAAATGTAGATTTACTTCACTGTGTAATCTTATGTTTCCTAATAAGCATATCAAGAAAGTAGTGTTTTATCTATTTTCCAAAATTGGATGGCTTTGGAGCAATAAGAATTCACAATTATCTATTTTTCTTTACTATTCCTGCCTTTTCATTTTCATTAAATAGAGTTGTCAATTACTATGTTAATAGATGTTTATGAAAGCCATTTTCATTATGCTCAATTCTACATTAAATGGTTAAATATTTCACATATGTAGTAGTTGAATTTATCTTGCTTTTTGTCATTTGCCTGCCAAGGACTAAAGGCATAATTGGTTTCTCAAAAGGCATCTCAAGAGGTTAAATACTTCACATTTGAATGTGGTTGACAAGTCAATTATACATTTAGTTGATTTTAGCTAGATCTTACATGCTTTTACTTCCAAGACCCTCACTTAATTGAAAATAACAATCTTCCTAAAAACCACTCCACAAGGAACTAATCTGAACATATTAAGAAGGGATGGTTGAATGATTAAGTGTAATACAATTTCTGAGTTATTCATTTACAGATTTTTCCTTGTTCTCTAGTTCAAACAGATGTAATTAGCTTACTCAAACTTTACTTCAAGAAAGTCACTCTTCACAAATTGAATAATTGGAGTAGCTAAACACATCTTAGATATTTTCATTTGCATTCCTTGTTTTTTGTTTTAGGACCTTAGCAAAATAAAGTACAAGCAGTTACTAAACTCCATCTCAATATGGTCATACCTAACAATTGAATGTTGAGATAATTGAAGGTACAATAGTTGATTTATATTTCTACTTTCATTTAAGATAGGCATTGTAATGCTCAATCTCAGTTTTAGAAATAGATCCATGGATTAGGATTAATAAACAGATTAGATAGGTGCTTTGATTTCCAAATTAGGTCTTAAACTAGCCCTCGGTTTTTTGTTTGATTTTATGAAAATTAGATTAGTTTTTAGTACACTTCCTTTTCTTCCTTCTAAAATAAATTTAGATTCACATAAGTCTTTCCATAGCTTTAGATTAACCATCTTTAGATCTCCAAGAACAAAAACCCTCCTAAAAACAACATAAAACACAAAACAATGAAGTAAGGAATAGGTTGCTTAAGCACATATAGTGCACCA
Source organism: Pinus albicaulis (assembly GCA_034641835.2). Lineage (NCBI taxonomy): Eukaryota > Viridiplantae > Streptophyta > Pinopsida > Pinales > Pinaceae > Pinus > Pinus albicaulis. The sequence continues at coordinate 1,015,353,245 of CM076578.1, forward strand.
CACTTCATCAATTTACTAGCCCTGGTTGATAATTTATGTTAGCAATTTAAGACACTAAATTGACTAAACATTTTGGTGTCGTTACCGGGGAAATGTAATTACGAGACCTTATTTCTTACATCTTAAAAAAAAAATCAATTAATAATTTATTGAGTATGCTCTCCTCCTGCACTTTTTGTGATCTGGAGAATCAGGGGAATATATATATATATATATATATATATATATATATATATTAAAAATAAAAAAAATGTTTTCCTCATTTCATTTGATTTAATTTTACAATAAACTTTAAAATAAAAATAAAAATGATGAAAATTTTTAATTTCAATAAATTGTTTTTTAATTTTACAATAAACTTTAAAATAAAAATAAAAATGATGAAAATTTTTAATTTCAATAAATTGTTTTGTTCAATGAAACCTTATGTATATTTTTAAATTTTTGAAAATATAACATATATAATTTTATTAACAAATCAATTTAAAAAAAATTTGATTGAAAATTTTTAAATTTCAGTAAATTGTTTTGTTTAATGAAATATATATATATATATATATATATATATATATATATATATATATTTGAAAATATAACATATATATTTTTATTTTAAAAAAATAAAATCAATAACCAAACTAAACGTAAATAAAAATTAACGATGGCCATGGCCTTTGAAAATTTCGAACAATAAAACAATAGCCAAAGAGGCCCACACATATGCGTGAGGCCAACCTTTGGCTTGGCCTTGCGCATATGCACAGGCCTCCAAGTTAATAAGCCTCCAACCATGTAGCCATTGAATTTGCAAAGGCCACTCATGCCACAACTCAAGCAGGTCTCCAAGCCTCTCCATGAAATATTGAAGCAACAACTCTTCAAGCAGACAACCTGCAAAAAAAAAAAAAAAAAATTCACTGCATGACCCTCTGTGTTTACAATTAAAAATAATAGGAAGAATTTTGGTGAGCAAGTTTGAATTGAATATCTTTGCTGGGTCTAATTCATGACACAATGGCCAAATTCTTTGAGCTTTCAAAACCTACAAATCAAAAACCAAACCACAGTTATTTTATTTTGTTGCAGAAGTAATTGACAAAAAACGAAATTGCCAGAAATGCTTAATTGTTAAAAACACCCGATTTTAAAACACATTTGCTGAGAAAACCGAGGCGAATTTGAAAAAACTAAAACATGGGTTTTTTCGGGAGCGGGGTGAATTAGGTAACCAGAATAATTTTTTTTTGAAATTTTCATCCATTTGGGAGAAATTCATGGTTCTTTGGAGCCTTACTTTGCAGTGTGCGCGAGAGAAAAATGTTTTTTTTTAATGCAATAGTTACAGTTTGATGAAATTCGATTTTGAGAAATAATCAAGGATCTGATTTCATGATCTGTAGGAGAATGTGGCATAATTCATTTGTGGTGGCACCATGATGGGTGACAAATGGTTTATTTGAGACAAAGGCACTATCACATCTGAACCAAATGCAAGTTGTATAAATTGAGAAGGATTCTGCCTCCATCTCCTTCATAGTTAGGAAGTTGACTTTAGAAATTTCAGGCTTTTTATTTTTATCTTGCATGAAGGAGGCATTGGCTTGACTTTGTTTCAAAAATATTCATAAAGACGATTATTTCATCCATGCTTTATTTCATATATATATATATATATATATATATATATATATATATATATATTAAAAAAATAAAAAATCTTTATTAATAATTTCTTCTTAATAATGGCTTGCAGAACAATTGGAAGATTATTTAGATGATTTCTGAACATTTGGCATTAATATTGTTAATGTGTATTTTTCTATGAATTTTTAACTTGCAGGATACAATGAATCTTTGTGATACCAATTGTTTTACTGAGCAAAGTGCATGAAGTCATCCGAAAATAGGGAGTTGATTTATTTTTCATGGTTATTCTTTAAAAATGAATTGCTATCGATATCATGAATTGGACCGAATATAAAACTTTTTGATTTACCTTAATCTATTTCATTTGACATTTAATTTTTGTGTAAGAATCAGAAAGAAATTAGCTAATTCTTTTTTAACACACTTAACTTCTTTATGTCAAGTTTTTTTTGCAGGTTTAGGATGATTGAATGATCAACAAGAAGATTAAATTGTGATGACAATTGGTCTTCAAGATACCAATATCATGAGAAACATAAGAACAAGTCCATGTCCATATTCATCAAAGACCATTACTTTTCCTCCCTTTTGAATTATAAATTCAACCAAGAACTTCAAATCAAGCCACAATTATTTTCCCAGCAAGAGTCAATTGTTCATTTTCCTTCATTCACATACACTTTCTATTACTTTTTCTCTACTCCACAAATAAAAGCAAGAAGCTCACCTACATGATTTTTGCCCATTGTCATTTTCCATTTTCATTTTCCATTTCCATTTTCCTTTTCCTATCCTTTTCATTTTGTAAATAAACCTTGCTTCAATGCAAATTATTGAGTCCTTGCAAAAACACCTTGAGGCTTGCATCCCTTAATGGCAAGTCTTCTTACCGACGAACAATGAGAATACATTAATGTTTCTTGTTCATTGGATCTTCTAGGTACTCGACAATAGCAAAATTATTCGTACCTAGCAAGATGTGTTTGGGCACCTTGACTCTCATTGTCATCAATGGTGGGAGTTCTCGTGTTGATTAGTGGCATCCATTAATGGCCACTAAGTCAACAATTTTCTGCTATGTCCAACATTAGAACAACTATTCACATAGCATGAATTGTGCCAATGAGTTTTGGAGACATGAAGACTATCATTTCAGTGTTTTGGAGAAAATGAATAAAATATGCAGCTGCTGAATCAGATGACAGGTACAAAATTAGATAACAACTGCAGAATCAAATGGCAGCTACATAATCAAATGATAACAGTAGAATCAGCACCATTCTGCAAAAAATTCAACAGTTTTAGTAGAAGCAATAAAAAGACATCTTTACTCTTTTCTCCATAACTTGTACAACCACTTGAAGAAGATTATGATTAGAATTTTGCAGCCACCAAACATGCAGCTCATCCATTTTCAATGGCTAAGTTAAGGTACATCATTTTCTAACTTTTTACCATAGAATTCCTTGAAAAGCTAGAATGATAATTTTTGGAAAAAAACATTTCTCTTCCTCATTTCATAAAATTTCCAATACCATCAGTTGGGGGGGCGGGGAATACATTCATATTCATACTTTTCCATGCTCATATCAAAGTTATATATAAAATAAAGAATATAGGATGATTATGCCTAATTTTTATTAATTATTTAGTTAGTTTAATTATGCCTATTAAACTAACTAAATAGATTAATTTATTAATTTCTTATAACAATAAAGATTTAAGGTTCATTTTTATTTTTATTAATAGTAGTTTATTTTAATTCATTATTTTTATAATAATAAAGATTTAAGATTATTCTTTTTTTATTTTTATTTTTATTATTTTTTTATTACTATGCTTATTCAATTTACTAATTAGTTAGTTCAATTTTTATTATGCATTTTATTTATTATATTATATAGTAATTAAATTGGTTATTTTAGTTTTTGAAAAGTATATTTAATTTTATAATTTAATTTGGGACAATATAAAATACATAAATAAAAGAAATAAATATTTAGTTTTATTTTAATTTTTGAATTTTTAATTAATTATGCTTATTATAATTCACTAATTAATCTTAAATGTTAGGAAAATTTTATAGGAAAGTTTACTAATAATTATTGATTAATAATTAACTATTGGTTAATTAATTAAATATATCTTTTTTAAATTAAATTATGTTTTTATATTTTATTAAAACCTTAATTATATTACAATAAATTAAATATATATTTTTAAAATTAATTAACCATTAGTTAATTACTAATCAATAATTACTAGTAAACTATCCTATAAAATTTTCCTCACATTTAAGATTAATTAGTGAATTATAATAAGCATAATTAATTAAAAATTCAAAAATTAAAATAAAACTAAATATTTATTTATTTATTTTTATATATTTTATATTGTCCCAAATTAAATTATAAAATTAAATATATTTTTAAAAAACTAAATAAACCAATTTAGTTACTATATAATATAATAAATAAAAGGCATAATAAAAATTGAACTAACTAATTAGTAAATTGAATAAGCATAATAATAATTAAAATAATTAAAAATAATAATAATGAATCTTAAATCTTTATTATTATAAAAATAATGAATTAAAATAAACTATTATTAATAAAAATAAAAATAAAAATGAACCTTAAATCTTTATCATTATAAAAAATTAATGAACTAATCTATTTAATTAGTTTAATAGGCATAATTAAACTAACTAAATAATTAATAAAAATTAGGCATAATCATCCTATATTCTTTATTTTATATATAACTTTGATTTTATTAATTATTAACCATAATAAAATTTATTAAATTAGAAATATAATTATTAAAAATATTAAAAATAATAATAAAAATACAAAATACAAAATACAAAATACAAAAATTCTGGTCGGTTCTTTACAGGAAATTTATCTCTATTAATAGTCTGAAACCCTTCTCTTAATTTCTTCATTCTAAAAGTCCTGATAATGGATCCTCGTTGGGATTCGAAATGTCGACACATGTTCCTGAGTACTGTGGATAATCCGGTTAGCTCTTTAAACTATTACATTATTATTATGAGCATACAATGGCTTTTCAAAAGTACTCAAAAGATAATTGGATACAAACACAATCATGGTTGTCACACAAGAATCAACCATGATGCAATCCAATAAAGATATACTTTGCAATAAAAATCAAATTATCATTATGCAAAGATCAAAGGTCAAAATTGAATGCAACAACAAAATATGGTTGTAACACAAGAACCAACCATGTTGCAATTCAAGTAAAATACTTTGCATAAGTATGAAGTTATCAAATGATATCACACAAAGTTAAGTCAAAGCTCAAGGATAAAAAATAATTAGTGTAATAGATTGCATGAGGACATGCAATAGCTTCAATAGGGGGGTATGTCGGGCCTTGAAATTTTCATTTATATTTCCATATTACTACCTTCACTCCACCTCCATTTCATTACATTTACCTTACCATTACCACTATTGGGTTACATTTATGTTTTTCCAAGCTTTATTAATTCTTAGCATTTTTAAGTGAATTTGTGGTTAAAAATTAGAAAATAATGTGCATACGTTTATACCTAACAAGTGGGATGAGATTGTTGCCATGTGTAGGTCAAAAGGAAGCTTCTAAAAGACCTCTATGTGGCCTCCCAAAACCAAATTCGAATTTGAGTGGAGAAGATCATGGACACATGAGGATATGTGTCTCATTTCTTTTTTGTATTGAAACTCTAAGAAGATATGTGTCTCATTTCCTATTTGTATTGAAACTCTAAAAAGACATGTGTCTTATCATTTCCTATTTTGATTGTAACTCTAGAGATAGAGGGAGAGATTCATGGACTCTCATTAATGAGATAAATTCTCATATTTTTGTATAAATAGGAGAAGCTTTCTCCTATCAAGATATGTGAAAAATAGGAGAAGAAGAGAAAGAATTATAGAATGTTTTGTATCAAGGCTTGAGATGGAATGGGATGTAGAGTTGTGAATTTATTAATAAAGAAAGTTATTTTCTATTATTGAGTTTTAGAATGTGAACTCTTGCAAGTTGGAATGCTATTGGACAATGGAAGGGCCCCCATCAACCATGTGCATCCATTTATAAATTTGTAAGATTAATTAGTTTGTTTTACATGGATTCATGCAAATAGTTTAGTTTTCCATTGCAATTGTTAATTTTCTTTTCAAATGTAGATTTACTTCACTATGTAATCTTATTTTTCCTAATAATCATCTCATGAAAGTAGTGTTTTATCTATTTTCCAAAATTGGATGGCTTTGGAGCAATAAGAATTCACAGTTATCTATTTTTCTTTACTGTTCCTGCCTTTTCATTTTCATTAAATAGAGTTGTCAATTACTATGTTAATAGATGTTTATGAAAGCCATTTTCATTATGGTCAATTCTACATTAAATGGTTAAATATCTCACATATGCAGTAGTTGAATTTATCTTTCTTTTTGTCATTTTCTTACCAAGGACTAAAGGCATAATTGATTTCTCCAAAGGCATCTCAAGAGGTTAAATACTTCACATTTGAATGTGGCTGACAAGTCAATTATACATTTAGTTGATTTCAGCTAGATCTTACATGCTTTTAATTTCAAGACCCTCACTTAATTGCAAACAACAATATTCCTAAAAACCACTCTAAAATGAACTAATATGAACATATTAAGAAGGGATGGTTGAATGATTAAGTGTAATGCAATTTTTGAGTTATTCATTTATAGAGTTTTCCTAGTTCTCTAGTTCAAACAGATGTCGTTAGCATACTCAAACATTACTTCAAGAAGGTCACTCTTCACAAATTGAATAATTGGAGTAACTAAACACATCTTAGATATTTTCATTTTCATTCCTTTTTTTTCTATTCTAAGACCTTAGCAGACTAAAGTAGAATTAGTTTCTAAACTCCATCTCAATAGGGTCATACCTAACAATTAAATGTTGAGATAATTGAAGGTACAATAGTTGATTTATTTTTCTTCTTTCATTTAAGATAGGCATTGTAATTCTCAATCTCATTTTTATAAATAGATCCATGGATTAGGATTAATAAAAAGATTAGATAAGTGCTTTGATTTCCAAATTAGGTCTTAAACTAGAGCTCAGTTTTTTGTTTGATTTTATGAAAACTAGATTAGTTTTAGTAAACTTCCTTTTATTCCTTCTAAAATAAATTTAGATTCACACAAGTCTTCCCATAGCTTTAGATTAACCATCTTTATATCTCCAAGAACAAAAACCCCCCTAAAAACAACATAAAACACAAAACAATGAAGGAATAGGCTTCTTAAGCACATATAGTGCACCACACTTCATCAGTTTACTAGCCCTGGTCAATAATTTATGTTAGAAATTTAAGACACTAAATTGACTAAACAATACCCTTAACATTAAGAGGCTATGGTTTTATAGTGAACCCTAAAGATTAGTGTTTCAAAAAAATTGAATAAATGATGATATAACGAGGGTAGATTCAATCTACTAATTAATTGCCCTAACAATAATATTTTTGATTAAGAATCCTAAACATAAGGAAATTATTACTACAAGGAAAATTTCAGAAAGATTGTACTCCAATGAAGAAGTTTAGCTACTAAATTTTATACATACCTTGAGATACTTATTTTACAAACCTTGTAGGGCTCCTTTCAAATGATAACATCCCCAAGGTTCATTTCAACTTCTTTTTTTGAGTGTATCAAGTCATTATTCAAAGATTAACATGTCTACCTTATTTTTCTTCATGAAACATTTATTGACAAGCACATTCAAAAATACATAAGTACAATATCATGATGATCATCTAGAGTTTCTATTTTTCCTTTAGAGTATGAACTCCTAAAAAATTCTTGCAAACCCTAGGACATTATTAAATAATTAATTCTATTATTGAAAGGAAATGTAATATTATACCTTGTACTAATTACAAATCCTATTATGAGATAGGATACAAATAAAGGGGAGTGATATTTTTCATATTTATTGTCAAGTCCTAAATATTGACAATTCTAGAATAATATAATCAGATTCTTAACAAATAATCAATTTATAGATGCATTTGTTTGGTACTACAATGAGCTTGTTCTTCCCTTTAAAAACTGTAGACATGATGTTAGATGTATGAGAATAAAAGCAATGTTTACCAGATCTTGATGAAATATTGAAAGGTCATTTTCTGAGTTGGTGCATGACATATTTACTAATTAAAATTTCTTCCTTATTTGAGTCAGAAAATATTTCTTCTTACATATATGTATAAGTTTGATTTTCCTTCAATACTGAGATTCTTTTCCAGAGTTCGGCTTACTGTCTCATTTTTTAGGCTTAGACTGTATATTATATACTCAGAATTTACCACCAAACTTGACTTGACATGCCACTATATTACTTTATCCAAGAAGATATCGTGAAGGAGGGTGATAGATTAATTTCATAACTAAACCTTGCTTAGAATTTAAGATCTTTTTTGAAGGTGATGATGGCCAGGATTTAGAGCTTCCAATTTATATTTTATGTTTATAATTTTCAGTGAGATCAACTCCTTTCCATAGTGAGAATGTATTTTAAAATCTTCAAACTACTCTCTCCTTTGAGGATTTATATAATCATAAATTTTGGATTACTGTTGTAGCACATAAATGATATTTAAATGATGATTTCAGATCTTATATAGAAACCTTACACCTTCACCCTCTTCTCCAAGTATCTTGACTTTCTCTGGGTTGCAAGATTATCCCTTCAACGCTTTAGGATGGACATTTTGTGCTCTTGAATAAATCTTGAGATTTCTTGTAGGTATGTGGTCTTATCAAAGTGACTGGGCTAATGAGAGTGCCCAGAAAATTATCTTCCTTAATTTTAGAGGTTCAGTCCTGGGTATATGTCTTCCTTATCTTGATATGAAGTAAAATATGATCTCATTTTTTCCATTGGATAAAAGTCCTAGCTCTGATTCCATGTTGTGAACTTAATGGAATCATATTCCTCTTAGATATTGACATTTATTTGTGAATATTCGTATATACTTATTAGTTCTACTTTTACTTATTTATATTCTTCTTTCATCAAGATAAATTCCAAACAAAAAACTCACAAGGAACATAGGATGTAGGAACTCATCTATGGAAAAAACCCTAGGTAGGGGAAAACCCAGTCAAGAACTCTTCCTTTAGTAGATTCAAATCATAGTGAAACAAACCAAAACCCTTGACAAATAATCCAAGGACACCTTCCACCCATCAATTCAACCTATTTCCTAAGTGACACATCATGATTTTGTTATGTAGTTATATCATACTTCAACCATGTATTCTTGTCAAGATTCAGTCTTCTATTCATGCTATACTTTGATCCTGCAGTCTTTTTATCCTTCAATCCTACACTAATGCCATATTTCGGTCCTGTAATCTAGTAACACTTCATGCTGCAATAACTTAGTACCTTATTCCTTCATTTCCTTGATCTTGTAGATAATTTGAATCCTCCTAATTTTGATATCCTCTGTAATATGTTCGAACTTCTATCACTTCTCATTTGGGTCGAGTTCTCATGGGTATTTATAGCTTTTTTACTATAAATGAGGTCGACATGAATGATTCAGAGGATCCGACTTACATAATATCAACTTGAGGAAGACTTGCAAAGTGACTTAATGGATGAGGTTTTAGACATGATAATCGATTTTTATCTTTGACACCATGAACCCAAGAAGGGTTTATTACATAATAAATTTGATTTTGACATAAATAAAAGTCCTTCTGCACTAAATGTGTGTTTTGGCCTAGTGACCATTGATACAAGCATGAAACCCATGCTTTAATAAGTCAATTTATTTAACAATAATATTTTATTTTTAAAATACAATAAATATAATTATGAACACCGACACTAGTTACATTCTTTAACAAAAGGAACACTTAAAAAATATTCTTCAAAATGTTTCCAACAAACTCATGTTTCACATGGCTATAATATTTTATCGTGTGCAATATATCACACTTAAAGAGGTTTTTATGAAAAATGATACATCTTAAAAAAGATTATTGTCGAGTGACATAAAATTTTCATCCCTCGTGAAATGTCACATTAGACCAAAAACCATTTCCCAATGACATCTTGCATGACACAAAAGTTCATTACCACTGATATTTGGAGAATGATTAGATAGAAGGTGCATCTTCAAGATGTGAAGAATTATTTAACACTAAATTTGTCGCCATGTTTTGAGAAATACTAAACAACATCCATATAAATATATTTTTCCAATGAAATAATCCTGATTTTCCACTTCCTATCTCTAATGGTTATTCACATGTTTCTATCCATGTCAAAATAGCCACTTCTTCATTAATTTGAAATCTACCTTCTTTAAATTATTCACTATGATAATAATTTCCTTCAACCCATATGATACTAATATGTGCATTATATGATTTTGACCGTGATAATGATTTTAACCATTTCCTTGAGTATACTCTCAGAGCATTGAATTCTACCAAAATAGGAGGAGGATTTATGTGACATTTTGAAAGACTCTTTAGATAAATCTTGTGCAATTCAAATAGTTTGTATACAATCCCATTTAGTATCAAAATTCTCCAAAAACTAAAACATGGTTGTCCTCTATGAAGCGATAATGTGTTTTGGGACATTTTGTAAAATAATAATAGATGTATAAAGGATTTCAAATCACAAAAAAATACAAAACAAAACTACAAAACATAATTGACAAACAAGAGAAAAGTCAATCTCTTTTTAAAGCCCAAATTAATGCCCCATAGAGAGCTTCATCTTCTTGCATCAACCAACGCCTTACTCGGTCCTCAACTACCAAGAGAATAATATAGAAAGATATGGTACAAATTTTCCTCAACAACTTGGAAGTTATAAAGAACTAAATATTTCTCCATTAGTTAATATTGCAACAAAAATTGAGCCTAAACACATGTCATTACCCACCTAAATAAATCATATTAGAATCTTATGTAAGTGATCAATCATCTAAGATAAATCTAGGAGACTGCATCATAGACCTTGCACAAACAAGCTTTACTACCATATCCTAGCTCCTTGAATGCTTTATTATGCTCAATCCTTTTTCTATAGTGCCAATTTCCTTATGAATCTTCCTTTATTTAAAGGAAAATTACTCTACAAAAATGAAGTTTGATAGAAACCGTATAACTCTTATTATGAACACTTTGATACTTACCTTGTAAAGGAGTTTGCAAACTTAGATAATTCTAAACCCCCCTAAAATCTTAGGTAATCCATATTTGGTATAAAATCTATAAAAGTAGAGTTAATATTCAAAGGATCCTTCCACTAATTTCTAACCCAAAAATTATCATCTTCCAGTACATCAAAGAAATCTATAAAGTGTTTAATTTGTCCATCCATCTCAACTTCGAATTTTATATATCTTAAAATGTCTTTAAAATTATAAAGCTCATCCTTAGTATAATTGTATAAAATCTCTCATTTTGTTGTTTAATAATTAACCTTAGAAAAAAATAGCGCACATTAGGGTAAATTTCAACTTAAAAGTGGGCTCTTAAGGAAAAATAATACAACAATAGGAAAATAATAAAATTATAGTTATGAATTTTGGAGGGAAAAGATGAAGACTACTTTTTTTCATTGTATTTTTGGCTTATCTCGCTATAGGTTTACTCAAATTTCAAGTGTAGGCACTCCAACGAGTACCCATTATGCATACTTTTTAGAAGACCCACATTGATTAAAAAAAAAGTGAAGATACATTATAAATATCATGTTTTTTTAATGTATCTTCAATTTTTATCAATGTGGTTCTTCTCAAAAGTATGCATAATGGGTACTTATTGGATGTGTAATTTAATTATGCATCCAACGAGTGTCTATACTTGAAATTTGAGTAAATCTATAAGGAGATAAGCCAAAAATACAATTAAAAAAAGTAGTTTTTTTTTTTTTTCCTCCAAAATATCTACATTTAACTCTTTTCAAATTTAAATAATTTTTATTGGTTTACATATTATGTACATGAAAAATTCATGGGAAATTTTAGGCTGAAATTTTAATATCTCGCCAACATTAGTTTCCATAAAATCCTCAAATAGGCTTTCAATATGGATAATCCATATTTTCACCAACTCTTCAAAATCCATTACCCTACTATTATATTCTCCTACCATTTCCCAAATGGTATGGTTATTATTCTTGTGATTGTCAAAATTTTGAAAAAAAAAAAGAATATTTTTGTTCTCTACTTCCAACCAAGTGGCTCTATTGTTTATTTGCACATCAAGGAAAATTTTAAGGATGAAAATGTATCTTAAAGTGTAGAAACCTTGGTATATATGATTACTCCTTAATATGCAAGTTATAAAATGTTTGGTGATATTTTTACAAAAAAATTCATATTGTTAAGGATTTTATATAATTTTCACAAATTTTGGGTGCTTTTCAAGTTTAGATGATTTTATACTATAGATTTTGGGTGTATCATTATTAAAAAAAAGGAAATTTTCAAATCTTTTTTTTAAGGAAAAAGCACGGAAAATTATCCCAAGGGTGAAATTTAACTCCTAAAATTAGTCCACCAATACAAATCCTCATCACACAATAATTTATCTTTTCATGCCTTTATATTTTTTAGGGAAAGGAATTGCACTTTATTAAATATCCCTTTATATATCTCCCTTACATAATATTCCTAAGCCTTCTTTGCTCTAGTAGTTGTGCCCTTATTTTCCTATATCTCTCATTGATCAATCTAAAAACCTTCTCCTTCGCACATTTTAAATACTACATGAATTATGCATGGGTAGAAGTATCCAATTCACATGAATTTTTTTTCCAATTATTGAGTACCGAAGCTCTAAAATGTTCTTCGAGGATCCAAAAAAAAAAAATTACACAATGTGCTTATCTTGTATCTTAGATTGTTAATATCTATCCATATTGGATAATGATATAATATTTCGTAAGTGTCCACCCAATCACTCATCCAATTTTTGCAAGAAAATATACTTCAACACAAAGTGATATAATTACTTTTCCACAAAATCATTACCTTCCCTATTATTTACCCAGTTGGGTATGATATTGATTGGTTCAAGATCCACCCATACAATAAGAATAAACTAAGCTTGAAATTAGTTAACAAGTCTATCTAGCCTATCAAAATCACCCTATATCCTCTTCTACTCATTTTCAAGTTTAAATATATCCCCACCATCAAATTTTTAGACCTTATACAATGTGAAAATAAAAATATTATAATTTTCTTGTCACCATTCGTAGGGACCATTAATATTGAGGAAAAATAAGCTTGAGTAGCCCAAGATTTTACAATATACTTTAGTCAATAAACATAAAGTAATAGAGAAGAAATTTTGTATAACTTGGTGTAATTCCATCTAGTAAAACTCCTCTAAATAAACGATTGAAATCCAAAGCTATGAAATCCCATCTACTAACAACATTTTAAAAAAGAAATCAGAGGCTTTCCCATCCCCATATTTTCCTGCAATAAGATAATACTCCATATCTCAAGATTAATTAATCTCTTGAGGGACAAATATTTAACCTATTTTCCTAATCCCCTAACATTATCTAACATGATCGTCATGATGAAACTTCGAACAGGGCATGTCTAGTTCCAAGAACCCAAGTTGTTAGTATATGCCTACTTTGGATCATTTATTTTATTGTTTATTCCTATGCTCGTTTTATTTAAATGGGACTTTCAATCAAGAGAGACATTGTTAATTTCACCTATGGAATCCAACCCCAAACCCCAAGTAGAAACACATTCTTTATGAATATCTTTCATTAGTATAAGTAGGTAGTGACCCCATCCCTTTAGACTGTAACTCCAAATAGTAATAAGTTGATTTTTATTCTCCATTAATCCATAAGATCATCGTCATATACTAAATTAACTAAACAAATCTCTTACCTACTCAATATCAAATCCCTCAACACATTGTCACAAATTATTTAATTAAAATATATTTTCATTTTGAATATTATTAGTCTCTTCCCCTTCAGGGAAGTAGGATTATTGTAACTGATTTTGTATATTTTCATTAGTATGCACAGAAAACCAAGCTTGAAACAGAGCTCATTAACCTAAATTTTTAGTTTTATATTAAAAAAAAAAAAAAGCCAATAAGAAATTTCCAGCTGCTATTTCGACCACTAAGAAATCTAGAGATCTTATTTGGCCTCATATCAAGGAAAGATCTAGGAAAAATTAGGATAAATATTCATATAACTTGTGGATTCAATGCATTTACTTCATCCATATTACCGAAATGGAAATTAATGCTAGCATTAATTGATAAGCATTAAATTTTTGGTGTGTAGGTACTTGGTAATATATCACATGACACACCATATGCACAAATGGTTGTGTGCATGTGTTGGTGTGGTGTCTATAGAAAGAGACACTTATTTTTATCCTGCCTATATAAATCAATTGAGCCTCTATCAGAGATTTGAAATCCTGGTGGGAGCGACTATGATCTATTAGTGCGGAAGACATGATTACAAGGGACGAATCTCTCGCAAATGCAGAATTATATGGCCACCCTTATTGAAGAGATTAAGGGTTGACCTCACTTGCAATAAAATTGGTTTTCATATATGGAATTATATTTCTGAACTCTTTTTTAGTCAGACATGATATACCACTTCCGGTCTTTACCAAAAGCCTACATGTCTGTCTCATCCATTCAAATAGAGCTTGCTTCTTCATTCAAGATTAGCCATAGTCGTTCTATATAGATATTCATTATAAGAAATAGTCACACTACATAAGAACTATAACTTAGTGTAAGCTAAATTGTCTAAATATAGTCATCATAAGAACTAAATCTAATTAGAACTATTTATCTTTTTAGTATAGGAAGTATTTTTAGGAGAATGTTAAGTATAATAAGAGAAAATCAGATATTGCAAGGTGAGAATATCCCTGTCTATAGAAAGCAATTAAATAGGATTTTCGAAGAGTGAAATAACTGAGCTAATGATGAAACAATGAGTCATGCAGGTGAATTCTAAAGAGCACTACACTGATGTTCTAATTCAATTAGTGTAACTTAACAAACACCGCTTACCATCCATCCATTTGTACACGAAACTTGAGACATCTATAACTCTAGTACTAACAGATAGTACACTACTCTAAGAAATTTTATACCCAATGCAGACATATCCCATCGCTGATTTCTCAGCCAATGCATGATGGAACATAACCACTTCATGTTGAAAATGCATTAATCAATTCAGAATTTAATTTTTCCTTAATTAAATTAGGAGAAAATCGAATTTCAAATTTAGTAAAATACATGGAGGAATTTAACTGAAGTGATATGGAACTTATCATTTAGTTAAATCAATTAATTCAACTAGGAGACACTTGAGTTATGTTTAGTTATGATTGATTGCTAATTTCTAGCAATATTTTTCAATTAATTTGAGTTATTGTGAGTTTAAATAGTTCTAACTGATTAAGAACTAGTGGAAGATCCAGTAGTGGAGTGCATCACTTTGTGATCAACTAGTTAACTCATCAATCAAACCAACATAATTGTTTCATATAGGTAACTTGAGTTACCTAGTTTAGATTGGATTTTAAGGGTAGTGTACTATTAGTTATAGACAATTCCAAATTTTACAGGTGATGCATGCAAGTTAGAGAAGGGCTTACAGGGATCACGCAGTTCTGGATGGGGATTTCCTTAATTAATGGGGGGTTAATTACTTGAGAAGCAACACAAGGAAATAGGGACTTGCGCAGGCTTGGATTTCGTTAAGTATTGACCAAAGCTAGTTTGTGAAGCAGTGAGATAGATTATACTAGTGTAGAGGTTGCTCAGGCTTGAGAAAGCATTGTATTTATTCTCCATTTTCTGACTAATGAAATACATATAGGAAGGTGTTTTTAGCAGTTTCTTTCCCCTAGAAAATCATTGTGTAATGTGTGATTGAATCTTGTCTCATGTATGTGTTGTGATTTTGTGATCTTTATTGTTTTCCGCAGTTGGTAGAGTAGATTCAAGTCTTTCAATTTAGTTAAATTTCATAAGTAGTTTGAATCTACGAGGATTTTCTACATGGTATCAGAGTTGAAATCACAATAGAAGAGATAATTTGAAGTTGGATTTGCAGGTGAATCAAATTTTTTGGATCAATTCTATAAAGCTAATAGTGTGGCATTTTATGGACTAAGACTCAAATATTCCCTTCAGGGTAATTCAAACTATATTTCCTAGAAGGACATGATGGAGGCAGTGTTGGAAGATAACGTGCTGAAGGAATTTGTAGATAAAGATATTCCTAAACCTCCAACAAGTGATGCTCAAGATCTAGCAGAATGGAAGAAGTGTGTTGCGAAGATGAGGAGGATCATATTGGAGAGAGTTTGAGATCATATTGTCTCGAATCTCCACGGGAAAGAGAATCCATATGCAATGTGGCAAGCAATGATAGACTTGTTTCAAAACATAAGTGACCACAAGAAGTTGGCAATGAAGGACAAGATTAAAAATATCAAGATGGAAAAGGGCGACACAATACCACAACACCTGAGCAAGTTCACCCAATGTCGGGGTGAACTTGGGAGTTTTGGTATTACGGTTGTAGAAGATGATATGGTAAGCCTAGCACTTATATTCCTTCCTAGGGGTTGGCACAACTACAAGGATTCGATAAATGGGAGGGAGAAGCAACCAAATTGGGAGTGATTATGGTCCTTCTTGGTGCAAGAAAAGATAAGGGGGAAAACTAGAGATGATACCTCATCCAAGTGTAATGATGAGGAGAAATTTTCCTTGGATGGAAAGGAAAATAAATGGAAAGGGAATCAATCCCATTCCAAATCAAAATATGTTCAGGAAGGAAATAAGAAAGACTTGTCGAAAATAAAGTGCTTTTACTATAACAAACTGGGACACTATGCCATGAAGTATCCACACAAGAAGGCATATAAGAAGCCCTCAGGAGGAGCGGCAGGTGAAGCTTTGACTTCATAGTTCGAACTTCATTTCACCCTCATCGCTTGTATGGTGAGCTTGGTGATGGGAAGTGTGTGGTATCTAGATAGTGGAGCCTCCTTCCATATGATGGGAAACCAAGAATTTTTCATTCACTTGGAGGAGAAGGACCTCCAGATGCACATCGATATGGGAGATGATGGAAGGTATAGTGTGACTAGTATTGGTACAATTAATTTTCATAGGGAGTTTGGCTCCCCTCTCAAATATGTCATGTATGTTTTGGGTCTGAAGAATAATTTAGATTCAGTTGCTATGTTGGAAGACCGTGGCTACGATGTGATATTTAGAAAAGGGAAGGATTTCCTTAGACACATCACCACGGGACAAGTGAAGCAAATCAGGGTTCGAGTGAAGAGCCTATACAAATTGGATGTAGAATATTGTGCAGCATTGGGCACGAAAGCAGATAAGGTGTAGAGTCGAGACATCGGTGAATTATGGCATAGGAGACGTGGCCATTTGTACCATGGAGCTTTGAATATCATGCAGAAAATTTCTATAGGACTTCCCAAGGGTGCACTAGAGCAGCGAGATACATACAAAGGGTGTACACTGGGGAAGTACATCAAAGCCACCTTTCATGATTGGGACAATAGATCACAAAAAAGCCTTGAAATAGTTCACTCGGATGTGTGTGGACCTTTCTCGACAACCTCCATGGATAAGCACATGTATTATGTTATATTTTGAGGTTATTTATCATGGAAGTGATGGATATTATTCATGCAAAAGAAAGGCCAGACATTCTCCAAATTTGGTGAATTTAAAGGACTTATTGAGAAATATACTGGCGGGAAAGTGAAGTCTCTCAAGAGTGGTAACAGTGGAGAATATGTGTCGAATGAGTTTAAGAAAATATGTGCAAAAGAAGGCATTCGATAAGATTTGATAGCAATCCATAACCCAAAATAGAATGGGGTGGATGAGAGGAAGAAAAGAACTATTGTGTGTAATATCCCGAATGGGAAATAGACAGCAATACAAGCATACGACAATATAGAAAATGCCGGAAATAGAACATAAAGCAAATACACATAAAAATGCCAGAAATGCTAAGTCATTTTATTAATATGAGAATATGATGAGATACAGTGGATAATTAGAATAAATGCACCTATCCTTGCACAAGGCAAGTGAAGAACCCTCTCAGAAAAACAGGAAATGGCTGCTACAAGAAACTGCGTCCCCGCTGCTGGAAGAAACTGCCGTAGACTGCTGCTGTTGGAATGGACTGAAGCTAGGGGCTGATCCCCTTGCCGTAATGAGCTGAAAATCTGCAGACCACCTGAACTCACCACCCCGGACAAAACCCAGAAACCATATAGAAAATGGTCAGCCTCCGAAAATCACCCCAGAAACCCTCCTCAAGGAAAAACGTTGTCCCTCCAGGCCCAGCGCAGGTGCCAAATGATATATGGTGGAATCGGGCCACAAACTCCCTAGAAAATCTCCCACTGATAAATACTGAACCCCCACACTGAATCTCCCTGTATCTCCTGCGGAAAACCCCGCAATAGAACACCTCCTCCAAGAACTGCGTCCTCTCTCCTAGGGACTACGCAGTCACCAAAAGAAGCCCAGCTCCTCCTCAAATCAACAACCAAATCCTCTGCTGAAACTGTAGAAAAAAACCTTGCCCGAGCAGGCACTCAAAGTCCCCCGGGGCTAAGGGTGAGATCTCTGACCGGAGACACTCAATCGCACTAAACAGTGCTGCAGACAGGCTAAACAGCCAGCGTGCTCAAGAAGACAGAAGTCTAGCTCAAATATCATCAACAACAAGCATGCCAAATGAAATGGCTTTCCCACCTTTTATAACGATAGCTCTCCTCAAACCCTAACATGGTCCCCCTCTCCCCACATGCTCCTCATAAGTCTGCGCAGATGCTCCTAGAGGCTACGTGAGGCCTCCCTCATATGTGGTGTGGACCCCCAAGGCTCCCCTTTAAGTTATAATGTTGCTCCTACTAGGGAAGCACTTTATTTTATTTAAGTGAGTTGACCCCTCTTTTCTCACTTTTATTTATTAATTAACTATAGGCGGAAAAACTATACAAAAATCAAATATTCCAATTAGCGGTGATAATTAGGAATATTACAGTCTCCCCCGGCAAAATGTTGCTTGTCCTCAAGCAACTGAAGTGATGGATGCTGTAATATCTTCTCATCCTCCCAAGTGGCATCCTCATCCGGCAAAAATTGCTTGTCCTCAAGTAACGCTTGAACAAGCCTCCTCTCTAGCTGATGCTCCCTACCGATACAGCAAAATGTGCCTGGGTCCCACTGAAACCTCTCTGACCTCTACATCACCCTGATACGAAGGGATATCTCAATGCCAGGATCCCAAAGTGACCTCTCACAGTACTAGCCAACCAATAATCCTCCTGGATCCCATCGCCACCATGGCCAATAATCGCACCAGTCCCACGGCTCAGACTATGCACTGCCTCTAGCTATGACCAATGCTCTAAGAGGTGAAGACCACCAACAAGCATCAATGCTCCCGGGCTCCTGCTGCGCTATACCTGTAGCTGCATATGCTACCCCTCCAACTGCATACCAACTCATCACCTCTCTCCAATCCAAGTTGTGACTCAACCCCATGCTGATCTCGCTCTCCTGAAATCGGGATGGGGTGCTGAAGAAATGATGACCTGTGTCCCCCTGCCAGCTGGAATCTAGAACATGTGCTATGTCCATGTGCCCCTGCTCCACTGTGCTCCCTCCAAAGAATACCATAACATCAAGAGGGTACCAAATCATGATCTCTCGCCAGTTCGTCATGGAAGAAGAATCTGATGTAGCAATAACAACTGCATATGGAACATGCCGGGAGTGCTGTCGCCAACTCGTAATCAACTACCACTGCTCTGCCCTGTCTGCCAGTGAAAGTTGCCTGTAGAAGGAATCCCCTCTCTCTATAATGGGCCAAAGTGGGCAAGATATGTTGCAAGCTCCATCGATGTACTCCTGGAGAGTGCTACACACTAAAAACATTGTAGCTCTGCTGACTGTGTGTGCACCTATCTGCGTCTCATCCCTGTGTCGACCCACAGATGGATGCTCCACCATATCCAACAACTCCTCCCACTCCTGATCAGGAATGTCATGCTCCCGCTGTCTACTGGTCCCCTGCAGAACAATCCCATCAACCTCCAAAACCTCTAGAGAATATGGATCTGCAGCTGCTGTCACCGTACTCGATATCAGTGCATATGACTGTCCCACCTCGATGGCTGACCCCAATGTTAGCCACATATCCCTCAGCGACTCAATGTGTGCACCCATCTGGCTCTCTCTCAAAGGAATATCATGCCTGATGTAAGTAGTGTCCTCCTTTGTCGACTCAGGCTTCGTCACCTATTGCTCTAGCTGAATTGTCACAAGTGACTCTTCACCCAGAGTATCTCACGCAGAGTCCCGTGACTGCTCACCCTGGACACTAGAATGTAGCTCCAGTCTACTGTCACCATCTATGCATGAGTGCTCTCGCTCCCCAGAAGTGTGCTCAACTGATCCTATGGACTCATATGAAAAAGAGTCCTCACCCTAGTATACAGAAGGAATGCCCTTCTGTTCTACCTCCGCCATCTCATCTACATCGAACATGCCACCCATCCTCTCGATAAAGTGTCGATACAGTGTCTGGAGCCCAAACACATACTGGGATGTTACCTCTGCTGTACCCAGTATCCTCTGCCCATGCATGTTCTCGACATGCCGTGAGGGAAAAGTGATACATGTCTCCCTCATGACCTGCTCCCCAAGCGTAGGCTCAATGATGACTGATGCACCACCTCTGCAAAGGATCATCTCATCCCCCAACCTGTGGCTATCAACTAGCACACCAACCCAGTGCCACTGCTGAGAAGTCTCTCGCCTACTGTACTGAGTGTCATCCAAATATCTAGGGTGAACCTCGCGTACCCTGCTGCTCACGCCCAAAGTGCTAAAGGTCAAAAACATAATCAGCTGTACCTGTGAGTGATGTCGAAGTGAGTCAGGTGTGTGAGTCCCCACAGATACTGCCAAGTATTGCTCCTTTGTCTCTCCATCGATCCTGGGTAAACTACTACCAAAGGTAAGCTCGATGTCCCTGTCCATGAGTCTCTCTGGAAGCAATGCTCTAAGACCCTGCTGTGCAGCACTGTATGCCCTCGCATACCACTGATCATCCATATACTCCTCAACATGCCACTGCACACTGAGGCATACCTCGGTATGCTGCTGGATACCATGTGCTACTGCTGTAGCACCCTGTACCATCTCGTTCCCTGACTGTGTCCAGGCATTGGTCACTCTCCGCATGCTCTCAATGTGATGTAGGATACTCCTACTCCACAATGCAGTCCCACACACTATGGTACACCACCATGCTACTCCATGTCCATCGGCAATCCACCGCTCAATGCTAGAGGCTCCCACACATCCCTGGATGTGATGACCTAGAGCTGTGCCTCTACATGTTGGACTACCACCAATCGGTAACATCGTCTCCACCGTCGTATCACTATACCCGCCGATGAAAGGATCATCACTCCAAATCCTCCTCAAGGGGTCCGAGAAGTGAATCTCCCTGTGTGTCAGTAGTGTTACCACCACTTCTCGGCTCCGCTGCATCCTCTATGCCCCACACAAAGGTGAAGAATCCTTGGCCCCATACAAGGTGCCATCTGGTGGCCTGCCAATGCCACCTCCTCCGACAAGCTCCTGCCAAGGTGTGCTGACCACCCCGTGATCCCGTGTATGAATGTCATGCCAAGACAACCTAGGGAGTCTGCCCATAAACTGGTTGGCCACTGGAGCTGACCGAAACTGTACATGCTCTACTACTAGGCCAACTGTACTCTCCAAGGCATAATCAGCTGACCTGCCTGGGAAACGGTAGGTGATCCCACCTGGATCCCAATGCCAATTTGGGGTTCCTGTATTCCCCATGCATAGAAAATACTGCTGAGCTACACTCGGATCCATCACTATCTCCATAGCCCGCTCCACCGAGTACCAACTCAAAATCTCTCGCCATCCAACCTCAACATGTGGATGTTGTACCCTGTGCAACTCTAATCATCTCATACCGCTATCCAAGTCAAAATATGAGATCTGACTAGGTGGCTCTGCCTCTCTCTCTCCAACAGGAAGAGATGACCCAACAACACTGCTAGTCCCATCCATGCATGCCTGAAGGGGAATGATCTGACGCTCCAACGTGCCCTCTGATTGTACCATCAGGGAATCCAGTCATTCCCCAATGCGGACCAACTTGGCCGCTGACTTGACACAAGTCACTCTCATACCCTCCAGCTCCTGGTCCTGCAACAAAATGGCCTCCTGTACTGACGTGGCCTTCCCTCTCAAAACTCGAAGGTCCGTCCGAAGCCTATGATACCGATGTCTGCGACCATCATCCAATACCCCTGTACCTGTTAGTGCCTCATCAAAGGTGGATATATCTCCTAACACCTCACCCATCTGTCGTGTGCTGCTACCACCTCAAGACTCGGACACGACTCTAGTCATCACCTCAATGGATGGCTCTACTGAGGTAGGCTCTACCTTCTCCACTACCACATCAACCGACATGGCCAAGGAGGTCTCAAATGAGGGGGAATCATGTGTCACACTAGGTGTAACCTCAGACTCCCTGCAATCCTGTGTGCCCTCATCCTCCAAGTGCAATGTTGCCACCTTAATGGCCTCCGACTGCGACATCTGGTTAAGCTGGAAATAGATGTCCAACTTTTCTAGCCAAGACTTTGCTGAACTGTTTGATGAGCCATCAAACGTGGGCAAATGAAATCTCCTAGCTGCGCGGTGGTCGTCATGATGATGTATGTGTCCCCTGTGATGATCACGGGGTCTACCATCACGCTGGAGCTGAACATAATCTCTAAATGAGATAAGATCTTTGATCGTCAGCCCGCGTGCCAGGTACTCTGCAATGTAGGCGTCCATCTCACCAGGGTCAACCTCCGGCTCTCGCTATGCTGCTGCCCCTGTGTCCTCTACTAGGAAAGTGGGCATAGTGGGTCGCGTGGGTGCATGCGATGCCATGATGGGGATAGCATCACGCTCTGGCATATGGTGTGACGTGCCTGATCCCTCACCGATCTGAAAACCCCTTGGGGTTTCTCGCTGCCTAACCTCCAGCGCAGTGAGTCTCTGTGACACATCCTGCATGTGTTGGAGGAGCACCTCTCTAAATCTCCTCGCATCCTCCTTGTCTGCCATTGGCACTTCCTGCTATGTGTCTACAGGCTCCTCAGAAACTGCATGGCTATTGCAAAACCATACTACTGCTTGATTTCGACCTCCGATTTACCCACTGAAAACTACTCAGAAAATTCTAGGAATTTGGGAAGGTGATCCTTGCCCAAAACCCAGAAAAACCCAGAAAACATTTCTTCTAATTCCAACCTTCAAAATTTGACCCTTTATATTTTGGCCCTTTTTCCAATTTCGTTTTTGGTACTGCAACTGCTATTGCTCTCCAAAATTTCAGCAAACCTCTGTATGATCTCTTTCCCGATGTCATAGACCACAGGCTGAGCCAAAACTATGCTCTGATACCACTGTAATATCCCGAATGGGAAATAGACAGCAATACAAGCATACGACAATATAGAAAATGCCGGAAATAGAACATAAAGCAAATACACATAAAAATGCCAGAAATGCTAAGCCATTTTATTAATCTGAGAATATGATGAGATACAGTGGATAATCAGAATAAATGCACCTATCCTTGCACAAGGCAAGTGAAGAACCCTCTCAGAAAAACAGGAAATGGTTGCTACAAGAAACTGTGTCCCAGCTGCTGGAAGAAACTGTCGTAAACTGCTGCTGTTGGAATGGACTGAAGCTAGGGGCTGATCCCCTTGCCGGAATGAGCTGAAAATCTGCAGACCACCTGAACTCACCACCCCGGACAAAACCCAGAAACCATATAGAAAATGGTCAGCCTACGAAAATCACCCCAGAAACCCTCCTCAAGGAAAAACGTTGTCCCTCCAGGCCCAGCGCAGATGCCAAATGATATATGCTGGAATCGGGCCACAAAATCCCTGGAAAATCTCCCACTGATAAATACTGAACCCCCACACTGAATCTCCCTGTATCTCCTGCGGAAAACCCCGCAATAGAACACCTCCTCCAAGAACTGCGTCCTCTCTCCTAAGGACTGCGCAGTCACCAAAAGAAGCCCAGCTCCTCCGCAAATCAACAACCAAATCCTCCGCTGAAACTGTAGAAAAAAAACTTGCCCGAGCAGGCACTCGAAGTCCCCCAGGGCTAAGGGCGAGATATCCGACCGGAGACACTCAATCGCACTAAATAGTGCTGCAGACAGGCTAAACAGCCAGCGTGCTCAAGAAGACAGAAGTCTAGCTCAAATATCATCAACAACAACCATGCCAAATGAAATGGCTTTCCCACCTTTTATAACGCTAGCTCTCCTCAAACCCTAACATGGTCCCCCTCTCCCCACGTGCTCCTCATAAGTCTGCACAGATGCTCCTAGAGGCTACGTGAGGCCTCCCTCATATTTGGTGTGGACCCCCAAGGCTCCCCTTTAAGTTATAATGTTGCTCCTACTAGGGAAGCACTTTATTTTATTTAAGTGAGTTGACCCCTCTTTTCTCACTTTTATTTATTAATTAACTATAGGCGGCAAAAATATACAAAAATCAAATATTCCAATTAGCAGTGCTAATTAGGAATATTACGAGAGTTGTGTGGTCCATGTTACATGACTAGAGCCTACCATTGCACTTGTGGGCTAAATCATGCAACACAATTGTTTATTTGTAGAATTGGATTCTTGGGATGAGTACACCAAAAGAAACTTTTTCAGGGAAGAAACCAAAAGTGTCACATTTGAGGATCTTTGGATCATCAATTTATTATTATGTTTCCAAGGATACTTGAGAAAAAAGCTAAAGCCTACAACTGAGTTGGGTATATTTGTGGGGTACATGGAAACACCTCACAACTATCAAGTGTACATGCCATATCTCAAGATGACAATTGTTAGGACAGATATGAAGTTTGATGAGGAGAAGTAAATGAGGTGTTCTATTGAGAGGGAGCTTCAGTTTCTGATCCGGATTTTATGCAGGAAAGCAACAGAATACAGAAATAACCATGAACATAGAGATGCAGCAGAAATAATGCTTCATTTCATTAATATCAAATAACAGAAATATGCTTACAAGCATAATGGAAATAAAATAGCTAGGGTGCTGGTAGCGAATCTCTGAGAATAGATGTGATGGCTACAGACCTCTGAACTGTGTTACAATGAGGCTCCAGGGCCTATTTATTGTTGAGAAACAATGTAGAATCCGAAATGTCCAAAAACCTAACCGTAGGAGATGAGGCACCAAAACTATGGGCGCCCGTTTGGGTAAATTGGTGGTTCAACTTCCCGAGGGCGTAACTTTGGCATCCGATCTCCGTTTGACGCGCTCAATAGCTTGTTAGAAATATCTATCTGAGGAGTACAATTTTTGAATGAGAAACATCGGTCCATGGACCCATGTTGCTCTCTGTTTTCCCAAAAAACTTCGTTTAGGGCCTCAAAACGGCTCTGGAAGTTCAGGACCCGAAAAAATGCTAAAAATAGTAAGTTTTGTTGCAACTTGAAAACTGAAAGAACTAATGGTGGGGGTTCAAATGGAATAGGTCGGTGGCCACCAATATCCACCTGGATCATTAAGGCCCCAAAATGGCTTCGGGAGTGGAGGACCCGAAAACCTGCTAAAAATAGTAAGTTGTGCTGAACATGAAAAGCTGCAAGAATTGATGGTGCTAGTCCAAATGGAATAGGTGGGTGGCCACCGATATCCACCTAGATCATTCCTCCCTCCTTAGGAAGCAATGGTCCCCATTGTGTTGAGATCCTCCATGAGATGAGGCAAATTCTGTTGAACTGAGTAGTAGATGTGTTGAAGATGTCAAGGACCTGTGGGTGGACATGCTGGATGCATTTAGTAAATTTGGTTTCTTTATCAGCTTCAGACAGTACATGTTTGGATTCTGTATGTGTAGTTGCAAGATGTATGGCAACATCAAGCGGTGGTGCGTTGGGAGTCAAATCAATGGAGTGCTTGTCCTGACAGTGTAGAGGAACCTCTATGAGTGAGGGGAAAACTTCCTCGTATTCCTCCATGACTTTGTCCATCTACTGCAGTCGTGCAAGGGAACCCTATTTTGAGGTTGTGGCCACAATATTCTTCTTTCCTTGTGAGTGAGTTGTAAGGAAAATGAATTTCCTGGTTTGGGAAACAATCTTACTGTGTTGTTTTGCAGTAGTCAAAGAGATGACAGGAGGCGGTACTACCTCCGGTATCCTGTACAAGCTATTTCCCAAAGTAATAATAACAGCACGAGGCCTAGACTCATACACAGCATGTCGCCTCCACAAGTATGGTTGGCCCAATAATACATCAGCTACATCAAGAGGAGCAACATCACACAATACCTCATCCGTGAATGGCTTGATATTGTATGGAAGGCAGCACTGCTGGAGGATGCGTAGATCTCTCCCTGGGTGGAGCCACCCAATGGTATATGGCTGCGGGTGTGCTATGGTTGGTAGGCCGAGCCGCTTCACGACCTCTGCTGAGATGAGGTTCTTTTGGCTTCCGCTATCGACGAGAAATTGCAGCGGAGAACCCTTCACCCACATCTGCGACTGGAAGAGGCACTCCCCCTCCTCTGGATCCTCTGGACCCTCCCTCTGGATCTTGGTGGTGGAAACAATGGCACTAGGATTTGCATCAATGATCTGTTTCCCTTTTTCATTTCCTTTTTCTGGTTCTAACTCAGGATCAGAAAATGCATCTGAGTCGGGTGCCTTTAGTTCGGCCACCAAAGACTGTTTGGCCCGACACTCGTTTGTGCTGTGAGTGGGACTGTTATGAAATTCACACTTCCCTGTGTCCTTCTTTGGATTTGTGGTGTTGTTCTGAGTCGCATTGCTTTGGCCTTGCCCCTTGTTCTTCGGTTCGGGGGCACCTTTCGCATTCGCAGATCCAAAGTCTCGCTTCTTCTGCTTAAATTTCTTCTCGATCTTGGTGGCATAGCGATCTACCGTGCCAAGTGATGTAATGTCGAAGAACTCCATTTCCTCTTGAATGTGTTTGTGTAGACAGCCACGGTACTTGAGCACCAAATGTCTCTCTGAATCTTTAATACCCAACTTTGTGCGTAGTGTATGGAACAGATTCATCAGTTCATGCACATCTTGATCCTTTTGTTGCCGCAGCGTGGTCCATTGGATATATTTGTCCTCATAGCTCCCCACGAGGTAATATTGTTCCTTGATGCCATCTCGAAATGAATTCCAAGTGGGTGTGTCCGAGAACAGAGAGGGTTCCCCTTCGCCCTCTTGCTCACGGTAGGTTTCCCACCAGTCTTTGACATGGGGGGCAGCTTTGAGGAGTGCAAAAATAATCTTTTCTCGGTTAGAGAAGTCATGGACCAAGAAATACTCTTCCAGAAAATTTAACCATCTGTCTACAACATCTGCATCTATTTTTCCTTCAAATATAGGAATGTCAAAGTTTACCTGTACGTTGAAGGGAGTGGCGCCTCCAGAGTGGCTGTTGGATGCAGATGTGCCATATGTGGTCAGTCATTGAAGGATTGGAGCAAAGTTATCCATCATCGCGTTCCTTTGTTTCTCGAGGGCCTCCTCGATCAGTGTTTTGATAGGATCTCCTGCTCCCTCGTCTTTCTTTTCTTCCGCCATGGGAGGTCGTCGAGGTTTGCGAGGCTGATCTTGCAAGGGTTCAACCAGATCGAGCCTAACTCCTTATACTGATCGCGTTAGGGACATGCGAAGAAAAACAAAGAAAGAGAAACGGAGATTCCCTTCTGATAACAACGATCAGTTTATGCGGGAACACAACGAAATAACATAAATAACCATGAACATAGAGATACGGCGGAAATAATGCTTCATTTCATTAATATCAAATAACGAAATAAAATAATAACACAAGCATAATGGAAATAAAATAGCTAGGGTGCTGGTAGCAAATCTCTGAGAAGAGATGTGATGGCTACAAACCTCTGAAATGTGCTACAATGAGGCTCGAAGGCCTATTTATTGTTGAGAAACAATGTAGAATCCGAAACGTCCAAAAACCTAGCGAAAAATAGGAGATGGCGCCAGCGTGGGCGCCGTTTCGTCGTGTTGACCTCTAACTTCACAGGGCGTAACTTTGGCATCTGATCTCCTTTTGACATGCTCAATAGCTCATTAGAAAGATCTATCCGAGGAGTAAAATTTTTGAATGAGCAACATCGGTCCATGGACCCATGTTTCTCTCCGTTTTCCCAAAAAACGTTGTTTAGGGCCTCAAAACGGCTCCGGAAGTTCAAGACCCAAAAAACTGCTAAAAATAGTAAGTTTTGTTGCAACTTGAAAACTGAAAGAACTGATGGTGGGGGTTCAAATGGAATAGGTGGGTGGCTACCAATATCCACTTGGATCATTAATGCCCCAAAATGGCTTCGAGAGTGGAGGACCCGAAAACCTGCTAAAAATAGTAAGTTGTGCTGAACGTGAAAAGCTGCAAGAATTGATGGTGCTAGTCCAAATGGAATAGGTGGGTGGCCACTGATATCCACCTGGATCAGTTTCATTCAAATCATGATATTTTGGCTCCAAGGAAAGAACCTCAGGAAGTTGTGGAGAAATCAGAAGCAGAGGAATGGAGAGTGGAGACACCCACTCAAGCAGAGACACACAAATATGGAAGGAAGCACAACAGAGAAGATGAAAAATTATTGCATTATGCTATAGATAATGGGGGAGCACCCACATCACATCATAGGCAAAGGAGGTCACCAAATTGGTACATTGGCTACATCGCTTTGATGAGTGAGCTTGTAGAGAGTGAAACATCCTCATTCAAGGATGAAGTGCAAGAGAGAGTATGTGTTGATTCCATTGTAGAGGAATATGATTCCATTATCAGAAAAAATGATTGGGAAGTGGTCCCAAGACCATAGGACAATTCAATGGTAGGTTACAGGTGGATCTACAAGGTGAAGCAAGCAGCAGATGGAAGAATTGAGAAGCACGATGCCATATTTGTGGCCAAGGGGTTATATCAGGTGGAGGGAATTGAATATGAGGATACCTTTACTCTAGTAGCAAGGTACTCTTCAATCATATCAATTATAGCACTTTCAGCACAGATGGGATGGAAGATATACCAAATGGATGTGAAGACAACATTCCTCAATGTAGTGATTGAGGAAGAGGTGTACATTGAGTAGCCTGAAGGATTTGAGATCTTCGACAGAGAGTCACATGTATGAAAATTCAAGCGAGCATTGTATGGATTGAAACAAGCAACATGTTCTTGGTACACCAAGATCGACATATATTTCACCATTTTAGGCTTCACAAAAAGTGAAGCAGATGCAAACCTTTACCATATTTTTGTTGAAGGTAAATTATTGATTATAGTATTATATGTCAATGATTTAATTTTAATTGGTGATGAGAATCTAATAAAAAATTTCAAAGAGGATATAGAAATATTATTCGAGATGAAGGTCATGGGGCTCATGCATTATTTCCTTTATTTTGAGATATGGAAAGGACATGGGGAACTGTTTGTCTCTCAAGGCAAGTATGCCAACTCAATACTGAAGAAGTTCCACATGGAGAGAAACAAACCCATTGAGACTCCTCTAGCAGGGAATTTGAGGAAGGAACATGCTACTTCAGGTGATGCAGTAGAGGCTACCATTTACAGGAAGCTTGTGGGTTCACTGATGTATTAGGTCAAAACATGACTAGACATGTGTTATGCAATTAACCAACTTAGTCAAGTAATGGTTAAGCCAAATGAACTGTATTGGAAGGTATCAAAGAATTTTTTGAGATACCTCGGAGGAACTACTCAGCTTGGTCTATGGTAGATACATGAATAGCACATCAGGAGGAATTTTCAGTGTTGGGTCAACAATGATTTCTTGGTGCAACAAGAAGCAGAGATATGTTGCACTCAGCTCAGCAAAAGCAGAGTACATGGATGCAAGTCAAGAAACATGTTAGGATATTTGGATGAGAAATATAATTGTTTGGTTATTAGGTTAGCAGATGGATCCTACAGTTATTTACTATGAAAATCAAATTTGTATCAAAATATCTGATAATCAA
Source organism: Pinus albicaulis (assembly GCA_034641835.2). Lineage (NCBI taxonomy): Eukaryota > Viridiplantae > Streptophyta > Pinopsida > Pinales > Pinaceae > Pinus > Pinus albicaulis. The sequence continues at coordinate 1,015,383,140 of CM076578.1, forward strand.
TTTTTTTGTGATCGATCCAAGATATCGACATCCATTATCACCATCTACGAGATTGTGTGCAGAGGAAGATCATGTTGTTGGAATACATTCCTACAAAGGAACAGGATTTTGAAAAAGCGATTGTCAAGAGGAAATTCGAGTTCCATAGAGGCAAGATCGGGGTATCAGATAATCCCTTTCTTTCTGAGAGGGAGTGTTGAAAATGAAGCAAGAAATTCCTAATTTAATTTTGCCTTAATTAATTAAGAGAAAATTGAATTTCAATTTCAGTAAAATACTTGGAGGAATTTAACTAAAGTGATATGGAACTTATCATTTAGTTAAATTAGTTAATTCAAGTAGGAGACACTTGAGTTATGTTTAGTTATGATTGATTGCTAATTTCTAGAAATATTTTTTAGTTAAGTTGAGCTATTGTGAGTTTAACTAGTTATAACTGATTAAGAACTAGTGGAAGATCTAGTAGTGGGGTGCATCACTTTATGATCAACAAATTAAATCATCAATTAACCCATAATAATTGATGCATGTAGATAACTCAAGTTACCTAGTTGGTATTGGAGTTCAAGGGCAATGTACTATTAGTTATAGAAAATTCCAAATTGTACAGATGGTGCATGCAAGTCAGTGAAGGGCCTACAGGGATTGCATAGTTATGGATGGGGATTTCCCTAATTAATAGGGGGCTAATTACTTGAGAAACAATGCAAGGAAATAGGGACTTGGGCAGGCTTGGATTTCGTTAAGTATTAACCAGAGCTAGTCTTTGAAGTAGTGAGATAGATTATACAGATGGTGCATGCAAGTCGGAGAAGGGGCTATAGGGATTGCACAGTTATGGATGGGAATTTCCCTAATTAATAGGGGGCTAATTAATTGAGAAACAACGCAAGGAAATAGGGACTTAGGCAGGCTTGGATTTTTTTAATTATTGACCAGAGCTAGTCTTTGAAGCAGTGAGATAGCCTATACTAGTTCATAGGTTGCTCAGGCTTGAGCAAGCATTGTATTTATTCTCTATTTTATGACTAATGAAATACAAATATGAAGGAGTTTTGAGAAGTTTCTTTCCCCTAGAAAATAATTGTGTAATGAGTGATTAAATCTTGTCTCATGTATGTGTTGTGATTTCGCGATTGTTAATTGTTTTCCAAAGTTGGTAGAGTAGATCAAGTCTTTTGATTTAGTTAAATTTCATAAGAAAATTGAATCTACAAGGAATTTCTACACTTCATTCTTCAACTGAGTCTTCAATCCTTCATTCTCTATCTGCAACAGAGCTAGAGAATACTACAATGTAATAACTTCATTACGAAGTTTATTAAAAACCTTCTATTCATGGAGGGCCTACAATCTATTTCCCATCGTCAATAAAAATGAGAATGAACTCAAATATAAATATCTTAGAGCTGCAAGACTAGATATCAATAAGTAGAATACACAGGTTGCACTTTTTATTTACCTAAGGCTAGGGCTACCATATATATTCCTTATATACTTTATTCATGGAATTAAAAAGGTTGACTTAGGGCTAGTCAGTCTTTAATTCTATTGTAGTCCTATATCCATTCAAACACTCTCCAAAATATTGAAAGAAATGCAAACAAAAAAACATAAAATGCTCACAAATTCAGGTTATCTATACCACTGGAAAATGATCGTTTACTGTTATGTTATAAGAGTTTTGATTTCTTACTTTAGAGTATAAGTGTGGAATTCTATATTATAAGTGTGTTGTATATATACCTGGTTTTCAACCCAAGTATTTGGGACCTTCTAATTGTGTCCCCTCAAAATCTGCACCAAAGTCATGTTAACTACTTTTTTATACCCATATGTTTATGGATGGAATGTTGTAAACATTTTTAAATTTGTGTCCATCTTCTCCTATAGTGTAGTCCAAAATTCACTAAGAGTTCTTGTTTCCCTATCTGAAACTATGCTCCTTGGTATCCCAAAGCGCACACACACATTTCCAAACATCAAGTTTGCTGCTTCTTTCCCACCAATGGTCTTTTTACAGGGCATCAAAATACACATATTGGTGAAGATATCAACTACCTTGAATAGTTTGTCATGTCCCTTCTTAGTTGTTGGTAAAACTCCCACAAAGTCCATGGAAATTCTTTCTTGAGGACTAGTGGGTACAGGTAAGCGATGTTATAGAATTTATTTTCTATTACTAGGCTTGTTAGTACAACAAAGCATGCATCCATACTCTTATAAAATTATCTACCTCTTCTTGAATCCTAGGCCAATACGCATACCTCTATGACTTATCCATTATCTTCCCTACATCCTAGGCATTAGAGGAAATTTCAGCCTAAAAGTGGCCTCCTAAGGAAAAATAATAAAATAAGAGTTAGGAATTTTGGAGGGAAAATAAGAAAACTATTTTTTAATTGTTTTTTTGGATTATCTTCTTATATGTTTACCTAAATTTGAAGTGTAGACACTCGTGGGATGTGGAATTAAATTTCTCATCCAATGAGTACCCATTATGCATACTTTTTAGAATACACACATTGATAAAAAATTGTAGATACAATAAAAAAGCATGTTCAACACATTTGTTTAATGTATCTGCAATTTTTATCAATGTGAGTATTATGAAAAGTATGTATAATGGGTACTCATAGGATGTGGAATTTAATTCCGCATCCAACGAGTGTCTACACTTGAAATTTGGGTAAACCTATAAGGATATAAGCCAAAAATATAATTAAAAAAAAAACAGTTTTTATTTTTTATTTTCCATCCAAAATATTTACATGTACCTCTTTTTAAATTTAAAAGATTTTGATTAGTTTACATATTATGCACATGAAAATTTCATGGGCACTTTTAGGCTAAAATTTCCTCTAATGCCAATACGCATACCACTATGACTTAACCATTATCTTCCTTACACCAAAGTGATCTATGACCTTGGAGGTGTAAGCCTCTCTAATCAAATATAGCCCCCCACCTTTGGGAACACATAACTTATCTAGCATGTAGAGTAACTTGTCTTGTAGATGGTAGACAACTGTGCTATCACCATCGTACACATGATTCTGGCTCTACAACTGTTGAAACACGTCCTTGAAGTCCTCATCCCGTTGAATATGTCTCTATGTATGCATCATGGGTGAATGGCTCCATGTGAATTAGAGAGTTCATAAATCTATTATCTTTAATGTAGTTGGAATGAAAGCAGGTCATCCAACTTGTTTTTGATTCCCTTATTGTACTTAATCACTCAATTAAACTCTTGTAAAAACCCCATCCACTTATAATGTTTGATTTGTTGCAGCTTACTCTAGGCCTACAAACATTGTAGTGGTTGGTTATCTATTTGGATTACTATCTCCTTTCACATCAAATAGTGTCTCCAAGTCCTCATAGTTCACATTGTGGAATATAATGACTTTACATAGGTTGAGTATTTAAGAACCACCCCATGAAAAAATTTAGAATGGTAGCATACACGCCTTCCTCCCTACATTAAGATCACTCCCATAACATACCTACTCACATTTATCTTCACTTCAAAGGGTTTTAGAAATTTTAGTAATGATAGAATTAGTGCTTGACTGGTCTTCTTCTTTAACTCCTCAAAGGCCCTTTACTAACCTTTCCCCATTGGAAACTCTTGCAACTCATTTTTGTGGCACAGATTGGTGCTGCTAATGCCAAAAATGAGGCTATGAATTTCATCAGGTATTGTTCTTTCCCAATGAAACTCCTAACTTCATAAAAATTAGTAGGAGTTGGCCACTTCATGATGGCCTCCATCTTGGAAAGATATACCTTCATCTCTCCTCCACCTATCACATAACCTAGATACACCAAAGATTATTTTGAAAACTCACACTTCTTGAGGTTTTCTACGGTGCATAGTTAAAGTCTTTATCACCTACATCAAATGTGAGATTTTCTCCTCCTAGGTAGCATTGTACACCAATATATCATCCAAATATACAATAAAAAATGAATCTATAAAATGAATCAATACATCATTCATTGACCTTATAAATGTAGGTTGTGCATTCCATAGTCCAAACAACATGAATATCCACTCATACAAACCTTGCCATGTTTTGAAGGAAGTATTCTAGTTATCTTCTTATATGACCTAAATAAACATGGTGATATCCTTAATTTAAGTCCATTTTGGCATAATATTTTCTTGGCTACAATTGATCCAATAGATAATCTATCCTAGGAAGGGGCTCCCTGTTCTTAAGCATAATTTTGTTTAATTCCCTGTCATTGATACACATCCACCAAGTCCCATCCTTCTTTGAAACAATAATGATGGGTGAACCACACAGAGATATACTTGGTCGAATGACACCCTATTCTAATAGTTGTTTCAATTTCTTTGCCACCTCACTTGCTTCTATAATAAATTTCCTATATAGCCCAATGTTTTGCATTTTGGAGTTTGATAATAGTTGTATCTCGTGCTCCAATTTCGTCTTGGGTGGTACCCCTTTAAGTTCATGGGATACATCCTTGTAGGCATGTAGTAACTCTTCCAGATTTTGTTTCTATTTCTTATTACACCCTTCTAGGGATGACTTTGATCTCACTAACTCTTCTATATACTTATTTTCTCATAAGAATAGTAAAACATACCTCTTTCTAGAACTGATCAATTTCATGACTTTGTTGGAACTTACCAATGAAATTTTGGGCTTGCCCCTATTCACATTTATGGTGAGGTATTTTCCATCCTTTATAAAACAATATTGGTCTGAGACTTACATGAATATTACATCATGCATGTACATATATGGACTTCCAAACACCACACCATATACTTCAAGGGGAACCACATCTAGCTCTACTTCATCAATAAAATCAACGCATAGCAAATATAATTTTTAACTACAAACCCAATTTGTTAATGAGATATGTTGCAATGATATTTTTCTGTGATCATGAGTCGAACAAAACATCAATCTTCATCTTCTTGACCTATATCTTTATGTGGAAGATTTTAGTAATTTCATTCTCGTCTTATTGTTGAAGAATACTTAGATTCACCTCCTTCTACACTAATGTACATACAATATTCTCATCCATGTCCAAGTTGCATTCAAGCTCGTTACTCAAATGAGTGGCCATGAGATTCTTCTTCTTTGCATCTTTCTTTCTATTATTTGGGTTAAGATTTAGATGAAACTTCAATGAATTCTCTATATGAAAATCAACGTTTCATTGATTGCATTGGTTGTTGGGATCTTTGCGCTAGTATGTTGTGGTTTTGGTCTTTTAATCCTTTACCCATTTCCACTTCTTCTTCCCCTCTTTATAAATGTTCTGGTGCTCCTTCTGCTTTGACCCACTAGATTGACCCACTAGATTGACCCATCCATCAATATAGGTTTAAACAACCTTACTTGCTTATGCATATGGCTCTTTAGTCCCCCCAAATACTTGAGGAGTATGTATAGGTTCTTTGCGGAAATACCCAATATTATGGACATCATTTTTAATCCAATTATGTACTCTTATACACTCTGCCCCTACTTCTACCTAAAGTAATGGAAGCATATCAATTGGTCCTATACATACTCGAGAGGATAAGATTGTGACTTTATGAGGGTTTTGAAATCCTCTCACTTAGTCATTGGAGGATCTCCCTCCAACCTCAAGGTCACTGTGTGTCTTTCCCACTAGGTTAGGGCATGGCCCTCTAATTCCAACTGAGAAAATGAAATATTTGTTTCTTCCTCTATATTATGAACACTAAAATAAGCTTCTAAATGTTGTAACCAATGATTTATATTTATAACATCAATGTCACCTTGATACGTCTTGATGTCATCCTTCATTTCCATTTTTAATAGAGATTATCAGTGCTTCACGACACTCGAACTGTGTTGATATTTTTCAAGTTTTGTGTTCAACTCCTTCAATGTCTCTTCCTTATATCTTAATCTCCTCTCTTATCAAACCTATGTGTTAAAACCCACATCTTCTCATAATATCCCAAGCTTATGTAAGGGATTCCATCAGGAGGTTCACATTACAATTTATATTGGAAACTGGTGCTTCCAACCACACAATCCTCTCATGTGTGGGATATTGAGGGTTATTCATAGATTTTTTGACCGTGACTACGGCTTTGTGAGTTTTGGCTTAACTGATCAAGATCCCCTACAACTCCCCGTGATATTCCCAAAGAAACATTCTTTGATACCACTATGATCCATAAATTTTTGTGCATATTCCAATGGACAGGTCATCATAATAAATTTAGTAAAATTATACTTAAAAAAATATAAAACCTATACTATGTGAATTAATCTCCCTTATAGATTTATTAAGTCACAATTTCATGAATGCAATATGTAACGTGTGAAAAATATAGAAAAAACAAAAATAAAATCATTTACAACCATAATAACACAAAATAAACACTAGAAAATCATTTCCGGAGAAAACCTAGCTAGAAGGCGAGGTTGTTAGTTCTCTTTCTCTAAATGGAAAATGGATGAAAGGACAAAGAATTGGTGTATGTGGTCTAGAGGGGTTGCTGAAATGCCCAAATCCTCTCTATTTTATCTCTCTCCCTTTCCACTCTTGTCTACTATGATCATTTATGGAAAAAAATTGCACTTGAATAGAATGGAACCCCTTTTCCTCCTAGTGGCTTAGTTATAACATAGCTCAATAGCCTACCAGTGGCTGATTTGACCCATTCAACTCTTAAGAAAAGTTATAATATGGACTCTTCTAAATTATTCTTCATCAAAATCACATGGATAACCCATTTTACATCAATAATTGGGGCCTACCCGACATATTGTTGAATTATGGTGGTAGAAATAGGAAGGTCAACTTCTGAGTGGCATAATGTTTTCATATGGAATTTGATTGAGGTAATTATTGTGTTTTTGGAAAGGTATCTGTGTGTAGAATAGTGTGAAAAGGTGTGAAATTAAGTGGAAATTTTTTACTCCCAAAAAATGTTGTTTTATGCCTCAAACTACTCTCCAAAGGTTTTAGGCCCTAATTTTCCAAACTAGGTCACACTAGTAAAAATGGTCCTATGAGTTGATTCTTCCACAAATTAATGAGATATATGATAAACAATATAATGATATAATATGGATCACTATAGGGTCCTTAAAAAAAATCAAGGCTTTGCGATATAAGAGATTGAATAAGGTGTGAGATAACACCTATAGACTCAGTCTAACCCCATACATGCACATTTATTGAATGGTGAATGTAGATAATCTAAAATTATATGAGCCTTCTCTGCTAAATCACGAAGAGGAATTGGTCCTACCTTTTGTATAGGTTTGGCACTAGATACTCAAGCAGAGTTGCTAGAGGATATAGTTTTGCAAAAGAGGCCTAGAACTACAAGACAAGGGTGGCATTACCTTTGGCAGAGTAGGTTGAAATTTTAGCTTCCAGAAAGGCTAAATGGTACACCTAAGAGAAGGTGGAGGAAAATTTCCCTCCCCTCATTTATTAGAATCATTTGGTGACCAAATTCCTTCCAAATTGAGGAGGTATGATTGGGATATGATCATTGTATTGTTTTTCATCTATATTAACACTTTTAGAGTGGGAAAATTGGAGGTATCAACTCATAGGACCTTTTTTACTTGTGGGTTTCTAGTTTAGAAAATTGGGGTTTGAACAATCCTAGAAGCATATTGAGACATTAAATGGTGTTTTTGGTGGTAAAAAAAATCCACTGTAAGTGAAAAACTGCCCATAGATATTCTACACACATATACCTTTCCAAAAACGTAAGAATCACCTCAATCAGAGTTATGCACCCATAATCTTACCTTCTTGTTTTTACCACCTTGATTTGAGAGGATGTCACGACAACCCCCATTATTCATGGAAAAGTGTCTATCCACTCAATCACAATGAATAAGACTCTACAAGAGTCGATATTGTAATTCTAATTAAGAGTTGAGGGAATCAAACTTAACCACTAGTAGGCTATTGGGTTGTATTATAATTAGGCCACTAGGTGGAAAAGGGGTTCAATTTTATTATAATGCATTTTATTCCATATATGAGCATATTATATCATAATGGATAAAGGCAAAGGAAATGGAGAGGTTTTGTGCATTATAGCTGCCCACAGGACACGGTTCTCACTTCTTTGTACTTGCATCCATTTCCATTCAAATAAAGAGAGATCAAAGCAACGTCACTTTCTAGTTAGGTTTTCTCTCGAAAGGATTTATGAGGTCATATATTATGTTATTATGGTTGTGAGTGATTGTATTTTTTTTTTGTTATATACTTTCTATAATGTGTATATTAACACAATAACTTACTAAATCCATAAGTCTAAGGAAAACAACCCTCTAGAATAGATTCATATTTTAATAATAATTTTATCATATCTATTATGATGAACCGTCTAGTGAAATATCCATGGTAGTTTATGGATTAGTTGGAAGACTTTTCAATGCTACAAATAATATGTTGCATTGTATCTTATGTGAATAAATAGTGGAAATATATGTTTCAATGTTCATTATGAAAAGAAATGGTAGAATGGACTCAATTTTTGGTCCATTCTCTTTACTTGACTTTGGTTAAAATATATGGATATTTTTTTGCTTATGAAATTTTGAAAGCTTGGCAGCTTGTTGTGTTGGTTAGTAGGAAATGGATAGGAGGGAGTTCTGATACTATTTTCCATGTAGTAAACATGACAAGGCCCATCACCATGTGGTTGATGTCAAAGTGTCATGTTCTTTTAACCATTTTTAAGGAGTTCTAGGCAAGGAGGATAATGAAGATTCAAACTCCTAATTCTAACCCAACTCTTTAAACTCCTAGGAGTCAATATGGCTAGGATGAAAAACAAAGAAATAATGTAATATTATACATGAATAACATAAAACAGTTATTTCCCCCCCCAAATATAGAATCTCTCTATTTCCCTCACAAAAAAAGAATTTTTTTTCATTTAAATCCTTACTTGGAAATTCTTGCAGATGAAATTTTTATAGTTGGACAATAAAATTATTGATCTCTCTTTAAAATCTTTCCTCAAATCCCTTAATGCCATCAAAATCATGGCTCACGATTTCAATGGATAGTTGGGGGAAATAGGGCCATAACCATTTAAAAATTTGGACCGGTAGGAAAGCATGTGCATTTCTAAGAGCACACACATGTTTTTAAGGACACATGCATGCTCTTAGAAATGCACATGCATTCTTGTGCCTTGTCTTGCTAGTACTAATTAGGCCTCTAAGGTGGCGAGGGTTACCAAAGCTAGACACTGAAAAATACATGCACGTTCTCAAGGACATACACTCATTATTGTGTAAGCATGTTCATAATGTTCTCATTGCCACTCTTGAGGCCATCAAGTGTGTGTGTGTGTGTGTGTGTGTGTATAAACATTCATGATTTCATGACTTCATAAAATGTGATAACATGGAACAAATGCCCTAAAATAACATGTGCAGTGACTCCACATGCATCCCAATGATTAACATTAATAAGATCAAGAATTACATTGAAAATGCTAAACATCTAGGCCTAGCCTCCACAACAATACAACTTAAAATAATAAATTACTCCATCTCTACTATATTAAAAATTTTCAATAAGTATCTCCATATGTGTAATTGTTAAACTAATATGACCAAAAATATATAAAAAAATTGATTATTCTCCTTTTCTCCCTTACTTACCAACTAACTTACTGATATTTACATCTCAATTCCCTTTACACCTCAACTCCCTTTAGTGTTCCACGTCCATCTCTAATATCTCCACGTCTATAATTGTTAAACTAGTACAACCAAAAATAAAGAAATTTGATTATTCTCCTTTTCTCCATTACTTACTAAGTATTTACACCTCATTTCTCTTTAGTGTTCCACGTCCCTCATTTCGGCACTATAATGCTTTGTTAATAGACACACTCTTTTACATTGTTATGCTTATTACATATTTACATATAATAATATATACACATGTTGATAGACCATCACCAAATTTATTTAAGGACTTAGCGTGATGCTAGTCTCTATTTTTTTACAAAGATGCACTTTTACCCTTTGTCAAAAGCCAGAAGAAACCAGACTGAACTGTTCTACAAAATACAATAATCCCCTTCAATTCCAATTTTTTTAAGAGCATGAACAACCTAAAAAAAAATATTCAATCAAAAGGGCCACGCATTACGAACACTCCAACACACTGAATCAGTGTTTGCTACACATCATTTAATATTTTTAATGTTTCCCACCCAAAAATAATTTTGGCCACTCATGAGTACCTCAAAATCAATACGAACTTTAAGTAATTTACTTTACAATTCACGAGTAAATAATTTATATACGCCTTCAATGAAGACTTCATAAATAGTGCAGCGCCGTGTAGAGATTCATTCACCACGTAATTCCTTACCATTTTGTTGGTTTTGACATTGATTAAGTTAAGCTTAACTTTATTTTACAAATTTGATATTTTAAAATTTTAATAGATATAGGTAAAGTTTTAATATTTGAATTTATTTATATTTTAAAATTTAAAATTTAAAATTAATATAGATATAATTAAAAATAATATATATATATATATATATATATATATATATTTTGCGGTGTATAAAAAAGAATTTTTTACGAAAAATTTTAATGTTTTATTAAACATCAAATACATTAATAATTAGCAAAAATATCAGCAAAGACTTTACATAGTCATTAGGAATAATATCATATATAAATCCATATATTATTAATATAAATATTCAATGTCAAAATGTATTAATATATAACAAAAACTTCAAATAAATAATTAACAAGAAAAATTTTAAATAATCATAAGAAATAACATCATATATAGATCCATTGTTTGTATAAATATTAATGTAAAAATTGATTCTCACCAAATATCAAAATACTGATATTATATTAACAAAAACTTGAAAAAATCATAAGGAGGAACATCATTATTTGTATGAATACCCAATGTTAAAAATGACTCACCAAGTGTTAAAAGATTGCAGTTTACTTATGTAAAAGAGAAATTAATATGAAGTACAAAGAAATCTTATTAAATAGTTTTATTAGTATTTAGTATATAGAAGTAAGTGAAATTATATATTATTATTATTATTATTCAATTTTAAGGTGAAGTTTGCTAAGTCTATGAAGACATACATATTTTACCTCTCTGTTTTGAATCTATACTTTTTTAGGAAGAAACGCATGCTCTTAACCATTAAACTTACTCTAGCTATATATTAAAGAGATTATAATATGTATATTATTTTACTTTATTTTTTTAATATATAAGAAATTTAAAGCTAAAATATTTTATAAATAAATTAAAAAACGTTTTAAAAATACAATCTTTCCATAAGAATAACATTTTAACTAAACTTTTTATATATTATTTTTATTATATAATTTTCTTTAAATAATAATAATAATTCAATATATTTTATAACCATGTCAAGTCCCATTAAATTATAATACATTTTTACCATTCCAGACATTTCGAAAAAGCAAAAGGTAGAATTAACCATTAAAAAATTCATTACAAAATGAGAGTTCAATTAATTTGGATCCAGTATTTGCTATGAATGCAGAATGCAGTCAGTAATAATTATACGCGTACTCATAATGTGCATATGAATGCGCAATATTTTTCCAACTCATACAATTAATATGAAAAACAATAGCCTACAGGCTCTGAGTTGATTTTAAGATTGGTGGGTGAGAAATATTCACTTGAGTTTAATTTGGTATCAATTCGAGCTTCTTATATGCATTGCAAGCTTTCAATCTGCGTCTCCCTTTCAAGGAATTCTAAGTCTGCTTTGCCCTGTAAGATATCTCCCTCCCTCCAATTTATAGGATACCTCATCAAATTTCTGTTGTGTTGATAATACAATTTCAAACTCTGAAAATCTACATATTCAACCTCCAAATGGTTTCAATATGATAATTTTGTGTCTACTTGATTTTCTCAGGTAATTTTCGATTGAAGATGGCAGAGACAAAAGATATCCAACCTCTTGTCTGTGATAGTGGATCTGGGATGCTCAAGGTGAGTCTATCTACTTACTTTAAAGCCACAAGATAAATGTTATGCTGAATATTAGCTCTATTTATGCACCAGATCGGATTTGCTGGTAATGATGGTCCAACAATAGTGTTTCCCACTGTTGTTGGTAGCCCAAATCATGCTGAACCAAATGACACATATGTAGGTGATGAGATTCAATCAAAGAGAAAAATTCTGACCTTGAAATTTAAGTATCCAATTAAACGAGGAATTATTACCAACTGGGATGATATGGAGAAGATTTGGCATCATGCATTTTACAAGGAACTAGAAATTGCTCCAGAAGATCACCCTATACTTCTGACCGAGGCACCTCTAAATCCCAAGGAAAATAGAGAGAAGATGACCCGGATTATGTTTGAGACTTTCAATACACCTGCAATGTATGTCGCACATCAAGCTATCCTCTCTCTCTATGCAACTGGCCGAACCACTGGTAAGCATGTTGTGCCATCTTCAAAACTAAATGCAATTTTGATTTTCAAGAATGGTTAGAAAAATAGTAATCAGATAGTGATTACACACAATATCTAATACACTATTAATGTCTATAGGACATAAAACACTAGCTTAAACTTATTTGTTACCATCTTCAAAACTAAATGCAATTTTGATTTTCAAGAACTATTCAAAAATATTAATAACTAAAACACTAGCTTCCACACATCTAAATCACGACCACAACTCAACTCATATAGTACCATCTTCAAAACTAAATACAATTTTGATTTTCAAGAACTCCTCAAGAATTCATCATGTATTGGGTACGCAGGTATTGTTGTTGACTCTGGTGATGGTGTCACCCACACAATTCCAATACATGAAGGGTATGTTCTTCCCCATGTCCCCGGCTTAGATGTTGCTGGTCGGGATCTAACAGATGCATTGATGAAGATGCTGACTGAAAGAGGCTACTCATTCACCAGTGCTGCAGAGCGGGAAATTGTTGGTGATATGAAAGAGAAGGTTGCTTATGTAGCCCTTGACTATGACCAGGAGCTTGAGACAGCCGAGACCAGTTCTTCAGAAGAAAAGAGTTATGAGCTTCCTCATGGGCAAGTGATCACCATTGGTGCAGAGCGTTTCAGATGTGGTGAGGTGTTGTTCCAACCTTCTCTCATTGGAATGCAAACTGTGGGTATCCATGAGACAATTTATAATTCCATCATGATGTGTGACGAAGATGTCAGAGATGAGCTGTATGGAAATATCGTTCTCAGTGGAGGATCTACAATGTTTCCTGGTTTTGCAGATCGTATGAGCAAGGAGATCACTGCCCTGGCCCCACGTAATATGAAGATTGAGGTAATTGCACCGTCTGAAAGGAGGTACAGTGCCTGGATTGGAGGGTCAATCTTGGCATCTCTGAGCATTTTCCAGCAGGTGATTATCTGCAATTTATTATCTTTTTGGGTTTATATGTAATTTATATGTACTATGACAACATTTGAACTTTAATGCCTTTGCTGCATGCAGATGTGGATTACCAAGGCTGACTATAATGATTATGGTTCATCAATTGTTCACAGAAAGTGCTTTCCCATTTCATTGGTTTAATAGTTTTTCAAAATTATGAAGTAAAGTTGTTCTTGTTATACATTTCAGTGAATGGATTAAATCACTGATTATTGTTTTGATGCTGAGATATATTTTCAAATAAAAGGAAACACTCAATTTCGAATAAAAGAATGTTCAATGTTCTGTTAATCAGTCAATGGTGCTTTTTGGGATATTTTTTACATATTCAATTTTTTTGGGCTAATTCAATTTTCATAAACGTAGTTTCGAAGCTCAATCTCTCATCAATCTCTTATCTGAGATTTAAATTTGAGATTTGGTATAAAGAAAATCCAAACACTTCAGCCACACTTCGCACAAAGTAATTAATTAATTAATTAATTAACTTTATAACCTATAAAGTAGCTAATAAATTAATTAGTTAAAGTAACTAATTAATTAGTTTACACCTTATAATCTATAATAATAAAGTTAATTATTTTCATCACCCCAATTTAAAGGGACGTCTTTATGTCCATTATAGATTTGAAGAACAATCAAGAGAGGTCAATTATTTAACCCCTCTCATAACTTCACCAAATTTAAACTATATATTTAATATATTAATAATTGCCCCAATGTGTAAAAAGAGGAAGTTGAAAATGTTGTACATTGATTTTCATAATAAATAATTAATGGATATATTAAATTTTATTTTTTATTTTCAATTTTAATTATAATTATACTTTGTAAGTTATATATATAAATATATGTGTGTGTGTGTTTATATATTTTTTAAAATTTAGTAAAATAATTATTATCACAATGTTGTAGCGGTTATAATTATCTTTCAAATTTTTTTTTTTTACTTACATTTTGGAGTCTAACATTCTTTTCATAGGAGTTTATCTTGCATTGTTATCAGTTATTCACGCTTTGATTGATAATTATCCTTTACCCATGATTGTGTTCACTTTCTTTTCACCTAGTTAATATTTCTAAGTCACAAGCTAACCTCCTAATTTAGTCTTGCACAACAATTCTAGGCTTGCCTCCTGAAACTACGCAATTAATGCGGGCAAGCAGCCTTAATGACTAGAATTGCGTAATCATGACTGGCGGCTAGTCTTGAGCTCGGAAACTGTGCAATCATGGAAGGCAGCCCAACACTGAGCCTAGAAACTGCACAATCCCTCACTGAGCTCAAAAACTGCACAATGCACTGAGCCAAAAATTTTCCGAGTTGCCAAAATTGTGCAATCTTTCCTAGTGATGTGCATGGCAAGCTTTTCCCGAAAAAACAGAAAAGTTGAAAAAGAAAAAAGCATCCCTCAAATTTAGGGATTTATTTTTAGTAATCCAAAAGAGGCATATTTGCTATTTTTGGAAGCTTTTGCCATGTGTCTCTTTTTCCTTGATTTTAGGCATGCACGTCATAAACCCTAATTTTCTCAAATCTATTTAAATGATGTCCCTAGAGCTCATTTTCACACTTGATCTTGAAGCTCTAGCATTCTCGAGGAGATCAAGGAACCTTAAGTGTGATCGTCGTCGCTTTTCCAGGTGAGTTTCGCAGTTATCATTTTTTCTGTCGATTTTTATCATTTCGCTTGTGTGAGTCTTATTTTGCTTGTTTCTTTGCATGCATATTGGCATTTCAACTTGCTTGTAACAACCCTAGTAAAAATCCATGTGAAAATAAATATAATACCACGATTGATGGGACACGTATTCCAAGCTAAGTGGTGAGAAAAACATCCTAATGGGTGTTCAATTTGGTTTACTATGACTAAAGGAAATTGGCAAAGGAAATGAAAAAGGCTTTGGAAAGGCATGAGGCATTAATTCACACTTTATTTATGGAAATAATGGAAAATGAAGAAAATAGAGGCCTCATCAATAAAAAGGCTTCTAAGGATGAGTTGGAAATATTTTTCTCACATTTTTGGAGCTCTCTCATTATTCTCTCTCTCTCTCATACTCTTGGATAATTAGAGTTTTCTTGGAGCACTCTTGGAAAGAGTGTATACTTGGTGATTTGGAGCATGAAGGTAAAGGAAGAGAATGAAAGCACATGATGACATCAGGATCAACAGCTACAATCGGTTCTGAGTACAAGTACTAAGATGCATGTATGTTTTCCTCACTAGTTTTGGCATGAATGGTGTATGCATGTGCATTTTCCTAGCCTTTCAATTTCCTGGAGAGCAATGGTGTTGTGGGATTATTTCCATTAATTTTTTTTTGGTTGGTTTGCATGATTCTTTTAGTTGTGGGTTGAGTTATTAGTTCCTGGAGTTATTAGTTCCCAGAGCCTTGGTTGGACAAACAATCTGGAGCCTGGAAGACAACTGTGGGTTGAGTTACTAGTCATGGAAACCTTGGTTGGACAAACACTCTAGAGCCCGAAGAATAACTGTTGGGTTGAGTTACTAGTCTTGGAGCCTTGGTTGGACAAACGCTCTGGAGCCCTAGGAGGGTTGAGTTACTGGTCCTGAATCCTTGGTTGGAAAAACGATTTGGAGCCCGAAAATAACTGGGTTGAGTTACTAGTCCTAGAAGCCCTCATTGGAAAAACACTCTAGAAGCCCTGTAATAGTTGGGGTTGAGTTACTAGTCCTAGAAGCCATGGTTGGAAAAAACACTCTGGAGCCCTGTAAAAACTTGGATAGAGTCATGCTTGGAATATGGCACGATGGTGATTGGATGAAGTGAGGCTTGGCTCTGCCAATCTATTGTCTGGTGGAACATGGAAGTCCCATCTCTAGTTGGTTTTTACATTCAGAAATGAAGAGCTCATTCCTTTGGTATTTGGTATGCAAATGTAATGGTTATTATGTGGATTTAATTCTTGTTATATCCATGGTATTTATTTTTTTATTATGTTGGTTATAAGCATGTATTTTATCAGTGATGATGTATGGCGCTATCTGTTTTTTTTCCTGAAAATGAATATACATTGTATCTATGGTGAAATAGATTGTATTGCAGCTTATGATGTAAGGGAGCAATGCTTCTTAGCGATTCTCAGATAAGTATTAGACCCCTATGTTTAATTATGTTGTTTATACCTGTAGATGCAATGTTTGTGACATGTTTAACGAAATTATTGTTCTAACTGGGTTGGGTCAGATGAGTTCCCGATGATGTGATTACTTCCATGTCTTTATTTTAATGTTATGTATCATCTCCTAAAATTACAGGAAGTTCTAAGCAGTGACCAGGGCTTAGGGGCTAAAAATGTGGGACAAATATCGGAGTTGCAGACCCATAATTGACTATTTGGGGTCATAACCGCTACCTTGACAAGGAAAGCCCATATCTAAGGGTCTATTACTGCTCCCTTTCCCTTGCATGCCTATGGCTAAGCCTCAAATGGTTTAAAAATGAGTTCCCCCTCAGGGAACAGGGCTCTAAAAGGTTGAGTTACCTATTGGGGATGTCAATGATGCAGTGTAATGTTTTTTTGCCATGTTTCCATCGGTTCCACTTCCTCAAAGTCATATAGGAGGTTTAATCTCATATTAGTAGCCTCTTGTCACATGTTTACCCTGGTTGGCCGATTACTTAGGTAGATGTGGGAAGAGGGTGTTATAGAGTGGTATCAGAGCATGGTTCAACTCTAGGACTCAATGGGTGGTGTTTTGATCATGCGTTTATGTTGGTTTCATGCGTGTGTAGTATGCTTGTAGTCTATGTCTGATTGTTACATATGCATGGTGTTGGTCATGGTTATAGTGGTGTCACAATGGGAAAGTTGTTGATGTCGTTGGGACATGTGTCATCATGTGGATATGACTCGTTATGTGTGGTTCTTGCTTATGTATTGTTCGTGCACACTTGCTTACATATTATTACATATAGTACATGCATTGATTGCTTACGCTAGGGTTAAATATTGGTCATTCTTCAGTGTTATCCATGTATGCTTTCTTGTATGATGTCATATGTTAAACATGCATTGGTCGTCCATGATTAGTTATACATGTCAAGTGCGTTCATTTGGTCAAGTTTTCATTAATTTAATTGAGGTTGTTGTGCATAAGGTCATTGTATGAAATTAGGTCATCATGACGATTTGGTATGTTATGATTTTAATGTGTTGGCTTAGACAGAGCAGGAGATGCAGATCATTAAAATGAAGTTGCAACAATGGACTTTAGGGTAAGAGAAGATTGTCATACAATTTTGTATGCTTAGCATGCAGGTATGTGATACATGGTTGCTGTAAGAATTAGGGTTACTTATATCTTTTCATTCTATTATTATTATGGTTACATATGTGATAAATACTAGTTGATCAGCATAGTCATATGCATTATGGTTATGTGTGTGCCTTTCATTCTATTGATGTTATGGTTACATACATTATAGATGCTAGTTGATTAGTGTGGATATATGTACATGTGTCAGTAGAAACCTATGGTGGTATGCATTTCTATTGTTGTTTTATGTTAGATAACTTATATTTTGTTGATGAGAATGTTATAGGTAAACTTGTTGTTATTGTATGATAGTTAGCTTCATGATTAGGGTTATTTGGTTAACATCTTGATGTTATATCTACTATGCTAATTTGGATTGGCCATGCAGATGTTTAAGGCTATGACATTTAGGTATGAGTCAATCTAATTATGATAGTGTGTTGTATTATGTCTCCACTGACTTTTCATATGTGATCATTATGCATGAATGGAAAATGTTGATGAGCTTATGATGTGAACACGTTAGTCGGTCACTACTATGGATATCATGATTTTATTAATTTTTGAGTTGATGTATTGTGAAGTTATATCATGCTAATCTAGATTTATTTTGGAGACAAGATAACTTCCCCTGAGATACATTGAGGTATGAGTTTTCTTATGGTGTGTACTTGGTGCTTGATTGTTTGATTATGTCATCTATCTGGTGTTGAGTATTTGGTGTCCATTATGTTGTCTAGTTGATTTATCTAAGATGGTACGATTATAGTTTGTTTGAATGTTTGACTAATCACATGATATGAGTATGTGTTTATAAGATTTCATGAATAAATGATCTTGTTTTAAGATGGTTGTACTAATGCATATGTGTTGGGACAAATGATATGTGCTTGAGTATAAGTAGGTGATATTTGTAGCATTATGTATTATGACTGATGAATGTGAGTTGATTTTTTATTATGACATGGTTGTTAGTCTTGGTAAAATTTGATTTCGAATTGTTGTATTGATGTTTGGTACATATGGATGACATGTGTTTTCCACAACAAGGTAAGGCAAATAACATGTTGTATGTTTATTTATACACTGACAGTTATGTGTTTATGGCAGTATGATGCAGAGGATTCCATGGCAAAAGGGACTACCATGAAATCTTGAAGAAGGCTCAGGTTGAACTCTCCTTTGGAAGTGTTGGGAAGCCATAGGGAATTGCGTCATGGTGTTTGTCACTAGTATTTTGTTTTCAGTATTTTTGATTTGTTTTCTCTTGATTTGCATTCTTGATTGTGATTAGTGCATGATCATTCCACTTTGGTTGCAGTGTCATATTTTTATTGGTTTTCATGTTTTTCTTCTTGTGGGATTTCTCGTTCTTGTTTTTTTTATGTTTTGAGAGTCTTGCGAATTGGTTGGAAAAGATGAAAGTTGATGGAGTTTTTGGTACCCAATAAGTAATGTAAGACTTGGATGAAGTGTAGTGCATGAGTAAGCACAGCAGAAGGTAAGAATATGACATTCATTTGGATTGGTTGAGTCCATTAGGTAAATGGACAGTGGCAGAGTAGGTAAAGTGAATGGAGATAATATGTTAGATTCCTTGGTTGTGTATGTTGTGCATGAATAAAGGAAGTTCTCTTAACCTAGACCTTATGATATCTAGAAATTGCATTGTGAACATTATTATGTTGATTTTTACATATGTATACATGTATGTATGTATGTATGTATGTACGTATATATGTCGTGGCTGATAGGGTTATCATGGATCATGATTGTTTAATGATAATGTATATATGTATACATGTATGTATGCATGTCGTTGTTTGATAGGATGATGATTGATTTATGCTAATAATTATATATATGTATGTATTTATGTATTTATGTCACTGTATGATAGGGTTTTCAAGGATCAGTCTTGTGGAGGAATGATTGATTATGTGAGTGAATGACATGAAGAGGTTCCTGGCTATAAGGAATCACGTGGCAGAGTATCCTTGGTTTATCTATGAGGTCACTATCATGTGGATATGATTTAATGTTATATTCTTGTACTATGCCTATGTTTATGTTATGGACAATAATGTTGAAGGGTGTATCACTGAAGTGAAAGTAGTGTGATTTGCAGCATGCTAGGATAAGCATGGATAGTAGAAAGACATTAGAAGCAATATTTATTGTGGGGTCAGCGTGTGGTCTATGGATGTGCAGTACTATTTTTGTGTATATGTTGTGCATTTTTTATATTTAGTGATTGTACCTATGGTGATGTGTACATGTAACATATGTAGTGTTGTGTACATATGATGTTGTATTCATGTTGTATACATATGGTGTTGTGTATATATTGCATATGCAATGCTAGGTATATATGGTGCTATGTACATGTTGGATATGTGGTGTTGTGTGTATATTGTATTGTGCACATGTTGGATAAGTGGTATTGTGTGCATAGGGTGTTGTGCGCATGTTGGATATGCGGTATTGTGTATACATGGTGCTATGTACCTATTGTATATGCAGTGCTATGTACGTATGGTATTGTGTGAATGTTTTACATATGGTGCTATGTACATATGGTGTTGTATGCATGCTTGTACATGTGGTGCTATGTACATGTTGTACAAGCGATGTTGTGTGCAGGTGTTGTTGTTTACATGTCATGCATGTAACATTGTGTACATGTGGTGTCGTGTACATATCATGCATGTGGTCTTGTGTACATTTGGTATTGTGTAAACGTTGTATAGGTGGTGCGATGTACATTTGGAATTGTGTACACGTTGTGTAGGTGGTTCTGTGTACCTTTCATGTTGTGCAGGTAGTGTTGTGTACAGGTGGTATTGTGTACATGTTGTGCATATGGTACTGGAATACATGTGGTATTGTGTGCATGTCGTACATGTTATGTTGTGAGAATGTGGTACTATGTATGTGCATGGTGTAGTCGTGGTATTGCGACATGTGTTTTTTTTGTGCTATACTTTGTATATGTATTTTGTTTTGTATAATTTGTAGGTGTATGTGTTTTGTTTTGGTGTAGGTATATGTATGTGTCGTGTTAAACACCAAGTGTAAGTGTATGTGTTATGTTGCGTGCCAGATGTGGGTGCATGAATTGTGTGGTGTTGTGCACCTTGTGTGGATCTACATATGGTGATGTCTATTGTGTGTATGTGTATGTGATTAAAGAGAAGAAAGGGAATTGGGTGCTTTCTAGGTGTGGCAATTGATCCGGTGTGTGTAAAGAAAGAGAAAAGGAAGAAGTATGCACTGATGAACGATAAGTATCAGTATTTTATGTTAGTTTTATTATACATGTAATATATGATTCTAACTTATGATGGTTACATATGATTTATGATTATGGTTTATGGTGATTTCATGTGATTCATTATTTTAATTTATGTTGGTTTCATTCTGAGCTAACCAGATGTGACAAGAACCTTTAGTTACATTTGTTGTGACAGGAAGTAAATAGGATTGCAAGTGTACCTTATCGACGAGCTACCAATGAGGTATGATTTGAGTTTATTTTGATTTATTTTGAATCTAATGGAAAGTATGTGCTCGGTATAAGAAGCATGTAATGCCTGGTTTGGGATGGTTGAAACCAACTGCAAGAATTAGCAGCAATAACAAAAGGAATTGAAACATGCAGCAGTATGATGGTAAAACACTTCAGGATTAGGGCCATTGTGGGACACTGGTACCCAATAGTTTCCATTGATTACCATAAGCATGATATGACTGGTATAATGGTTTTGAGATAGGGATGTGTCTTGGTTTTTGTATCTTTCGATGTGAGGAAGCCTTGTCAAGGGATGAAATGCCTGGGAAGGGGGTGCTAACATAACTTGGAAGGTGAGTGACTACATGGAAGGGGATTACCGGATTGCCTGAGGGACTGTGTAGAAGAGAAGGTAAGGTTAGGGATGGATTTGTTTTGGTCATTAGCATTTCCAGATGGAATCATATTCACATTCAGAGTGTGCCCCAGAACAATGAGTTGATAAATGTTCACTAAGACGATAAGTGGCGCAGGATTGTAGCGCTGGATATTGGAAGCAGCTTTGAATTTCGCAAGGGATTCCATTTTTGTTGATATGGGCATCATATCTTTCTATTTGATGGTTGAGAAAATGTGTATATGTGTATATTATTGTTAATAATCTATCGAGTTGGTTTATAAAGCTACATGAACATTATGGTTATTCCATGGTTGAAGCGAATGTGTATCAGTATGTATGTTTGTTATTGTAAAGACCATAATGAGTTGTGTTATAAAGCTCCAGTAAACAGTACGATTTTCATGTTTTAGTAGGTGGTCATTATAAATATTGCAACGAGTTGTGCTATAAAGCTCCATAGGAAGCATGTTTTGTTTTTAGCAGTTTTATGGTTTATATGTGTGATTGAACACTGAGGATAGTGTTCCTCCAAGGGGGAGGGTTTTGTGATATCCGTAGTAAAAATACATATAATATCACCATTTATGGGAGACGTATTCCAAGTTGAGTATTGGTTAAAATATCTGAGTGGGTGTTCAATTCAGTTTATTATGGCTAAAGGAAATTGGAAAAGGCAATGGTAAAGGCTTTGGAAATGCATGAGTCATTAATTCGCATTTTATTTATGAAAATAATGGAAAAAAAAAAAGAGGCCTCTTCAATAAAAAGGCTTCTGAGGATTAGTTCGAAATATTTTGTTCACATTTTGGAGTTCTCCCATTTCTCTCTCTCTCTCATACTCTTAGATACTCAGAGAAGAGTGGATACTTGGTGATTTGGAGAAAGAAGGAAAAGGAAGAGCATGAAAGCACAAGAGGAAATAGGCATCAACATCTACAACCAGTTCTGAGTGTAGGTATCGAGTTGCATGTATGTTTTCCTCTCTAGTTTTGGCATGCATGGTGTATGCATGCAGATTTTCATAGCCTTTCCATTTCTTGGATATCCATGGTGTTGTGGGTTTATTTCCATTTATTGTTTTCTGTGTGATTCTCATGAGTCCTTTAGTTGTGGGTGGAGTTTTTATTTCATGGAGCCCTAGTTGGAAAAACGCTCTGGAGCATAACGGACAACTGTGGGTTAAGTTATTAGTCCTGTAAGCCTTCGTTGGAAAAACGCTCTAGAGCTCGATGGATAGTTGTTGGGTTGAGTTACTAGTCCTGGATCCTTGGGTGTAAAAACACGTTGGAGCCCTAGGTGGGTTGAGTTACTAGTCCTGGAGCCTTGGTTGGAAAAACACTCTAGAGCCTAAAAATAGCTAGTGTTGAGTTACTAGTCCTGGAAGCCTTGGTTCGACAAATGCTCTGGAAGCCCTGTAACAGTTGAGGCTGAGTTACCATACTTGGAAGCCCTGGTTGCAAAAAATAATATAGAGCCCTCGAACAACTTCTATAGAGATCAATCCGTGATGGTTAGTGATGTCCGACCGTGAGGTGGAATCACTACTTTGGGGTTGAAACAGTTTGGTCTCTGGAGCCCTAGTTTGGTGTTTATTGATGTGTTTGATAAAGTCCCACATTCATGGTTGGAATATAGCATGAGGGTGATTGGCTAATGTGATACTTGTCTCAACCAATATATGGTCAAGTGTAACATGGAAGCCCCATCTCCGGTTGGTTTTTACATTCAGAAATGAAGAGCTCATTCCTTAAGTATTTCATATGAAAATTTATTGGTTATTATGTGGATTTCATTGATGTTATATCCATGGTATTTATGTTGTTATTATGTTCGTTATAAGCATGTATTTTATCAGTGATGATGTATGGCGCTATCTATGTTTTTTCCTGGAAATGAATATAAAACATATCTATGGTAAAATAGATTGTATTTCAAATTATGATGTAAGGGAGAAATGCTTCTTAGTGATTCCTAGATAATTTTTAGACCCTTATGTTTAATTATGTTGTTTACACCTATAAATGCAATTTTTGTGACATGTTTGATGAAATTCCTTAATTTTTTGGGTGGGGTCGGATGAGCTCCCGATGATGTGATTGTTTCCATGTATTTTTTTTAATGTTATGTATCCTCTCTTGAAGTTACAGAAAGTTCTAGGTAGTGACCTGGGCTCAGGGGCTAAAAATATGGCACAAATCCCTAAGCTATGGGCATATAATTGATTGTTTGGGGCCATAAAATCTACCTTATCAAGGCAAGCCCAAGGCTAAGGGTTTATAACCACTTCCTTTCCCTTACATTCCTACGGATAAGGATCTATAACTTCTCCATTTCCTTTACATGTCCACGGCTCAGCCGCAAATGGGTTAAAAATGAGTTCCCCCTAAGGGAACAGGGTTATGGAAGGTTGGGTTACCTCCTGGGGATTTTTTGATGGGAAATTTTTTTCGGCCAACAGTAGGGGATATCCTTGGTAAAAATTCCCAATTATACTTTGAACCGTTTGTGATAGGGATCACGTCCAAGGTGTGGGTCCGGCTACCGCTGAATACACCTTCTCTTGGATGCAAATGAGCCCTGCAGAGTTATAGGTATACATTTATCGAATGATACAAGACAAATATCGATGATTGTCAACGAGCATAAACACTTCAAATAGCAAGATATAAAAGGAAACATGCAGCTGAAGGAGATGTTGTTAGCAGCATATCATTAAGGTCGTGTTTGTAAGATTGTTCAAACCATAGAAGAAACAGTTCTTTCTGGTAAGAAAAACTTATGCATACTTGGGCGTTTTCGTGAATAAGATAGATGTCAATAATAAAGTTTCAAACATCTCCTATGTAAATAACATACCATCATAAACACATGCAGTGAGCTAAAATGCATAATGAATATAATCAGAAAACGCAGATCAATTAATCATAAGATATCATACATATACGAAAAATACTCATAGTATTAACACATTGATTCTCATCGGATCCAATAGTGGATTGAAGACAAATGCTTGTATTCATTCATAAGGGGTTGTTCAATGCTTTACAACTCTCTTCTCTCCTTAGGAGTCCAAAAAATGGATCCCTCTACAAGTCCCCGAAGGGAGTATATATAAGACAAAAGTGACCCTTGGGTGTCTTGACTCTTTTCTTTTCTGCCTATTGGTATGCTTTGTGACCTGAATAGAAGGTGCGACCTATGACCTGATGGAGGATGCGACCTGCGACCCTTCCTATAGGTTGTACCTTGTGATCTGATCATGGGAGCATGTGATTGATTGTGAGGTCGAGAACATCCACTTGTTGTTCTTTGAAGAAATTTTTCCATGCACGATAGTCTGTAGCAACTGGGGAGATCAAAGGAGTATCTTCCCTTAACCTGTGTAGGTATTCTAGGGCGTTTGGGATCAGAGTTTCTCTCTTGATTGTGACCTGGTTGGATAAGAAAGCCAGTTTGATGTAAATCCAAACTGGTGTCATGACAAACTTAACCAAGTTCTCTTGCGATGCCGGAAGATCAGGTGTAGCGGCGGCTTGTCTAATAGGTTGCAGGAATGCCTGAATTTCATGATTTACTTGTTCCGATGTCTTGTCTTCACCCAATGTACCTAGAGAGGGAATATGGTGCAGCTCAGCCATCGATTCAATGCCGCGATCAAATCCTCATAGGCGGTCATCACCTTCTCTAGGTCTTTGAATAACTTCTCCTTGGATTTCACTTTTATGCGAATTCGGACCTTGTCGTTTTGAGTGTGAATCCAATATTTCTTGGGAAAATTATCTGAAGCCTGCGAACATATGTTTGTCCATTCTATCATTCTATACAAGGCAGTGGAGGTATCTTTCATTTGCTCATTTCTCTTCTTCATTTCCGCTTGAGCTCTCAATAGAGGTGCGACTGTTTGCTTTATGGTGAACATCTCCTTGTAAACCTACCTCATGGTGGCTTCCAGCGTCACCAAATCTCTTTGGATGGTGAGTGGTACTTTGTTAATAAGGGTGTTTTTATATTGGAGCTGTTGGATTCCTTCCCTTAGTTCTTTCTTTTCTTGCTCCGACTTGGCTTCCCTTTGTTCAGAGTCTTGTAATCTATTTTGTAGGGAGAGGATTTCCCTACTCACCCAGCTCACGTTTTCTTCTGTGGCTACGGCGAAATTAGTGCTGGCTGATGCTATTATCACTGGATTGGTCCTAGTGTCCAGAACTATATCCTTTTCTGTCATGGCCATGAATAGCGTGGCAGGGTTCCGTGCTAGGAATCTCTTCTTTTCCTTCCTGATTTTGAAAGTGAACTGATCATAAGTGAGTTTCATCAGATTGAACACTTCCTCCTTCTGTCCTTCAGAGGTGCTTAGTTCTGAGAGTGAAAAACATGTGTTAATTTTAGGTACTTTGATGGGCGGCAGCTTTGTCTGTACCCTTGTTACTAGAAGAGGTGTCTCGGTGTCTTTGGAAAAATCATCTTTCGATCTTTGGTCCTCTTCCTCTTTTCTCTTTTGTTCTTCTTATTCTTTCAATATCTTCTCTGCCTCTGCCTTATCCTGTTTTTTCTTTTGTCTGCGCTCATCTTCTGCTTTTTTTTCCTCTTCTTCCTTCCTTTTTCGTTCAGCTTCTACTTTTGTTTCCTCTTCTTCCTTCCTTTTGCGTTCAGCCTCCACCTGATCTAATTCTTTCTTGAGCTACTGTTCAGCTTCTGATTTTGATTCCTACTCTTCCTTTATTTTCCCGGCATCCTCTACCTGTTTCTTTCTCTGCTCTGCCTTCAGGTGTTTCTTACGCTTATCGTCATCCTCTTTCGCCTTCTTTTCAGCTTCTCGCTGAGCTTTTGCTTCTTTTTATTGCTATTGGGAGGAAGAGCTATGGCCTGTGTTAATTCGTGGCTTCTTGGCCTGGGAAGACGAGGCACCTCCCAACTTGTGGATTCCCTCCTCCAGAGTTTGATCATCTTGTTACTCATGATCAGTCAATGCTTCTAAGGCGAGTTCTCTATCCTTGTTGTACCAGTTTCTTACCCCATATTCAGCTAGTCATTCAGTATGTTGGTAGCTCCATTTGAACTTGGCCCATTTGTAATGAGCAGGGACTATCCTCTCAAGATCGTATGTCTAGTAATCCAAAGGCGCCAGAAAAAATCCTCTGATTTTCTCAGCTTTTGCCTCCACCTCTCTGAAATCCTTGATCGTCTAAGCACCAATGGTGAGCAGCAGTATGGGCCATGGCTTCTTCTTACCTTTAGTAAGGACCTTCGAGAAGCTGGAAGTCATCTGATAGCATACTTCCTGAAGTAGCATCATCTCATTGATGAATCATGGCAAAGCATGGGGAGTCTTGAATGAACCGAAGACTCGGATGAAGGTGCCTTCTCCAAATGGAAACCAATGTGCTACCTTGACTATCATTTCCATGGCTCGCCAGGACATGCATGGGGTATCCTGACTGAATAATCTCGTAGAGTGCAGGGATGAAACTATGTGAAATTAGCTCTATATTCTGCTTATATTTGGAGTCCCATAATACCTACAACTCCTTGTGAATTGGGCGTGCTCGCTCCTGACCCCAGTTGTGAACCCATCCCTCAAAGTGGCACTGGGCACAAACTGTATCCAATAGATAGGAGGCCATGTAAAATTCGGATGAGCATCCCTCCTCAGGAGCCAGTGCTGTAGATATGTTGATTTTGAGGGTCACTATTAGTAAATTGGCCCAATTGAAACGGGTGCCATATACGGTAAAAAAATTCATCAGGGATACCCAAGAATCGCTGAAAGTGGTGGCATCGAGATGACCACACATTCTACAAAGCATAGCTGCTACGAGCTTATATACCTTTCTGAGGCCTGCTACTTTATACTCCTAGTCCTTCTTGACTTTTAACTTCTCTGGTTCTTCCCATCATCCTCTCAGGGTGTCTGCTATTGGAACCACATGGGTAGTGGCCCATTCCTCTGTGAACATCTGTTCTCACTCTGGAAGTGCATAGTGGTACTCCGCATCCTGGCCTTTTATATTTGCAAAAGCTTTCCCCTCATGATCCCGAATCACCCACATCCTGGGGTCGATATTTTGTATGATCCAGTCAATAATTTTGGCACATGGGAAGATAGATGGGTGGGCACCTACATAGTGAATCTTTGACCTCTTAACCTTCACATATACTTCCCAGTATGGGAGGTCCTCTGGGAACTCAGGTTGTGCGAACTCTTGGTATACTTGATACCAACTCATGCTTTCTCCTCTGCTGAATACACATGTGGTGTCGTCGTAGATAGGGGGAGGAGACGTAAGTACTTCACTTTCTGTGATCTCTATCTTTGGGCTCTTATTTTTTCTGCGACCTGTCGGGGGCCCCATGTCACTTGAGGCTGATGAGCCAGAGACGCACTCTAACTCTGCTTCGAGGTTCCCTGGCATATTCATAAAATAGTCCCAGAATAAGACAGATGCCATATCAATAAATGCTCAATACTGCTTTTGACTCTACCCAACTAAGGTCAAGGAAGGGGGGAAACTGTGACTTAGCGACCCATTCCCTGGGTAGCCGATCGCGCTATCTTAAAACTTCAAAGGAAATTGACCCTGTGACCTGGCAACTTGCGACTAGGTCACAAGGTCGCCAGTTCGCAATGATAAAAAATTCATGAGGATGCGACCTTGCGACTTAGTGACTTGCGACCGGGTCGCTAAGTCGCAAGGTCGTAAAAAGTTCAGTTTTGAGCGAGATGCGACTTAGCGACTTAGCGACTCATCAACTGAGGTCACTGGGTCGCGAGGGTCACAAGGTCGCGGGGTCAGAGGTCGCGCTAGGGCTGGGTGGACAATTTTGACGGCGGCGTGG
This sequence comes from Pinus albicaulis, assembly GCA_034641835.2. Taxonomy (NCBI): domain Eukaryota; kingdom Viridiplantae; phylum Streptophyta; class Pinopsida; order Pinales; family Pinaceae; genus Pinus; species Pinus albicaulis. Next base: position 1,015,411,656 of record CM076578.1, read on the forward strand.
TGTTTTGTTTAATTTTTAACTTAAAACACTGAAGGGAGGTAGTGAGGAAAAACCATAAATTAAGATGAAGTGGTCATTAGAGGAATAGACAGACACAGGGGAGGCTGGTTGGCTTCATCTACAAGTTTGTATGAGAAAGGCAGGGTTTGGAGGTTTAGAAAAGACTCAGGTTCAAAGAGGATCTGAAATGGGGAATAGAAGGTGGCTTTAAAAGAGTTAAGATAAGGGGAAAGGGGAAAAATGGAAAAAATGGAAACATCAGGAGGATTAGGCAACTTACCCGAGAAAATTGCGCTCGAGTTGGCCTGTCAGAAGCGTTTTTTGCTCTCCGTCGCATGAGAGAAATGCGACCTAGAGACCCTTCTATTTATAAAGGGGTCGCGCGTGTGGGCAATAAATGAGGTCGCTGGGTCGCGGAAAATCTGCATTAATGAGATGTGCAACCCTGCGACCCTATGACCATGCAACCTGGGGGTCGCGGGGTCGCAAGGTCGCTAGGTTGCAATTGTTTAAAGTTGAATGTGGTACGCGACCTCATAGGTCGCAAGGTCACTGGGTCGCTGATTAGAGAAAATGACTTATTCTGCGACTTAGCGACTTAAGGCTTTTGAAAATATTTGAACTTCAGGCTTTGACTTCGCTTTTCGATGCTCGGGGGCTCAAAAAATTTAGAGGGTGAAATTTTTGGAGGGTGTTGTAGTGGCTACAACAAATGGCGATTCACTGGTAGGGTCCAGAATCTCTGTTGGTGTTTCATCCTGAGGGGGCTAGGAGGGCATAACGCACTTTTCCTTTCACCCCATGGTCCCACTTCTTCCGTCTTCAAACCTTGCGCATTTTCTCTCCCTATCTGCCTGCCCTTGGGTGTTGGTTTACCATTTTTTCATTCTTGGAGATCGGATGGACAAGTTCGGAGTAACCTCATGGATTTTCGGATCTAGTATAGTTTGCTTGGTCCTCATTGTGTTGCTCTACTGCCAGTAGACTAGATGGCCCTGGTGGAGTCACTGCCTAGGAATCACAAGTGTTTCTCTACTGCCAGTGATCTTGGTCAGTACCCCGACGGAGTCGTCGTATCGCCTCTCTGCACAGGAAGCCTTTCTCAATCCTTTACCCTTTATTCATGTGCTTAATGCACTTATTAAAATGTGCTCGTGGCACTTATTTTCTGTGCTCAGGGCACTTATTTTATTTGGCAATTATTGCCTGGGCAGATGAGGGTTCCCAACTTATTTTACTTGCAAGAGAGGTTGCTCCTGGTCTATATGAGGACTTGGGGTTATCCTGGATTTTCATTCGTTGCCTGAGGCTGACTCCTCCCTTTTCCATCTAGTAACCGTTTAAACTAAACATTTCCTTTTTCACAGCAGTCCCTTGGGCCAACATACCAGGTAAGCTATTGCATCTTGGTCCGAGGGCCTCAGTCATGTTCTCACCATTGAGTGCCTATCACAAGTATGATTTCCTCTTTTACACTCTGGGAAGAGATAATACACCGTCACAGATCTCGACTCAGTGTGCCACTTGGGTAACTTCCATATCCCCTTTCAAAATTTGGATGCCAAAGAAAAGAGATGGTTAATGGGAGCCTGTGTGGAATAAGTGATTTATTGAAAACAAGAAAGGTAAAGAACGAAAAAAAAAGACAAACTATGGTAGAGGGTGTAGCGACAGCCCCAAGGGACTGTCAGGTGAAATAGTGTTTAAGGTTGTGTCCATTCACAGGGACGACTTCAGTCCTCCCTTCAAGATTTTGTAACCTGTAAGTGTGGGGACCAACCTTCTCTCTAATCTGGAAAGGACCTATCCATAATTCCTGGAACTTGGAGTGTTTCCCTTTATCTTCATGAGCTTTATCCCATTTGAGGACAGGGTCGCCTACTTCAAAAACCTTGTTCCTGGATGACTTCTTGTCAAGCCATCATTTTATCTGTCCTTGGTGGATGGCGAATTTTTCCCAAGTTTTTTGACTTTCCTCCTCAAGTTTCAATAGTGTGTCTATTCGGGCTTGTAAAGTAGGGCAAGGAGTGCCATGATTCTCCTGAGATAATCAGAGGGCTGGGAGAGACAAGTTGGGAGGAAGGATAACTTCTTTTCCGTATACGAGGAAAAATGGGGAAGTGCCTAGGGAAGGTTTGGGTGTGACTCGATCTGCCCAGAGGGCATTTTGGAGTGCCCTATGCCAATTTCGTTTTTGGGACAACAAAGTATTTTTGATGATGCGAATTAGGTTCTTGTTGGTTGACTTGTCTAACCCGTTTCCTTGAGGGTAATAGTTGGCAGAATGTTTAAGTACGATACCATTTTATAGAGCAAAATCATATAATTTCAACGATGAGAAATATGTTGCATTATCAAAAACAAGGGAGGTTGTAACGCCAAACCTGATCATGATGCATTGGGTGATGAAGGCTATTACCTCTTGATCGTTGACTTGACGTAACAGTACCACTTCAACCCACCTTGTGAAGTAGTCTGTGGTGGTGAGGATGTACATGTGTTGCTTTGAAGAGTGTGGTAGGATTTCCCCAATCACATCTAGCCCCCATTGTTGAAACGGTTCTTCCACTGTGACAAACTGTAATGGGGCCGAAGGCCATATATCTCTATTTGCGAACTTCTGGCACTGCTGGCATTTCCGGACATATGTGTGTGCATCTTTAAACAAAGTAGTCCAATAAAAACCGGCACACATGATCTTGTGAGCGGTGGTGTGTCCTGCATAGTGCCCCCCTGTAGGGCCATCATGAAGTTCTGCCAATACTTTTTGTGCCTCATCCCATTCCAAATAGCATAGCAAGGCACCATTGTGATGTTTGCAAAACAACGTACCCTGCACTAGCTGGTAGGATACAGCTTTCAATCTCAATGCACGCTTCTTCTTGGTAGTTAAAGCGGGGCCCATGGTGTCATGTTTCAGGTATTGCAGGAGATCTATGTACCAAGAGGATGTATCCTGTGTGGTTGTGCTATTAGTTTGATACATATCGATCTCATGTTCCCAATTTTCTTCCTCGTTTCCCCGTGAGTCTACTGCCTCTGCGGCCATGCGACACAATACTTGGCCTTTCACAGTGTGTGTTGGCTTGAATTCCAAGTCATATTCTTGAAGGCATGTCATCCAGTTGCCTCATCGCTCACCCAAATACTACTATACGAATAGTGAGCGAACAGCTGGGTGAGGCACGAAGAGTGTGACATGATTTTTCAAAATGTATGGCCTGAAATGTTTAACTTCCTTGTATACCACATAAGCTTCTTTGTCAATATCTGGATAATTCAGCTAGGCGCCTTGTAACCCAATGCTCATAAATGATATAGGCCACTGATTGTGTTATTCATCTTTTTTATTGAGGATGGAGGCCAAAGATGAATCTGAGGCAAAGGTGTACAAGATAAAGCCTTTGCTGAAATCCAGAATGTAAAGAGCAAGTGCTTCCACGATGGCTCGTTTGATGTTGTCGAATGCTTCTTTCTTGGGAGGATTCCATTTAAAGTTAGCGTTTTTCTTAATCATGACTTGTAATGGTTTCATGATCTAAGCGAAATCTGATATAAACTTTCAGAAAAAGTTGATTTTTCCAAGGAAGGACTGCATAGCTTTCCTATCACTTGGGGGTGGTATTTGAGCTATGACATTCGCAAGTTCCAGATCCACCACTATGCCGTCTTGATTTGTTATGTGTCCCAACAATTTTCCTTCGGCAACGACGAACACGCTTTTCTTTGGGTTCAGTGAGATCCCGTATTTCCGACATCTTTCAAAAATTTGCTTGAGGTGGTGTATGTGGTCAGATCTATGCTTTGAAAACACGGTGATGTCGTCAAGGTATACTGCCACGCTTTTCCCAATAAGCCCTCTGAAGGCAATGTACATAGCTCTTTGGAAGGTGGCATTGGCGTTAATCATCCCAAAGGGTATGCATATGAAAGAAAAGGTTCCCCACTTAGTTCTGAATGTGGTTTTGAGCCGATCGGGCTCAGCCACTAGTACTTGATTATACCTTGAAACCCATCCAATAGAGAGAACATTTCTGACCCTGATACGGCTTGGAGGATTTGCTCCATAGGGGGGACCAGATAGTTGTCTTTGTTGGAGGCCCTGTTCAAATTCCTGAAGTCTACACACAAATGGATCTCACTAGATTTCTTGCGAATAGGGACCAAGTTGGACACACAGGTCGAATGTCTAACTTTGAAAATTATCCGTGCATCCAGGAGCTTCTTTAGTTCCTTTTGGATCATCAGTTCTAGAGCTGGGTGTACTTTTCTCAGTTTTTGTTGGAAGGGTCTCACTCCTTCCTTAATGGGTATGACGTGTTGGATTATCCACGTATCATAAGTCCAAAGATCGTCGTACATCCAGGAAGACACATCTAGGTATTTTTTAAATAATCCAGTGAATGCTTGTTTCTCCTAAGGGGTGCACTCATTACCTCAATTTACAAGCTTGGGATCCTTGTCTGTCCCGAGGTTAATTTTTCAGTGTAATAACGTGGAACTTTGCACCTTCGTGTTTGGGGGCCCCCGAAAATGGTTCTGTAAGTCGAACAACTTTTCGAGTGACACGACCCCTTTGGGTATGGGATTTTCCTTCTGATTTCTTAGTTCCTCCTACAAAGCCCGATCATGATCCTATTCTTCCATAACTGCATCTTTGAATATAGCTGTGTTGAGCATGAAATCCAGTACCTGTTGGTCATCATTGAAAACGCGTAAATTAGTAACATTGTCTGGTATGGATGGCTTGTATATAACTTCAATAGAAAATCCATCCCTAAGTGGGGTGAACCTAGCAGCAGCGTTGGCAAGTGTATCGGTTACTGCATTATGCATTCTAAGTATAGATTTAATACCAAAAGCATCAAAAGCTGAAATCAAGCGCCATACCTCTTTCTGGTAACCTTTCATATGGGGAGACAAGCAATGGATGGTGTTGCGTACCTGACAAGTGATAATCTCAGAATCGCCAATTACCTTCAAAAAACGGACTTTTAAATCTATGGCCTTCTGGGGTCCTAGTAACAGTGCCTCATACTCAGCTGTATTATTGGTGCACTAGAACTCTAACTGGTAGGAAATTAAAAACTTGTTCTTCTAAGGGCCTAGCAAGATGCAACCTGCGCCAGCCCCGTCTTGGGTTTTGGAGCCATCATAGTATAGGGTCCATGTTTCATCTTCTAGTTGGACAAGGCTATCCGAGCCCGTTGAGGATGTGCTAGGGGCATCAGTTTCTAAAGAATCTTGGTTGGATGGGGGAGATTTTTCAGCAACCAGAAGCAACTCAGACTAAATGTCTTGGGTGATCGAGGATTGGTGAGTTTGATAACAGCGAAATATGGACTCTAAGAAACACATACCGAGCTCTTCTTGTGCAAAATTGACTGGTTCGTTAGTTGCATCCAGGTCAGTCACAGTATGTTTCATGTATGGTTCACTCTCGATCCATATTTGGTTATTCCTGCCTTTGTAGGGGAGCCAAAGGTGGGACCAATCAGTGGCAAAGTACCCCTAGACCTTACTAGACCAATCTCTGCTCAACAGAAGGCCATAGGCCTCGGGGATATCCATGATTACTATGTCGATGCACTGATGCACTCTAGAGTCGGAGGATAAGCAGATAATGACGTTGTTTAGTTCACCCACTACGGGGACTTGAGATCTGTTGAGCTGGATGATTTTGACGTCAGTTTCTCAGGGCGGATATTTAATCTCTTGCACATGGATAAGGGCATAACATTCATGGATGCACCAGAATCGACGAGGAAGTTGTGGACATTGAAGTTAAAGATCTCGAAGGAGAGGAGGAAAGGTGGCGTGGTTCCCCTAGATTTGGTGTTCATGGCATTCACGATGAATTGGGGACTAGCAGCAATTTGGGCAAACATGATGCTTATAGGTTTGGTCACCGGTAGGTTGGAAAATGTCTTAAGAATGAGATCTCGTTAGTTAGCAATGCGAGTGAGCTCATAGAGAGAGATATTGGCATGGGTCTTCTTCATAAACTCAATAATGTTATACCTAGAATCTGTGTGCGAGGCAAGCTCGGTGGTGTTTTTAGAGGAAGTTGATGAAGCTTTAGCCTTAGGGCCTTCTCGGGGATTAGTTGGACTAAATTTTTCAGGAGTCTTGTTTTGGTTCTCTGTGGTTAGGGGTAAGATTTTCCATGAGAAGGCTTTCCTTTTCTCCTCGAAAGACTGCTCCGAGACGGGACCTTTGCTCCTCAAACGGTAGTTTCAAGGCGGTTTGGTTTTGGGATTGTCTGCTAGGTTTATCACTGATGTGGGAAGGGAGCTTTCCCCGTGGATTACTTCAAAGGCAAGGACAGCAGAACCTGCATCTTCGTCCGAGGGATAGACTTCTTCGTCCCCTGAATCATTTTCTTCTTCTAAATCCCCAGGGGTGAGTTCTTCTAATAGCTAATTGACAATGGTGGCCATACTATTCATCCGCTAGGGACATGTTTTCTCTGAGTTCAAGGCCTGATGAAAAGAGAAAAAATTATCTTTGCCTATTTCCTCGACGTTGAGGCTAGCACTAGAGTTGGACGGGGGCTGGTTCACGTCAGGATTATTATTTCTGAAGAAAGGTTTATGTGTTTTAGCAGTTGGGATAGGCTCATTCTTCTTCCTCTTCAGATCAGAGACTTTGTTGATTAGCAACTTAAGGGATTTTGTGATACTTTCAAAATCAAAGGGGTCCTTATATTTGTCCCCGGTTTTAAGACTTGAGGATTGGGTTCTTCTCGTGGTTGTTTTTTTATCATCTCGACCTTCATGGTCAATGGCACCTATGGATAGATTGTCCTTTTCGATTGCAAGGGTGGTGGTATAGTTTGCTGCCAGGCTGACCCTGGCCTCACGCTTCACAAACACGGCAATATCCCGTAGGAGTGCTCTTGTGTAGTAGTCAATGGTAATGGAATCATCCAAAGCCATTTTTGGGGGAAATTTGTTCAATATGGTGGCGAAACATTGATTGAAATCCTTGACCTTCTCCTTTTTCTGACACTTCAGCGTGCTGAGCTCTATGAGGAGCATCGAGGGGGTTTTATCTTCTGAGAATTTTTGTAGGAAGGTATGATGGAAGTGTTCCCAAGAAGGGATAGAAGCAACGGGGAGAGACTGATACCATTTTGCAGCTTTATTTTCTAGAGTATGAGGGAAAAGGCGACATGCTACATCTTCATACTGCACTCTCATCATCTGTAAAGACAAGTAGAAGTTACTAATGTGGTCTTCTGCCAAAGTAGCTTTCTCAGGGTCGAACTTAGGGAGATATTTTTCAGGGTGTCGGGGCATGTCATGGAGGGGAGTAGGGGGACTGAGCCATCCAAGCCAAAGGTTGTACACGTTTGGCCCGTTGGTGGTGTGGTCTGTATACACGTCCCCTATCACTTTCGAATTCGCTACTCGTGCCAGACCAGGAGGCTTCGCCCTCATGGTTGGACTACATGTCTTGGTTTTCCCCATGGTTTGTTGTATTTCTGATGTTTCTCCAGTTTTAAAGAAAAGGAAACCTGTTCTAGTTTCGGCGAGGTTGGTGGTCAGAATTTCGCCCTCGCCCATGACCTCTATCTCCCCTACCTCTGTTAACTCGGCCTCTCCCTGCTCCTTCCCCGCGTGGTTCGTTGGCTTGTGTGTTATCATGTAAAGTCTAGTCTGGTTGGGGGCCGGTGTTGGGTTGAGGTTCAGTGATTTTGAGGTCATCTTCTTCCCCCTCCCTAGGGCTATCTGGGGGGGCTTTGGAATTTTGCTCAACTGGGTCTACATAATCCTCGATCATAAGACCCACAAGCTGAGGAAGGGAGTTGACAAGGGCTCCTTGGCGTGTATGATTAGTTGTAGGGGTTCTAGGATTTACCAAGGAACTAGTGACCAAGGCTCGCTGTAAACCCCTGACAAGGTCGCGGGCGATAAGGCACAACGCCCTCAACTGGGCTAAAATAACCTCATAGAAATGGGGTTCCTCCTCCTGGGAGTTTTCCAAAGGGGGGGGACCAATATTGTCATGTATGGTCTCCCCTTGGGGATTTTGTAACGGGATGTTACTTGTGTGTTGGGAGGCTACCATCAGGCCCTCCTTCTAGCGCAAAATCTGTTGACGGGAAAATTTGTCTGGCCAACAGTAGGGGATCTCCCCAGTAAAAAATCCCAATTAGACTCTGAACCGTTTGTGATAGGGATCCCGTTCGGGGTGTGGGTCCGGCTACCACTAAATACTCCTTCTCTTTGACACAAATGAGCCCTGCAGAGTTATAGGTATACAGTTATCGAATGATACAAGACAAATATTGATGATTGTCAACGAGCATAAACACTACAAATAGAAAGATATAAAAGGAAACACACAGCTGAAGGAGATGTTGTTAGTAGCATATCATTAAGGTCATGTTTGTAAGATTGTTCAAACCATAGAAGAAATAGTTCTGCCTGGTAAGAACAACTTATGCGTACTTGGGCATTTTCGTGAATAAGATAGATGTCAATAATAAAGTTACAAACATCTCCTATGTAAATAACATACCATCATAAACACATGCAGTGATTTGAAATGCATAAAGAGTATAATAAGAAAACGTAGATCAATTAATCATAAGATATCATACATATACGAAAAATACTCATAGTATTAACACATCGATTCTCATCGGATCCAATAGTGGATTTAAGACAAATGCTTGTATTCATTCATAAGGGGTTGTTCAATGCTTTCCAAATCTCTTCTCTCCTTAGGAGTCCAAAAAAAATATCCCTCTACAAGTCCCAGAAGGGAGTATATATAAGACAAAAGTGACCCTTGGGTGTCTTGACTCTTCGCTTTCCCGCCTGTTGGTATGCTTTGCAACCTGAATGGAAGGTGCGACCTACGACCTGATGGTGCATGCGACCTGTGGCTTGACCATGTAAGATGTGACCTGCGACCCTTCCTGTAGGTTGTACCTTGCGATCTGATCATGGGAGCGTGTGATTGATTTCGAGGTCGGGAACATCCACTTATTGTTCTTTGAGGAAATTTTTCCATGCACGATATTCTGTAGCAACTGGGGAGATCAGAGGAGTATCTTCTTTTAACCTGTGCAGGAATTTTAGGGCATTCGAGATCAGAGTTTCTCTCTTGATTGTGACCTGGTAGGACAAGGAAGCCAGTTTGGTGTAAATCCAAACTGGCATCACGATGAACTTAACCAAGTTCTCCTGCGATGCTGGAAGATCAGGTGTAGCGACGGCTTGTCTAATCAGTTGCAGGAATGCCTAAATTTCATGATTTACTTGTTCCCATGTCTTGTCTTCACCCAATGTACCTAGAGAGGGAATATGGTGCAGCTCATCCATCGAGTCAATATCGCTGATCAAATGCTCATAGGCAGTCATCACCTTCTCCAGGTCTTTGAATAACTTCTCCTTGGATTTCACTTTTATGCGAATTTGGACCTTGTCGTTCTGAGTGTGAATCCAATCTTTCTTGGGTAAAGTTTCTGGAGCCTATAGATATCTATTTTTCCATTCTATCATTCTATCCAAGGCAGTTGAGGCCTCTTTCAGTTGCTCATTTCTCTTCTTCGTTTCCACTTGAGCTCTCAGTAGAGGTGCGACTGTTTGCTTTATGGTGAACATATCCTTGTAAACCTGCCTCATGGCGGCTTCCAACGTCACCAACTCTCTCTGGACAGTGAGTGGTACTTCGTTAATAAGGGTGTTTTTATCTTGGAGTTGTTGGATTTCTTCCCTTAGTGCTTTCTTTTCTTGCTCCGACCTAGCTTCCCTTTGTTCAGAGTCTTGTAATATATTTTCTAGGGAGAGGATTTCCCTACACATCCGACTGACGTTTTCTTCTGTGGATACGGTGAGAGTAGTGTCGGTTGATGCTATCATCACTGGATTGGTCCTAGTGTCCAATACTATATCCTTTTCCGTCGTGGTCGTGAATGGCGCGGCAGGGTTCCGTGCTAGGCATCTCCTCTTTTCCTGCCTAATTTTTAAATTGAACTTATCATAAGTGAGTCTCGTCAGATTGAACACTTCCGCCTCCTCTCCTTTAGAGGTGCCTGGTCCTAAGAGTGAAAAACGTGTGTTAATTGCAGGTACTTCGATGGGCGATAGCTTTGTCTGTACCATTGTTACTGGAGGATGTGTCTCGGCGTCTTTGGAAAAATCGTCTTTCGATCTTCGATCCTCTTCCTCTTTTCTCTTTTGTTCTTCTTCTTCTTTCAATAGCCGCTCTGCCTCTACCTTATCCTGTTCTGCCTTTTATCTGCACTTAGCTTCTGCTTTTGTTTCCTCTTCTTCCTTCCTTTTGCGTTTAGCCTCCACCTAATCTAATTCTTTCTTGAGCTGTCGGTCAGAATCTGCTTTTGCATCCTGCTCTTCCTTTCTTTTTCGGGCATCCTCTGCATGTTTCTTTCTCTGCTCTACCTTCAGGTGTTTCTTATGCTAATATTCATCCTCTTTCACCTTCTTTTCAGCTTCTCGCTGAGCTTTTTCTTCCTTTTCTTTCTGTTGGGAGGAAGAGCTATGACCTATGTTAGTTCGGGGATTCTTGGCCTGGGAAGACGAGGCGCCTCCCAACTCATGGATTCTCTCCTCTAGAGTTTGATCATCTTGGTCCTCCCGATCAGTCAATGCTTCTGGGGTGAGTTCTCTATCCTTGTTGTACCAGTTTCTTACCCAATCTTCAATTGGTCGTTTAGTATGTTGGTAGCTCCATTTGAACTTAGCCCATTTGCAATGAGCAAGGACTATCCTCTCATGATCGTATGTCTGGTAATCCAAAGGCGCTATGAAAAATCCTATGATTTGCTCAGCTTCTGCCTCCACCTCTCTGAAATCCTTGACCGTATAAGCACCAATGGTGAGTGGCAGTGTGGACCATGGCTTCTTCTTGCCTTTAGTAAGGACCTTCGAGAATTCAGAAGTCATCTGATAACATACTTCCTGAAGTAGAATTCTGTCGGTGACGAATCGCGACAGAGCATGGGGAGTCTTGAATGAACCGAAGACTCAGATGAAGGTGCCTTCTATAAATGGAAACCAATGTGCTACCTTGACTATCATTTCCATGGCTCGCCAGGACATGCATGGGGTATCCTGACCGAATAATTTCCCGTAGAATGAAGGGATGAAACAATGTGCAATTTGCTCTATATTCTGCTTATATTTGGAGTCCTAGAATACCTGAAACTCCTTGTGAATTGGGCGTGCTCGCTACTTATTCCAATTGTGAGCCCATCCCTTAAAGTGGCACCTGGCACAAACTGCATCCAATAGATAGGAGGCCATGTAAAATTCGGATGAGTATCCCTCCTCGGGAGCCAATGCTACATATATGTTGGTTTTGAGGGCCACTATTAGTAAATTGGCCCAATTGAAACGAGTGCCATATACGGTAACAAAATGCATCAGGGATACCCAGGAACCGCTGAAAGTGGTGGCATCGGGACGACCATACATTCTACAAAGCATAGCTGCTATGAGCTTATAGACCTTTCTGAGGCCTGCTATTTGATACTCTTGGTCCTTCTTGACTTTTAACTTCTCTAGTTCTTCCCACCATCCTCTCATGGTGTCTACTATTGGAACTGCATGGGTACTGGCCCATTCCTCTGTGAACGTCTGTTCTTGATTTGGAAGTGTCTAGTAGTACTCTTCATCCTAGCCTTTTATATTTGAAAAATCTTTCCCCTCGTGATCCTTTATCACCCACATCCTGAGGTCGATCTTTTGTATGATCTAGTCAATAATTTCAGCGCATGGGAAGATAGATGGGTGGGCCCCTGCATAGTGAATCTTTGACCTCTTAACTTGCACATATACTTCCCGGTCTGGGAGGTCCTCTGGGAACTCAAGTTGTGTGAACTCTCGCTATACTTGATACCAACTCATGCTTTCTCCTATGTTGAATACACATGTGGTGTCCCCGTAGATAGGGGGAGGATACGTAAGTACTTCGCTTTCTGTGATCTCTGTCTCTAGGCTCTTGTTTTTTCTACGAACTACCGGGGGCCCAATGTCACTTGAGCCTGATGAGACAGAGACTCACTCTAACTCTGCTTCGAGGTTCCCTAGAATATTCATAAAACACTCCCAGGGTAAGACAGATGCCATATTAATAAATGCTCAATACTATTTTTAACTCTGCCCAACTAAGGTCAAGGAAGGGGGGAAACTGTGACTTAGCGACCCATTGTCTAGGTCACCGGGTTGCATTGGCTTAAAACTTTAGAGGAAAGTGACCCTGTGACCTGGCGACTTGCGACTAGGTCGCAGGGTCACTGTGTCGCAATGATCAAGAATTCATCAGGATGCGACCTTGTGACTTAGCGACTTGCGACCGGGTCGCTGGGTCGCTGAGTCGCAAGGTCGCAAAAATTTCAGTTTTGAGTGAGATGCGACTTAGCAACTTAGCGACTTAGTGACCGAGGTTGGGGTTGCGAGGTCACGGGGTTGGAGGTCGTGCTAGGGCTGGGTGGACGATTTCGACGGCGGCGCAGCTTTTTGTTTAATTTTTAACTTAAAACAATAAATGGAGGCAGTGAGGAAAAACCATAAATTAAGATGAAGTGGTCATTAGAGGAAGAGACAGACACAGGGGAGTCTCGTTGGCTTCATCTACAAGTCTGTATGAGAAAGGCAGGGTTTGGAGGTTTAGATAAGACTCAGGTTAAAAGAGGATCTAAAATGGGGAATAACAGGTGGCTTTGAAAGGGCTAAGATAAGGGGAAAGGGGAAAAAAATAGACAAAATTGAAACATCAGGAGGATTAGGAAACTTACCCGAGAAAATCACACTCCAGTTGGCCTATCAAAAGCATCTTTTGCTCTCCATCGCGTGAGTGAAATGCGACCTAGAAACCCTTCTATTTATAAAGGGGTTGCGCGAGCAGGCAATAAATGAGGTTGCTGGGTCACGGAAAAGCTGCGTTGATGAGATGTGCGACCTCGCGACCCTGTGACCTTGCGACCTAGGGTCGCAGGGTCGCTAGGTCACAATTGTTTAAAGTTGAATGCGGTACGCAACTCGGTGACTTGGTGACCTGATCGGTCGCTGGGTCTCTGGATCGCTGATTGGAGAAAATGACCTATTCTATGACTTAACAACTTAAGGCTTTTGAAAAGATTTGAACTTCAGGCTTTGACTTCGCTTTTTGATGCTCGGGGGCTCAAAAAATTTAGAGGGCGAAATTTTTGGAGTTTGTTGTAGCAGCTACAAAAAATGGCGATTCACTAGTAGGGTCAAGAATCTATGTCGGTGTTTCATCTTGAGGGGGGTGGGAGGGCATACACACTTTTCCTTTCATCCTGTGGGTCGCACTTCTTCCGTCTTCGAACCTTGCACATTTTCTCTCCCTATCTGCCTGCCCTTAGGTGTTGGTTTATCGTTTTTTCATTCTTGGAGACTGGATGGACAAGTTTGGCGTAACCTCAGGGATTTTTGGATCTAGTATAGTTTGTTTGGTCTATGTTTCTTCACTTCCAGTGGACCAGATGGCCCCGGCGGAGTCATTGCCTAGGAATCATGAGCATTTCTCCGCTGCCAACGAACCTGGTCAGTACCTCGACAGAGTTGTCGTATCGCCTCTCTGCGCAGGAAGCCTTTCTAAATCCTTTACCCTTTATTCATGTGCTTAATTCACTTATTAAAATGTGCTCGGGGCACTTATTTTCCATGCTCAGGGCACTTATTTTATTTGGAAATTATTGCCCGGGCGGATGAGGGATCCCGACTTATTTTACTTGCAAGAGAGGTTGCTCTTGGTCTATATGAGGACTTGGGGTTTTCCTGGATTTCCATTCGTCACATTGAGGCTGACTCCTCCCTTTTCCATCTAGTAACTGTTTTAACCGAACATCTCCTTTTGTACAGTAGTCCCTTAGGCCAGCATACCAGGTAAGCTATCACGTCTTGGTCCGAGGGCCTCAGTCATGTTCTTGTCATTGAGTGCCTATCATAGGTATGCTTGCCTCTTTTACACTCTGGGAGGAGATAATACACTATCACAGATCTTGACTCAGTGTGCCACTTAGGTAACTTCCATATCCCCTTTCAAAATTTGGATGCCAAAGAAAAGAGATGGTTAATGGGGGCTTGTGTGGAACAAGCGATTTATTGAAAACAAGAAAGGTAAGGAACGATAAGACAAGAAAAACTATGGTACAGGGTGTAGCGACGGCCCCGAGGGGCTGTAAGGTGAAATAGTGTTTAAGGTTGTGTGCATTCACAGGGAGGACTTTAGTCCTCCCTTCAAGATTTTGTAACCTGTAAGTGTGGGGACTGACCTTCTCTCTAATCTGGAAAGGACCTATCCATAATGCCTGGAACTTGGAGTTTTTCCCTTTATCTTCATGATTTTTATCCCATTTGAGGAGAAGGTCGCCTACTTCAAAAACCTTGTTCCCGGTTGACTTCTTGTCAAACCATTGTTTTATCTATCCTTGGTGGATGGAGAGTCCCAAGTTTTTCTTTTGCCTTTCCTCCTCAAGTTTCGACAGTGTGTATATCCGGGCTTGTAAAGCGAGGGCAAGGAGTGCCATGAGTCTCCCGAGATAATCGGAGAGCCGGGAGAGACAAGTTGGGAGGAAGGATGGCTTCTTCCGTATACGAGGAAAGATGGGGAAGTGCACTAGGGAAGGTTTGGGTGTGACTCGATCCACCTGATAGGCATTGGGGAGTGCCCTATGCACAATTTTCTGTCATGGAGACAAACAGAGTATTTTTGATGATCGTGGATTAGGTTCTTGTTGGTTGACATCGGCTAACCCATTTCCTTGAGGGTAATAGTTGGCAGAATGTTTAAGTACGATATCATTTTCTAGAGAAAAATCAGTATAATTTCAACGATGAGAAATATGTTGCATTATAGAAAAACAAGGAGGTTAGGGAACGTCAGCCTCGATCATGATGCATTGGGTGATGAAGGCTATTACCTCTTGATCATTGACTTGACATAACGGTACCGCTTCAACCCACCTTGTGAAGTAGTACTAGTGCGGTGAGGATGTACTCTATGTTGGCTTTGAAGAGTGTGGCCGGATTTCCCTAATCGCGTCTAGCCCATTGTTGAAATGGTTCTTCCATCGCTACGATGACTGTAACGGCCATGTATGATACCTCTATTTGCGAACTTCTGGCATTACCTCGCATTTCCTGGACATATGCGTGTGCATCTTTAAACAAAGTAGGCCAATAAAAACCAGCACGCATGATCTTGTGAGCGGTGGTGTCTCTGCATAAATGGCCCGCCCTGTGACAATGTAGAGTTTTCTTCCAATACCATTCTTACTGCATCCCATTCCAAACAACGTAGCAAGACACCGTGCAGATGTTTGCGAACAACTTACCCCCTGCACTGGGCTAGTAGGATACATACAATTTCAACGCATGCTTTCTTACTTGGTAGTTAAAGCGGGGCCCTGCAGTGCCATGTTTCGTGTATTTGCAGGAGATTTATAACCAAGAGGATGTATCTGTGGGATTATGCTATCATTTGATACATACTCGATCTCATGTTCCCAATTTTATTCCTCATTGCCCCATGAGTCTACTACCTTTTTCGTGTAGGCAAAGCACATCAAAAAACAGGCACATCAGTACTTATTGGATGAAGAATTAAATTTTGTATCCAAAAAGTACTCCCGCTCAAAATTTGAGTAAAGATGTAGGGAGATAAGTTGAAAATACGATTTGAATATATATATATATATATAACTCAAAAAATGGTGATTCACCCCATGGTTGACATCATCATCATCTTGAATCCTATTGGTTCTTACAAAGCTTATTTTAGTTGTACATTTTTGTTTTGACTCAAAATTATTTATTGACAAATTTCATATATATATATATAATATTGAAGAAAATAAATTTTAAACATAAACAACACAAAGTGAGTTCAACATCCCCACCATTCAAATAATTATTGCAAAAAGAAAATAAGAATAAAAATAATTCCAATAATGCTTAACCTTCAAAAAACTACATTATTGGAGTACAAGATGTAATGTTTTGATATCATGAATGGTAGAATTTCAAAATTTTTATCTTCATATCCATAGCCTCAACGTATCCTCACCCACATGTAATCTTCTCCATATATAAAAATCTTTATACGCCAGTTTGGAATCGCGTGAAAATGCACTTAGCACAAGAAATTTGTTGAAACTTGAAATATATATATATATATATATATATATATATATATATATATATATATATATATATATATATATATTTTTTATATTTTTCCATATTGGCAGCTAAATATTTGCGAAGAAGGCTGAAATATTGTTTTTGAGAAGTTGATTCTCTAAAGCGTGTTGATAAGGTTTTGTATACACGAGTCAAGATGGCGACGCTGTAAAGAAGCACAAGCCCTAACTAATCCCCAACTACCACGAGCTTTTAGTGGGGAAGAATTATGGATTATTGGGCTGTTTACAATGAAGGACCTGCCTTTCTCCTCACAAGATATTTGGGAGATGGTGGAAAATGGTTTCCAAGAGCCGGCGAGACAGTAGCGGCACATAAATTCTTTTGACACGAAGCACATTTTCTAGAGATATGTCATAGAGAAAATAGCAAGAAGGACTCCAGCCCTCTTCATTTTTTTCCAAGCAAGACATGAGAGACATTTTTCCAAGGATGCTAGGTTAAAGAACGAAGTCCAAGGAGGCATGTAGAATTTTACATAGCCTATCAAGCCATGGAAAAGGTGAAGACAAAAACTTGTACTGCTTGAGAAGAGATTTTGAACTATTTGTATGAAAGATTCTGATAACATAGACTCATTCTTTACACATGTGCGTGTTGGTTACCCAACCGTGTATCATGGAGAGACACTTGAATAAATGAGAATAGTTGAGAAAGTCTTAAGAAGTCTATCAAGGTTTGATGCCATAATAGTGGCCATAGAAGAGACAAATGACCTCTCACAGCTTTTCGTGATGAGCTTCATGCATCACTGATACCTGCAGAACATACCGAACAGAGCAAAAAAACTCCTCATTGGAGCATGCATTTAAGACAAATGTCTTTGCAAAGGTAGAGGTTGAGGAAGATCAAACTACCGAGGAAGAGGAAGAAGCCCACACAAAGGTGGAAGAAACAACCCTACAAGCACAAGTGGAAGAGGCAAAGGCAATCGTAATCCAAGCCAAGGCTTAAGCCGTATCAAGCATAAGGACAAGAGGTATGATAAATCTCAAGTCCAATGTCTTAGTAGCTGGAAAAGTATGGTCATTACATGCAAATGAATGTAGAAAGAAGAAAAATGACATCGGCAGTAAACCAAGTGTAAATGCTAAAAGAAAAATTAGAACCATGGTAGCGTGTTTTTAGCCCGTAATGTAGAACAAGAAAAACACAGGAGGATGCAGTGGTTCTTAGATTCAGGGTGTAGTAACCATATGGACCTGGAAACATAGAATGTTTTTCAATCTAGATGAGAGTTTCTAAAAATCCAAGTGACAACGTGGACCGATAAAGCAAGTGTCTTCGTGTCCTGGGAAAAGGAAGAGTAAACATACCGACAAACAAGGGAGAGAAGAAGTTCATGCCAGCATGTATATTACATCCTCGGCTTGAAATGTAACCTTCTAATCATCGGATAGCTCGTGCAAAAAGGGCTACAACGTGTTTCTTTTAAGAATGATGTGTGCACAATCACGATAAACCTCCAAGTAGACAGCTCATCAGCAAAAAGTGCATATGACGAGCTACAGAATGTTTCCTCTCGAGATCAGCATCAGGAATTGAAGGAAGGAGTGTATTTACAGGGCGAGTTGTCACACAAGAAATATTTCAAGAAGAAGTGAAAGATGAGAACTTTGTTTATGGCATTTGGAGATTTTGACATCTTCAATTTCTAGAGGCTTTGAACTTGTTTGCATAGAAAAGGCATGGTAAAGGGATTACCACTCACAGAGAAAACCCAGATGTAAAATCTCATGTGTGAAGGCTACATCTGGGTAAACAACATACAGAGAATCCTTTCCAAATCGGGAAAGAGTATAAAGGCAAAGGCACCTTTGGAGATTTATCCACTCGCATTTGTGCGATCCGAATGCGACGCCATCATTAGGTCGGCGCTCATTATATATCGACATTTATAGATGATTACGACAAGGGAAGACATGGGTATATTTCCTAAAACAGAAAAAGCGAAGTGTTTGAACAAGCTTTACCACTACAAAGCTCTTGTTGGGAAGCAAAAGTGGACACTACATAAAAGTGTTTGAGAATTGGATAGACGTGGAGAATATATCTCCAAAGACTTCCTATGTTTATGTAGGGAGCATGTAATACACAAGTACGTTTTACCACAAGGTATACACCTCAGCAAAAATGGTGTGCGTAAAGAAAGAATAGGACCCCATGGACATGGTAAGAAGTATGTTGAAGGCAAAGCATTTGCCAAATCAGTATTGGGCATAAGTTGTCTCAAAGTGGAGCTTATATTATTAATAGATGTCCAAACCAGATTGTTATGAACAAGTAGGTTCTAGAAGAAGCATGGAGTGAACAAAGCAAATTTGTTGCACTCACATGAGAGTGCTTTGGATCCGTGGCATATGCACATGTCCCTAGATCACGAAGGAAGAAGTTTGGACAACAAGGGGGAGAAATGAAGTATTTCTTGGCATGCAATGATGAATCCAAGTGCTTACAAGCTTTATAATCCATTAACCAAGAAAAGTAATAATCACGCAGAGATGTCTCGCCTGTGAGATGAAGAAGCTTTGGGATGGAAGTTTAGAGAAGACGCCAATGCGAAGACATGTATTTCACAGTGAAGACAAAGAGGAATTGACCGTAGAAAGTAGAGTCCTCAAATCTGGTGGCTCCTCCTCCATCTACACAAGACTTGAACAAGAGCACACCACAAGCAAGCAATAGAACATCATCGAGAAATCAAGGAAGTGCTTCTCTCCAAGCACACCACAAAGATCACAACTCCCTGAGTTCAAGTGAAACTCCAGCACATTCTGTGCGCAGAATACAACAGAGACCAAGATTCAAATAAATTTAAGTGAAACCCATGAGCAAGAAGAACTTTGATAATAATGCTGGTCCGACTCTTTATTTGCATTATTTTATCATTTTGATGACCGAATCCATTTTGAAGATGCAAAGTAAAAGAAGAGAAAGTTGGATTGAAACAATGAATGAAGAGATAGGAGCAATAGAAAAAGAATGACACATGGAGTTAGTGGACCTCCCACAAGGAAAAGAAGTTATTGAGTGAAATGGGTCTATAAGACCAAGAGAAACATTTAAGGCAAGATAGAAAGGCACAAAGCAAGGCTAGTTCTCAAAGGCTGCGAGCAAGTAGCATGAAGGAAGAGACTATGACTGAACCTTGCACCACTGCAAGGATGGAGACATTGCGCAACAATGTTGTCTATAGCAAGACAAAAAAATGGAAAGTTTATCAAATTGATGTGAAGTCAGATTCTTGAATGGAGTGTTGAAAAATGAGGTGTATCATTAGAGATTTTTGAGGTCTAAAATGGGCCTCCCAAGGAAAATTTACAATTAGCAAATTCACTTTATGAGAACCAATCACATTTTAGGGGGTGACATCATCCCTAATGGTTGAGGTGGTATTGCTTGAGTTAAAGGTACTTACTTGTCACATTCTCAATGGTGAATAAAAAAACTCATGGTTAACCATGGTAATGCTCTGGGTACTTTTAAAGTCAAAGTAAAAGTACTCATAATAAATGTCATTTCACACTTTTTTGAATAAAAATATATTATATTCATTTCATATTTATTGAAAGAAGCAAATGTATATCCCATACATTTATTATATTATATTATATTATATTATATTATTTGTATATAGTATATAAATTACATGTTATTATACAACTTAAATAATATAAATTTTAATTAATATCATATAATATAATTAAGAATTTATAAATTTATATTTATATTTTATTTTAAGTTATTTAAGTACAAAGGACAAATGGATTAGTTGTTCAATGATAATGACTCTTTAAAAAAACTCATTTTTATTTATAGTCACATCAATACAATTTTTTTATTAATTTTATTTTGGTACAACTTTTGAATTGAATTTAACTATGGTTACATGGATTGTGGTGCAAAAGGTGAATTGCGAATTCATAAATATCATTTTATTGGTTTAGCTATTATTTTATTATTTCATTAGGATGCCCATTTTAGACCTCAAAATTTCGATGGTTGTAACAACCTCCCGACTATGAAATTAGAAGGCCAAGAACATAAAGGTGTGTAAGCTACAAAAATCTCTTTATGGGATTAAACAAGCACCACGAGCATGGTACAATAGGATTGTTGCTTACCCGGTGGACAATGTGTTTGACAAGTGTGATGGTGAACCCACACTCTACATCAAAGAAACTACCGTAAGATCCTTTTTGTTGTTTTATATGTAGATGATTTGATTTTTTGCCAGCAGAGTGATGTCATTGTTGATTTCAAAGCAATCATGAAAATTGAGTTTGAAATGACTCGACTTGGGTTTGTTAAGATATTATTTGGCAATAGAAGTAAAGCGAAACAGGGGATTTTTGTCTCCCAAAAAAAGTATGTTGAAGAAGTTTTAAAAAGTTTCAATATGCATACGGGAGAAGCCATCATCAACTCCAAACTCGTCATGGGGTTGAAGTTGAGCAAGGAAGATTGCAACAAAAATGTCAATCCGACATTGTTCAAAAGCATGGTTAGCGCCTAATGTATTTGACTACAACTAGGCTTGACATAATGTATACAAAGTAAGCTTGATATCCAGATTTATGGAGACACCCAAGCGATACAAATTGGTAAGTGAAAGCCCAAGAGAAAATTAAGGTCTCCGTAAATGGAACAAAGGAATATGGTGTTCTATACTCCAAAATTGATGATTTTAAGTCTGATCGTTACACTAACGCTGATTGGGCCGAAGTGTTGATGACAGAAAAGAGCACCTCGTGGTATGTTTTTCATTTTGATCGAGCCATTTCATGGGCTTCCAAGAAGTACCCAATAGTTTCATTATCAACAACGAAGATGAATATGTAGTAGCAAATAACAAGATCATGTCAAGTAAGCAGTTTAGATGAGAAGGATGTTGAGGGATCTATGTCATGAAAAAAACAAAGGAACCACAATTTTTCTGTGATAACAACTCAACAATTGCATTTTCAAAGAATTTTGTTTTCCACACAAGAACAAAGCATATTGATGCCAAATACCATTTCATAAGGGAATTAGTTAACAATGGTGAAATTGTTTTGTCGCATTGCAGGCTAGAGGAATAGTTTGATGATATCCTCCCAAAGACATTGGGACATAAAAATTTTATGTATCTCAGAAAGTGTCTGGGAATGATTGATGGCAACAAGCCAGATTAAGGGGGAGTGTTTGGAAATTACTCCAACCACCGCCATGAATAAAGAGTGGCAGCAAACCCACATCTCATTGAATTTTTGTTGGGTGGAAGGACGAGGCTCAGACTCAAATCTGTGTTTTGTTCGTCTACACAAAATCAAAAACAGAGCACCCGAAAGCCTTTCTCTCGTGTTATTTCTCACCCACCGCATTGACTTACCGCTGTCCGCAATTTCACAGCCTCCCAGCTGGTTTACCCTTAAGCCTTTTCGTTGAATGTTATATTTCTACCAATGTGATATCGGCGAGACCCACCATACCTTTGCCGCATTTGCAATCTGCTACAAACCCTTTCCATTCCCTTTATTTCTTACTTTTTCGTATTACGCACTTACCACTGCTTTACCGCTGCAACCCGCACTTCAAAACATTTCACATTTACCTTTTAAGCGCCCTCACCAAACCTTGCGATGTTGCGATGTGACATCGTCATCACACATCGCAAAACTTAGAAATTGCATTTCGCACATTTTCTAGTTTACCTTTTAGCGTGCCCACACCCTGCACTTCGCAAGTTTTATGATTTATCTTTTTGACCGCCCGCAAGTTTTCACTTCACAAAGTTTACGACTTACCTTTAAGCCGCCCGCAAGTTATTCTATTTAGGTTGCGATGCAATCGTAATCACACGTGGCAAGCTCGAGAGGGTGGCGCCTGCAATCACATATCGCAAATTTTAAAGAACAACGCCCGCAAGTTAAAAATTTTATGTTGCGATGCGATAAGTGCCACGTCACATCGCAATCGCAAGTTTTATGTTTTTCCCCTATTGCAAAATGTTAAAAGTTATAATCATCGGTATGCAATTTGCGATGGAGGCATGGACGCGATGTGGTTTCGTTTGCAGAACACATAGTATTTCAAGTCCGGTCTTTTTTGTGTTGTACGTTGTTTTGTGTTTTGTACCTTGTTTCATGTAGAAACAGAGAATCGAGCGAAAGGATGATTTGTTGGTTCTACGTCCAGTTCAAAGATTAAAATGTATTTAATCTTCTATGCTTTCGCTAATTTTGTATAAACCGAATGTAATTTCATTTTTTGTAGATCGTGAAGGAATGAGATGAATGAATAGAGAAAAGTTGAATAAATTAAAAATCCTCTCATATGTGTTTCTCGCTTCACTGCGTTTCATGATGAATTTTATCGTATATCATATTCCTTTCCAGCGTTGTCAGAGAATCGTATCCTCTCGTTGTTTTATTCATAATTTCCAACAATTTTAATAGATATTATTAAAGTTTAAGATTTAACGTTATTTATATTAGATATTTTAAAACTTTAATAGATATTAGTAGATTTTAATATTTAAAGTTAGTTTATATTAAATATTTTAAAAATTTAATAGATATTATAAAAGTATAATGTTAAATTTATTTATATTTTCAAATTTATAATTAATATAGTATATAATTAAAAAAATGAAAAATTAACCATTAAAAATATCATGACAAAATGTTAGGATTTTAATTGATTCTCACATCCAGTACCATGCGTAAGGCGCATCACTAATAAATATAATGCGTACCATCATGTGCCAAAAATAAGAATGCGTTATCTTTTTTCCAACTCCACATACAATTAATATGAAAACAATAGCTCAACGTGCTTTATGTCCTGCGTTGACTTTAAGATTGGTTGGTGAGTAATATTCTTGTGGGAGTTTAATTTGGTATCAATTTAGGCTTCTTATATGCATGGCATTGCAATCTTTCAATTTATGTCTCCCTTTCAAGGAATTCAAGTCTGCTTGCACGTAGAATATCTCCCTTCCCTCCTCATCAAATTTATGTTGCGTTCTTTTTACATATCTCGGGTTTTCATCGTATAATACTTTTGAGCTTTTCTAAACTACTCTCATTTGCTCACTAATCCATGACAATTATCATACTTCCGCCTTTCGTATACTTCGATATATGCAATTTGGTCTTTTTCATGGATTCTTTGTTGATGTTTGGCATTCCAAGTGGTATTGTTGGTGCATAGTCTTTTTGAAAACAAAGCGTGGAAAATGTTTGGAGAGGGTGCTTCATCCACTTTGAACAACATTTAATATTTACCACACTCTAGTGCAATTATTTCGAACTGAACAATAAATTGATAATACAATTTCAAACTCTGAAAATCTACATATTCAACTTCCAAATGGTTTCAATATGATAATGTTGTGTCTACTTGATTTTCTCAGGTAATTTTCGATTGAAGATGGCGAGACACAAAAGATATCCAACCTCTTGTCTGTGACAGTGGATCTGGGATGCTCAAGGTGAGTCTATCTACTTACTTTAAAGCCACAAGATAAATGTTATGCTGAATATTAGCTCTATTTATGCACCCAGATCGGATTTGCTGGTAATGATGGTCCAACAATAGTGTTTCCCACTGTTGTTGGTAGCCCAAATCATGCTGAACCAAATGACACATATGTGAGGTGATGAGATTCAATCAAAGAGAAAAATTATGACCTTGAAATTTAAGCATCCAATCAAACGAGGAATTATTACCAACTGGGATGATATGGAGAAAATTTGGCATCATGCATTTTACAAGGAACTAGAAATTGCTCCAGAAGATCACCCTATACTTCTGACCGAGGCACCTCTAAATCCCAAGGAAAATAGAGAGAAGATGACCCGGATTATGTTTGAGACTTTCAATACACCTGCAATGTATGTCGCACATCAAGCTATCCTCTCTCTCTATGCAACTGGCCGAACTACTGGTAAGCATGTTGTGCCATCTTCAAAACTAAATGCAATTTTGATTTTCAAGAATGGGTAGAAAAATAGAGATCAGATAGTGATTACCCACAATATCAAATACACTATTAATATCATAATAGCTATAAATATATAGGACATAAAATACTAGGTTAAACATGTCTAGATCACGACCACATAAGTTGTGATACCATCTTCAAAACTAAATGCAATTTTGATTTTCAAGAACTCTTCAAAAAATATTAATAATTATAGATATATTAGACATAAAACACCAGTTTCTACACATCTAGATCATGACCACAACTCAACTCATGTACCATCTTCAAAACTAAATACAATTTTGATTTTTCAAGAACTCCTCAAAGAATTCATCATGTATTGGGTACGCAGGTATTGTTGTTGACTCTGGTGATGGTGTCACCCACACAATTCCAATACATGAAGGCTATGTTCTCTCAGCCCTAGGGTTAGATGTTCTGGTCGGGGATCTAACAGATGCATTGATGAAGATGCTGACTGAAAGAGGCTACTCATTCACCAGTGCTGCAGAGCGAAATTGTTGGTGATATGAAAGCAGGTTGCTATGTAGCCCTTTGATGACAGGGCTTGAGCGAGACCAGTTCTTCACTGGAAAAGAGTTATGAGCTTCCCTGATGGGCAAGTGATCACCATTGGTGCAGAGCGTTTCAGATGTGGTGAGGTGTTGTTCCAACCTTCTCTCATTGGAATGCAAACTGTGGGTATCCATGAGAGAATTTATAATTCCATCATGATGTGTGACGAAGATGTCAGAGATGAGGCTGTATGGAAATATCGTTCTCAGTGGAGGATCTACAATGTTTCCTGGTTTTGCAGATCGTATGAGCAAGGAGATCACTGCCCTGGCCCCACGTAATATGAAGATTGAGGTAATTGCACCGCCTGAAAGGAGGTACAGTGCCTGGATTGGAGGGTCAATCTTGGCATCTCTGAGCATTTTCCAGCAGGTGATTATCTGCAATTTATTATCTTTTTTGGGTTTATATGTAATTTATATGTACTATGACAACATTTGAACTTTAATGCCTTTGCTGCATGCACATGTGGATTACCAAGGCTGACTATAATGATTATGGTTCATCAATTGTTCACAGAAAGTGCTTTCCCATTTCATTGGTTTAATAGTTTTTCAAAATTCTGAAGTAAAGTTGTTCTTGTTATACATTTCAGTGAATGGATTAAATCACTGATTATTGTTTTGATGCTGAGATATATTTTTCAAATAAAAGAAACACTCAATTTCGAATGAAAGAATGTTCAATGTTCTGTTAATCAGTCAATGGTGCTTTTTGGGATATTTTTTTACATGTTCAATTTTTTCGCTGTCAATTTTAATTCAATTTTTCATAAACGTAGTTTCGAAGCTCAATCTCTTACCTGAGATTTAAATTTGAGATTTGGTATAAAGAAAATCCAAACACTTCAGCCACACTTCGCACTAAAAGTAATTAATTAATTAATTAATTAACTTTATAACCTATAAAGTAGCTAATAAATTAATAAATTAATTTGTAAAGTAACTAATTAATTAGTTTACACTTTATAATCTATAATAATAAAGTTAATTATTTTTCCATCACCCCAATTTAAAGGGACGTCTTTATGTCCATTATAGATTTGAAGAACAATCCAGAGAGGTCAGTTATTTAACCCCTCTTCATAAGTTCACCAGATTTAAACTATATAGTGAATATATTAACAATGTCCCCAATGTGTAAAAAGAGGAAGTTGAAAATGTTGTACATTGATTTTCATAATAAATAATTAATGGATATACTAGATTTTATTTTTTATTTTCAATTTTAATTATAATTATATTTTGTAAGTTATATATATAAATATATATGTGTGTTTATATATTTTTTAAAATTTAGCAAAATAATTATTATCACAATGTTGTAGTGGTTACAATTATCTTCTAAACTTTTTTTTTTGCTTACATTTTGGAGTCTAACATTCTTTTCACAGGAGCTTATCTTGCACTGTTATCAGTTATTCATGCTTTGATTGATAATTATCCTTTACCTATGATTGTGTTCACTTTCTTTTCACCTAGTTAATATTTCTAAGTCACAAGCTAACCTCCTAATTTAGTCTTACACAACAGTTCTGGGCTTGCCTCCTGAAACTGTGCAATTAATGCGGGCAAGCAGCCTTAATGACTAGAATTGCGCAATCATGACTAGCGGCTAGTCTTGAGCTCGGAAACTGTGCAATCATGGAAGACAGCCCAACACTGAGCCTAGAAACTGCACAATCCCTCACTGAGCTCAGAAACTGCACAATGCAGTAAGCCAGAAATTTTTCGAGTTCCCAAAATTGTGCAATCTTTCCTAGTGATGTGCATGGCAAGTTTTTCTCGAAAAAAAGAAAAGTCGAAAAAGAAAAAAACATCCCTAAAATTTAGGGATTTATTTTTAGTAACCCAAAAGAGGCATATTTGCTATTTTTGGAAGCTTTTGCCATGTGTCTCTTTTTCCTTGATTTCAGGCATGCGCGTCATAAACCCTAATTTTCTCAAATGTATTTAAATGATGTCCCTAGAGCTCATTTTCACACTTGATCTTGAAGCTCTAGCATTCTCGAGGAGATCAAGGAACCTTCAGTGCGATTGTCGTCGCTTTTCCGGGTGAGTTTTGCAGTTCTCATTTTTTCTGTCGTTTTTAATCATTTGGCTTGTGGGAGTCTTATTTTGCTTGTTTCTTTGCATGCATGTTGGTGTTTCAACTTGCTTGTAACAACCCTAGTAAAAATCCATGTGAGAATAAATATAATACCACGATTGATGGGACACGTATTCCAAGCTAAGTGGTAAGCAAAACATCCTAATGGGTGTTCAATTTGGTTTATTATGAGTAAAGAAAATTGACAAAGGAAATGAAAAAGGCTTTGGAA
The DNA here is from genome assembly GCA_034641835.2 of Pinus albicaulis. Taxonomy (NCBI): domain Eukaryota; kingdom Viridiplantae; phylum Streptophyta; class Pinopsida; order Pinales; family Pinaceae; genus Pinus; species Pinus albicaulis. The sequence goes on from CM076578.1 coordinate 1,015,438,726, forward strand.
AGGCATTAGGCATTAATTCACACTTTATTTATGGAAATAATGGAAAATGAAGAAAATAGAGGCCTCATCAATAAAAAGGCTTTTAAGGATTAGTTGGAAAGATTTTTCTCACATTTTTTGAGCTCTCTCATTATTCTCTCTCTCTCTTATACTGTTGGATAATTAGAGTTTTCTTGGAGCACTCTTAGAAAGAGTGGATACTTGGTGATTTGGAGCACGAAGGAAAAGGAAGAGCAGGAAAGCACAGGATGACATCAGGATCAACATCTACAATCAGTTTTTCTTACAAGTACCGAAATGAATGTATGTTTTCCTCACTACTTTTTGCATGCATGGTGTATGCATGTGCATTTTCCTATCCTTTCCATTTCCTGGATAGCAATGGTGTTGCGGGATTATTTCCATTAATTGTTTTCTGGTTGGTTCTCATGATTCTTTTAGTTGTGGGTTGAGTTATTAGTTCCTAGAGTTATTAGTTCCCAGAGCCTTGGTTGGAAAAACTCTCTGGAGCCCGACAGACAACTGTGGGTTGAGTCATGGAAACCTTGGTTGGACAAACACTCTAGAGCCCGAAGAATAACTGTTCGGTTGAGTTACTAGTCTTGGAGCCTTAGTTGGACAAATTCTCTGGAGCCCTAGGAGGGTTGAGTTGCTGGTCTTGGATCCTTGGTTGGAAAAATGATTTGGAGCCCTAAAATAACTGGGGTTGACTTACTAGTCCTAGAAGCCCTCGTTGGAAAAACACTCTAGAAGCCCTGTAATAGTTGGGGTTGAGTTACTAGTCCTAGAAGCCCTAGTTGGCACAAACACTCTGGAACCCTGTAAAAACTTGGATAGAGTCATGCTTGGAATATGGCACGACGGTGATTGGATGAAGTGAAGCTTGGCTCTGCCAATCTATGGTCTGGTGGAACATGGAAGTCCCATCTCTGGTTGGTTTTTACATTCAGAAATGAAGAGCTCATTCCTTTGGTATTTGGTATGCAAATGTATTGGTTATTATGTGGATTTAATTCTTGTTATATCCATGGTATTTATTTTGTTATTATGTTGGTTATAAGCATGTATTTTATCAGTGATGATGTATGGCGCTATTCGTGCTTTTTCCTGGAAATGAATATACATTGTATCTATGGTGAAATAGATTGTATTGCAACTTATGATGTAAGGGAGCAATGCTTCTTAGCAATTCTCAGATAAGTATTAGACCCTTATGTTTAATTATGTTGTTTATACCTATAGATGCAATTTTTGTGACATGTTTAACGAAATTATTGTCCTAGCTAGGTGGGGTCATATGAGTTCCCGACGATGTGATGTTATGTATCATCTCCTGAAGTTACAGGAAGTTCTAGGCAGTGACCAGGGCTTAGGGGCTAAAAATGTGGGACAAATATCATAGTTGTAGACCCATAATTGATTTTTTGGGGTCATAATCGCTACCTTGACAAGGAAATCCCATATCTAAGGGTCTATTACCGCTCCCTTTCCCTTGCATGCCTACATCTAATCCTGAAATGCTTTAAAAATGAGTTCCCCCTCAGGGAACAATGCTCTAGAAGGTTGATGTACCTCTTGGGGATGTCAATGATGCAGTGTAATGTTTGTTTGTCACGTTTCCATCGGTTCCACTTCCTCAAAGTCATCTAGGAGGTTTAATCTCATATTAGTAGCCTCTCGTCACATGTTTACCCTGGTTGGCCGATTACTTAGGTAGATGTGGGAAGAGGGTGTTATAGAGTGGTATCAGAGCATGGTTCAACTATAGGACTCAATGGGTGGTGTTTTGATCTTGCGTTTATGTTGGTTTCATCCATGTGTATTATGCTTGTAGTCTATGTCTAATTATTGCATATCCATGGTGTTGGTCATGGTTATAGTGGTGTCACAATGGGAAAGTTGTTGATGTCGTTGGGACATGTGTCATCATGCGGGTATGACTTGTTATGTGTGATTCTTGCTTATGTATTGTTCATGCACACTTGCGTACATATTGTTACATATAGTGCATGTATTGATTGCTTAAGCTAGGGTTACATATTGGTCATTCTTCAGTGTTATCCATATATGATTTCTTGTATGATGTCATATGTTGAACATGCATTGTTCGTCCATGATTAGATAGATATGTCAAGTGGGTGCATTTGGTCAAGTTTTCATTCGTTTGATTGAGGTTGTTGTGCATAAGGTCATTGTATGCAATTAGGTCATCATGATGATTTGGTATGTTATGATGTTAATGTGTTGGCTTAGACAAAGCAGGAGATGCAGATCATTAAAATGAAGTTGCAACAATGGAATTTAGGGTAAGAGAAGATCATCATACAATTTTGTATTCTTAGCATGCAGGTATGTGATTCATGGTTGTTGTAAGCATTAGGGTTACTTATATCTTTTCATTCTATTATTATTATGGTTACATATGTGATAAATACTAGTTGATCGACGTAGTCATATGCATTATGGTTATGTGTATGACTTTCATTCTATTGATGTTATGGTTACATACATTATAGATGCTAGTTGGTTAGTGCGGATATATGTACATGTGTTAGTGGAAACCTGTGGTGGTATGCATTGCTATTATTGTTTTATGTTAGATAACTTATATTTTTTTGATGAGAATGTTATAGGTAAACTTGTTGTTATTTTATGATAGTTAGCTTCATGATCAGGGTTATTTGTTAACATTTTGATGTTATATGTACTATGCTAATTTGGATTGGCCATGCAGATGCTTAAGGTTATGACATTTAGGTATGAGTCAATCTAATTATGATACTGTGTTGTATTATGTCTCGACTGACTTTGCATATGTGATCATTATGCATGAATGGCAAGTGTTGATGAGCTTATGATGTGAACACGTTAGTCGATCACTACTATGGATATCATGATCTTATTAATTTTTGAGTTGATGTATTGTGAAGTTATATCATGCTAATCTAGATTGATTTTAGAGACAAGATAACCTCCCCTGAGATACATTGAGGTATGTACTATGCTAATTTGGATTGGCCATGCAGATGGTTAAGGTTATGACATTTAGGTATGAGTCAATCTAATTATGATAGTGTGTTGTATTATGTCTCGACTGACTTTGCATATGTGATCATTATGCATGAATGGAAAATGTTGATGAGCTTATGGTGTGAACACGTTAGTCGGTCACTACTATGGATATCATGATTTTATTAATTTTTGAGTTGATGTATTGTGAAGTTATATCATGCTAATCTAGATTGATTTTGGAGACAAGATAACTTCCCCTGAGATACATTGAGGTATGAGTTTTCTTATGGTGTGTACTTGGTGCTTGATTGTTTGATTATGTCATCTATCTGGTGTTGAGTATTTGGTGTCCATTATGTTCTCTAGTTGATTTATCTAAGATGGTACGATTATAGTTTGTTTGAATGTTTGACTAATCACATAATATGAGTATGTGTTTATAAGATTTCATGAAGAAATGATCTTGTTTTAAGATGGTTGTACTAATGCATATGTGTTGGGAAAAATGATATGTGCTTGAGTATAAGTAGGTGATATTTGTAGCATTATGTATTATGACTGATGAATGTGAGTTGATTTTTTATTATGACATGGTTGTTAGTCTTGGTAAAAGTTGATTTCGAATTGTTGTATTGATGTTTGGTACATATGGATGACATGTGTTTTCCACAACAAGGTAAGGCAAATAACATGTTGTATGTTTATTTATACACTGACAGTTATGTGTTTATGGCAGTATGATGCAGAGGATTCCATGGCAAAAGGGACTACCATGAAATCTTGAAGAAGGCTCAGGTTGAACTCTCCTTTGGAAGTGTTGGGAAGCCATAGGGAATTGCGTCATGGTGTTTGTCACTAGTATTTTGTTTTCAGTATTTTTGATTTGTTTTCTCTTGATTTGCATTCTTGATTGTGATTAGTGCATGATCATTCCACTTTGGTTGCAGTGTCATATTTTTATTGGTTTTCATGTTTTTCTTCTTGTGGGATTTCTCGTTCTTGTTTTTTTTATGTTTTGAGAGTCTTGCGAATTGGTTGGAAAAGATGAAAGTTGATGGAGTTTTTGGTACCCAATAAGTAATGTAAGACTTGGATGAAGTGTAGTGCATGAGTAAGCACAGCAGAAGGTAAGAATATGACATTCATTTGGATTGGTTGAGTCCATTAGGTAAATGGACAGTGGCAGAGTAGGTAAAGTGAATGGAGATAATATGTTAGATTCCTTGGTTGTGTATGTTGTGCATGAATAAAGGAAGTTCTCTTAACCTAGACCTTATGATATCTAGAAATTGCATTGTGAACATTATTATGTTGATTTTTACATATGTATACATGTATGTATGTATGTATGTATGTACGTATATATGTCGTGGCTGATAGGGTTATCATGGATCATGATTGTTTAATGATAATGTATATATGTATACATGTATGTATGCATGTCGTTGTTTGATAGGATGATGATTGATTTATGCTAATAATTATATATATGTATGTATTTATGTATTTATGTCACTGTATGATAGGGTTTTCAAGGATCAGTCTTGTGGAGGAATGATTGATTATGTGAGTGAATGACATGAAGAGGTTCCTGGCTATAAGGAATCACGTGGCAGAGTATCCTTGGTTTATCTATGAGGTCACTATCATGTGGATATGATTTAATGTTATATTCTTGTACTATGCCTATGTTTATGTTATGGACAATAATGTTGAAGGGTGTATCACTGAAGTGAAAGTAGTGTGATTTGCAGCATGCTAGGATAAGCATGGATAGTAGAAAGACATTAGAAGCAATATTTATTGTGGGGTCAGCGTGTGGTCTATGGATGTGCAGTACTATTTTTGTGTATATGTTGTGCATTTTTTATATTTAGTGATTGTACCTATGGTGATGTGTACATGTAACATATGTAGTGTTGTGTACATATGATGTTGTATTCATGTTGTATACATATGGTGTTGTGTATATATTGCATATGCAATGCTAGGTATATATGGTGCTATGTACATGTTGGATATGTGGTGTTGTGTGTATATTGTATTGTGCACATGTTGGATAAGTGGTATTGTGTGCATAGGGTGTTGTGCGCATGTTGGATATGCGGTATTGTGTATACATGGTGCTATGTACCTATTGTATATGCAGTGCTATGTACGTATGGTATTGTGTGAATGTTTTACATATGGTGCTATGTACATATGGTGTTGTATGCATGCTTGTACATGTGGTGCTATGTACATGTTGTACAAGCGATGTTGTGTGCAGGTGTTGTTGTTTACATGTCATGCATGTAACATTGTGTACATGTGGTGTCGTGTACATATCATGCATGTGGTCTTGTGTACATTTGGTATTGTGTAAACGTTGTATAGGTGGTGCGATGTACATTTGGAATTGTGTACACGTTGTGTAGGTGGTTCTGTGTACCTTTCATGTTGTGCAGGTAGTGTTGTGTACAGGTGGTATTGTGTACATGTTGTGCATATGGTACTGGAATACATGTGGTATTGTGTGCATGTCGTACATGTTATGTTGTGAGAATGTGGTACTATGTATGTGCATGGTGTAGTCGTGGTATTGCGACATGTGTTTTTTTTGTGCTATACTTTGTATATGTATTTTGTTTTGTATAATTTGTAGGTGTATGTGTTTTGTTTTGGTGTAGGTATATGTATGTGTCGTGTTAAACACCAAGTGTAAGTGTATGTGTTATGTTGCGTGCCAGATGTGGGTGCATGAATTGTGTGGTGTTGTGCACCTTGTGTGGATCTACATATGGTGATGTCTATTGTGTGTATGTGTATGTGATTAAAGAGAAGAAAGGGAATTGGGTGCTTTCTAGGTGTGGCAATTGATCCGGTGTGTGTAAAGAAAGAGAAAAGGAAGAAGTATGCACTGATGAACGATAAGTATCAGTATTTTATGTTAGTTTTATTATACATGTAATATATGATTCTAACTTATGATGGTTACATATGATTTATGATTATGGTTTATGGTGATTTCATGTGATTCATTATTTTAATTTATGTTGGTTTCATTCTGAGCTAACCAGATGTGACAAGAACCTTTAGTTACATTTGTTGTGACAGGAAGTAAATAGGATTGCAAGTGTACCTTATCGACGAGCTACCAATGAGGTATGATTTGAGTTTATTTTGATTTATTTTGAATCTAATGGAAAGTATGTGCTCGGTATAAGAAGCATGTAATGCCTGGTTTGGGATGGTTGAAACCAACTGCAAGAATTAGCAGCAATAACAAAAGGAATTGAAACATGCAGCAGTATGATGGTAAAACACTTCAGGATTAGGGCCATTGTGGGACACTGGTACCCAATAGTTTCCATTGATTACCATAAGCATGATATGACTGGTATAATGGTTTTGAGATAGGGATGTGTCTTGGTTTTTGTATCTTTCGATGTGAGGAAGCCTTGTCAAGGGATGAAATGCCTGGGAAGGGGGTGCTAACATAACTTGGAAGGTGAGTGACTACATGGAAGGGGATTACCGGATTGCCTGAGGGACTGTGTAGAAGAGAAGGTAAGGTTAGGGATGGATTTGTTTTGGTCATTAGCATTTCCAGATGGAATCATATTCACATTCAGAGTGTGCCCCAGAACAATGAGTTGATAAATGTTCACTAAGACGATAAGTGGCGCAGGATTGTAGCGCTGGATATTGGAAGCAGCTTTGAATTTCGCAAGGGATTCCATTTTTGTTGATATGGGCATCATATCTTTCTATTTGATGGTTGAGAAAATGTGTATATGTGTATATTATTGTTAATAATCTATCGAGTTGGTTTATAAAGCTACATGAACATTATGGTTATTCCATGGTTGAAGCGAATGTGTATCAGTATGTATGTTTGTTATTGTAAAGACCATAATGAGTTGTGTTATAAAGCTCCAGTAAACAGTACGATTTTCATGTTTTAGTAGGTGGTCATTATAAATATTGCAACGAGTTGTGCTATAAAGCTCCATAGGAAGCATGTTTTGTTTTTAGCAGTTTTATGGTTTATATGTGTGATTGAACACTGAGGATAGTGTTCCTCCAAGGGGGAGGGTTTTGTGATATCCGTAGTAAAAATACATATAATATCACCATTTATGGGAGACGTATTCCAAGTTGAGTATTGGTTAAAATATCTGAGTGGGTGTTCAATTCAGTTTATTATGGCTAAAGGAAATTGGAAAAGGCAATGGTAAAGGCTTTGGAAATGCATGAGTCATTAATTCGCATTTTATTTATGAAAATAATGGAAAAAAAAAAAGAGGCCTCTTCAATAAAAAGGCTTCTGAGGATTAGTTCGAAATATTTTGTTCACATTTTGGAGTTCTCCCATTTCTCTCTCTCTCTCATACTCTTAGATACTCAGAGAAGAGTGGATACTTGGTGATTTGGAGAAAGAAGGAAAAGGAAGAGCATGAAAGCACAAGAGGAAATAGGCATCAACATCTACAACCAGTTCTGAGTGTAGGTATCGAGTTGCATGTATGTTTTCCTCTCTAGTTTTGGCATGCATGGTGTATGCATGCAGATTTTCATAGCCTTTCCATTTCTTGGATATCCATGGTGTTGTGGGTTTATTTCCATTTATTGTTTTCTGTGTGATTCTCATGAGTCCTTTAGTTGTGGGTGGAGTTTTTATTTCATGGAGCCCTAGTTGGAAAAACGCTCTGGAGCATAACGGACAACTGTGGGTTAAGTTATTAGTCCTGTAAGCCTTCGTTGGAAAAACGCTCTAGAGCCCAATGGATAGTTGTTAGGTTTAGTTACTAGTCGTGGATCCTTGGTTGTAAAAACACGTTGGAGCCCTAGGTGGGTTGAGTTACTAGTCTTGGAGCCTTGGTTGGACAAACACTCTAGAGCCCAAAAATAGCTAGTGTTAAGTTACTAGTCCTGGAAGCCTTGGTTCGACAAATTCTCTAGAAGCCCTGTAACAGTTGAGGCTGAGTTACCATACTTGGAATCTTTAGTTGCAACAAATAATATGGAGCCTTTGAACAACTTCTATAGAGATCAATCCATGATGGTTAGTGATGTTCGACCGTGAGGTGGAATCACTGGTTTGGGGTTGAAACAGTTTGGTCTCTGGAGCCCTAGTTTGGTGTTTATTGATGTGTTTGATAAAGTCCCACATTCATGGTTGGAATATAGCATGAGGGTGATTGGCTAATGTGATACTTGTCTCAACCAATATATGGTCAAGTGTAACATGGAAGCCCCATCTCCGGTTGGTTTTTACATTCAGAAATGAAGAGCTCATTCCTTAAGTATTTCATATGAAAATTTATTGGTTATTATGTGGATTTCATTGATGTTATATCCATGTTATTTATTTTGTTATTAAGTTCGTTATAAGCATGTATTTTATCAGTGATGATGTATGGCGCTATCTATGTTTTTTCCTGGAAATGAATATACAACATATCTATGGTAAAATAGATTGTATTTCAAATTATGATGTAAGGGAGAAATGCTTCTTAGTGATTCCTAGATAAGTTTTAGACCCTTATGTTTAATTATGTTGTTTACACCTATAAATGAAATGTTTGTGACATGTTTGACGAAATTCCTTAATTTGTTGGGTGGGGTCGGATGAGTTCCCAATGATGTGATTGTTTCCATGTATTCGTTTTAATGTTATGTATCCTCTCCTGAAGTTACAGAAATTTCTAGGTAGTGACCTAGACTCAGGGGCTAAAAATATGGCACAAATCCCTAAGCTATGGGCATATAATTGATTGTTTGGGGCCATAAAATCTACCTTATCAAGGCAAGCCCACGGCAAAGGGTTTATCACCACTTCCTTTCCCTTACATTCCTACAGCTAAGGATCTATAACTTCTCCCTTTCCTTTACATGTCCACGGCTCAGCCGCAAATGGGTTAAAAATGAGTTCCCCCTAAGGGAACATGGTTATGGAAGGTTGGGTTACCTCCTGGGGATTTGTTGATGGGAAAACTTTTCCGGCCAACAGTAGGGGATATCCTTGGTAAAAATTCCCAATTATACTTTGAACCATTTGTGATAGGGATCATGCCCAAGGTGTGGGTTCGGCTACCGCTAAATACACCTTCTCTTGGATGCAAATGAGCCCTGCAGAGTTATAGGTATACATTTATCGAATGATACAAGACAAATATCGATGATTGTCAACGAGCATAAACTCTTAAAATAGAAAGATATAAAAGGAAACATGCAGCATATCATTAAGGTCGTGTTTGTAAGATTGTTCAAACCATAGAAGAAACAATTCTTTCTGGTAAGAAAAACTTATGCATACTTGGGCGTTTTCGTGAATAAGATAGATGTCAATAATAAATTTTGAAACATCTCCTATGTAAATAACATACCATCATAAACACATGCAGTGAGCTAAAATGCATAATGAGTATAATCAGAAAACACAGATCAATTAATCATAAGATATCAGACATATACGAAAAATACTCATAGTATTAACACATTGATTCTCATTCGATCCAATAGTGGATTGAAGAAAAATGCTTGTATTCATTCATAAGGGGTTTTTCAATGCTTTACAACTCTCTTATCTCCTTAGGAGTCCAAAAAACGGATCCCTCTACAAGTCCCCGAAGGGAGTATATATAAGACAAAAGTGACCCTTGGGTGTCTTGACTCTTTTCTTTTTCGCCTATTAGTATGCTTTGCGACCTGAATATAAGGTGCGACCTGACCTGATGGAGGATGCGACCTACGACCTACGACCCTTCTTATAGGTTGTACCTTGCGATCTGATCCTGGGAGCGTGTAAGTGATTGTGAGATTGAGAACATCCACTTGTTGTTCTTTGAGGAAATTTTGCCATGCACGATAGTCTATAGAAACTGGGGAGATCAGAGGAGTATATTCCCTTAACCTGTGTAGGTATTCTAGGGCATTCGAGATCAGATTTTCTCTCTTGATTGTGACCTGGTTGGATAAGAAAGCCAGTTTGGTGTAAATCCAAGCTGGTGTCATGACGAACTTAACCAAGTTCTCCTGCGATGCCAGAAGATCAGGTGTAGCGGCGGCTTGTCTAATAAGTTGCAGGAATGCCTGAATTTCATGATTTACTTGTTCCGATGTCTTGTCTTCACCCAATGTACCTAGAGAGGGAATATGGTGCAGCTCAGTCATCGAGACAATGCCACGATCAAATCCTCATAGGTGGTCATCACCTTCTCTAGGTCTTTGAATAACTTCTCCTTGGATTGCACTTTTATGCGAATTTGGACCTTGTCGTTCTGAGTGTGAATCCAATATTTCTTGGGAAAATTCTCTGAAGCCTGCGAATATATGTTTTTCCATTCTATCATTCATACAAGGTGGTGGAGGCCTCTTTCATTTGCGCATTTCTCTTCTTCATTTCCGATTGAGCTCTCAATAGAGGTGTGACTGTTTGCTTTATGGTGAACATCTCCTTGTAAACCTACCTCATGGTGGCTTCCAGCGTCACCAACTCTCTCTGGATGGTGAGTGGTACTTCGTTAATAAGGGTGTTTTTATCTTGGAGCTGTTGGATTTCTTCCCTTAGTTCTTTCTTTTCTTGCTCCCACTTGGCTTCCCTTTGTTCAGAGTCTTGTAATATATTTTGTAGGGAGAGGATTTCCCTACTCACCCGGCTCACGTTTTCTTCTATGGATACGGAAAAAGTAGTGCCGGCTGATGCTATCATCACTAGATTGGTCCTAGTGTCCAGAACTATATCCTTTTCTGTCGTGGCCGTGAATAGCACGACAGGTTTCCGTGCTAGGCATCTCTTCTTTTCCTTCCTGATTTTGAAATTGAACTGATCATAAGTGAGTCTCGTCAGATTGAACACTTCCTCCTCCTATCCTTCAGAGGTGCTTAGTTCTGAGAGTGAAAAACATGTGTTAATTTCAAGTACTTTGATGGGCGGCAGCTTTGTCTGTACCCTTGTTACTAGAGGAGGTGTCTCGGCATCTTTGCAAAAATCATCTTTCGATCTTCAATCCTCTTCCTCTTTTCTCTTTTTTTCTTCTTCTTCTTTCAATAGCTGCTCTGCCTTTGCCTTATCCTATTTTTCCTTTTTTCTGCGCTTAGCTTCTGCTTTTGTTTCCTCTTCTTCCTTCCTTTTTCGTTCAGCTTCTACTTTTGTTTCCTCTTCTTCCTTCCTTTTGTGTTCAACCTCCACCTGATCTAATTCTTTCTTGAGCTACTGTTCAGCTTATGCTTTTGCTTCCTACTCTTCCTTTCCTTTTCCAGCATCCTCTGCCTGTTTCTTTCTCTGCTATGCCTTCAGGTGTTTCTTATGCTTATCTTCATCCTCTTTCGCCTTCTTTTCAGCTTCTCACTGAGTTTTTTCTTCTTTTTATCTATATTGCGTGAAAGAGCTATGGCCTGTGTTAATTCGTGGCTTCTTGGCCTGGGAAGACGAGGCACCTCCCAACTTGTGGATTCCCTCCTCCAGAGTTTGATCATTTTGCTACTCCTGGTCAGTCAATGCTTCCAGGGCAAGTTCTTTATCCTTGTTGTACTAGTTTCGTACCCCATCTTCAGCTGGTCGTTCAGTATGTTGGTAGCTCCATTTGAACTTTGCCCATTTGCAATGAGCAGGGACTATCCTCTCAGGATCGTATGTCCAGTAATCCAAAGGCGCCAGGAAAAATCCTCTAATTTTCTCAGCCTTTACCTCCACCTCTTTGAAATCCTTGATCGTCTAAGCACCAATGGTGAGCGGTAGTATGGGCCATGGCTTCTTCTTACCTTTAGTAAGGACCTTCGAGAAGCTGGAAGTCATCTAATAACATACTTCCTGAAGTAGCATCATGTCGGTGACAAATCGTGGCAAATAATGGGGATTCTTAAATGAACCGAAGACTCGGATGAAGGTGCCTTCTCCAAATGGAAACTAATGTGCTACCTTGACTATTGTTTCCATGGCTCGCCAGGACATGCATGGGGTATCCTGACCGAACAATCTCATAGAGTGCAGGGATGAAACTATGTGCAATTAGCTCTATATTCTGCTTATATTTGGAGTCCCATAATACCTGCAACTCCTTGTGAATTAGGCGTGATCGCTCCTGACCCCAGTTGTGAGCCCATCCCTCAAAGTGGCACCTGGCACAAATTGCATCCAATAGATAGGATGCCATGTAAAATTCGGACAAGTATCCTTCCTCGGGAGCTAGTGCTGTAGATATCTTGGTTTTGAGGGTCACTATTAGTAAATTGGCCCAATTGAAACGGGTTCCATATACGGTAAAAAAATGCATCAGGGATACCCAAGAACCGCTAAAAGCGGTGGCATCGAGATGACCACACATTCTACAAAGCATAGTTGCTACGAGCTTATAGACCTTTCTGAGGCCTGCTACTTTATACTCATGGTCCTTCTTGACTTTGAACTTCTCTGGTTCTTCCCATCATCCTCTCAGGGTGTCCACTATTGGAACCGCATGGGTAGTGGCCCATTCCTCTGTTAACGTCTGTTCTCGCTCTGGAAGTGCGTAGTGGTACTTCGCATCCTGGCCTTTTATATTTGCAAAAGCTTTCCCCTCATGAGCTCGAATCACCCACATCCTGGGGTCGATATTTTGTATGATCCAGCCAATAATTTTGGCACATGGGAAGATAGATGGGTGGGCACCTACATAGTGAATCTTTGACCTCTTAACCTGCACATATACTTCCCAGTCTGGGAGGTCCTTTGGGAACTCAGGTTGTGCGAAATATTGGTATACCTGATACCAACTCATGCTTTCTCCTCTACTAAATACACATGTGGTGTCACCGTAGATAGGGAGAGGAGACGTAAGTACTTCGATTTATGTGATCTCTATCTCTGGGCTCTTATTTTTTTTGTGAACTGTCGGGGGCCCCATGTCACTTGAGGCTGACGAGCCAGAGACGCACTCTAACTCTGCTTTGAGTTTCCCTGGAATATTCATAAAACAGTCCCAGAATAAGACAGATGTCATATCAATAAATGCTCAATACTGCTTTTGACTCTACCCAACTAAGGTCAAGGAAGGGGGGAAACTGTGACTTAGCAACCCATTCCCTAGGTCGCCGAGTCGCGCTAGCTGAAAACTTCAAAGGAAAGCGACCCTGCGACCTGGAAACTTGCAACTAGGTCATAGGGTCACTGGGTCACAATGATCAAAAATTCATGAGGATGCGACCTTGCGACTTAGTGACTTGCGACCGGGTCGCTGAGTCGCAAGGTCGTAAAAAGTTCAGTTTTGAGCGAGATGTGACTTAGCAACTTAGCGACTTAGCAACTAAGGTCGCTGGGTCGCGAGGGTCGTAAGGTCGCGGGGTCAGAGGTTGTGCTAGGGATGGGTGGACGATTTTGACGGCGGTGTGGTGTTTTGTTTAATTTTTAACTTAAAACACTAAAGGGAGGTAGTGAGGAAAAACCATAAATGAAGATGAAGTGTTCATTAGAGGAAGAGACAGACACAGGGGAGGCTATTTGGCTTCATCTACAAGTTTGTATGAGAAAGGCAAGTTTTGGAGGTTTAGAAAAGACTCAGGTTCAAAGAGGATATGAAATGGGGAATAGCAGGTGGCTTTAAAAGAGTTAAGATAAGGGGAAGGGGGAAAAATAGAAAAAATGGAAACATCAGGAGGATTAGGCAACTTACCCGAGAAAATTGCACTCCAGTTGGCCTGTCAGAAGCGTTTTTTCCTCTCTGTCGCATGAGCAAAATGTGGCCTAGCGACCCTTCTATTTATAAAGGGGTCACGCGTGTGGGCAATAAATGAGGTCACTGGGTTGCGGAAAATCCGCATTAATGAGATGTGCGACCCCGTGACCCTGCGACCCTGCGACTTGGGGGTCGCAGGGTCGCAGGGTCGCTAGGTCGCAATTGTTTAAAGTTGAATGCGGTATGCGACTTGATAGGTCACAAGGTCACTAGGTCACTGATTGGAGAAAATGACCTATTCTGTGACTTAGCGACTTAAGGATTTTGAAAATATTTGAACTTCAGGCTTTGACTTCGCTTTTCAATGCTCAGGGACTCAAAACATTTAGAGGGTGAAATTTTTGGAGGGTGTTGTAGCGGCTACAACAAATGGCGATTCACTAGTAGGGTCCAGAATCTTTGTTGGTGTTTCATCTTGAGGGGGCTAGGAGGGCATAACGCACTTTTCCTTTCACCCCGTGGGTCCCACTTCTTCCATCTTCAAACCTTGCGTATTTTCTCTCCCTATCTTACTGCCCTTGGGTGCTAGTTTACCGTGTTTTCATTGTTGGAGACCGGATGGACAAGTTCGGAGTAACCTCATGGATTTTCGGATCCAGTATAGTTTGTTTGGTCCTCATTGTGTTGCTCCGCTGCCAACGGACTAGATGGCCCCAGCGGAGTCACTGCCTAGGAATCACGAGCGTTGCTCTGCTGGCAGCGATCTTGGTCAGTACCTCGGTGGAGTCGTCGTATCGCCTCTCTGCACAGGAAGCCTTTCTCAATCCTTTACCCTTTATTCATGTGCTTAATGCACTTATTAAAATGTGCTCGAGGCACTTATTTTCTGTGCTCAGGGAACTTATTTTATTTGGCAATTATTTCCTGGGCAGATGAGGGATCCCAACTTATTTTACTTGCAAGAGAGGTTGCTCCTCGTCTATATGAGGACTTGGGGTTTTCCTAGATTTCCATTCGTTTCCTGAGGCTGAATCCTCCCTTTTCCATCTAGTAACCATTTAAACTGAACATTTCCTTTTTCACAACAGTCCCTTGGGCTAGCATACCAGGTAAGCTATTGCGTCTTGGTCTGAGGGCCTCAGTCATGTTCTCACCATTGAGTGCCTATCACAGGTATACTTTCCTCTATTACACTCTGGGAGGAGATAATACACCGTCATAGATCTCGACTCATTGTCCCACTTGGGTAACTTCCATATCCCCTTTCAAAATTTGGATGCCAAAGAAAAGAGATGGTTAATGGGAACCTGAAAAGAACAAGTGATTTATTGAAAACAAGAAAGGTAAAGAATGAAAAAACAAGACAAACTATGGTAGAGGGTGCAGCGACGGCCCCGAGGGGTTGTCAGGTAAAATAGTGTTTAAGGTCATGTCCATTCATAGGGATGACTTCAGTCCTTCCTTCAAGAGTTTGTAACCTGTAAGTGTGGGGACCAACCTTCTCTCTAATCTGGAAAGGACCTATCCATAATGCCTGGAACTTGGAGTGTTTCCCTTTATCTTCATGAGCTTTATCCCATTTTAGGACAGGGTCGCCTACTTCAAAAACCTTGTTCCTGGATGACTTCTTGTCAAGCCATCATTTTATCTTTCCTTGGTGGATGGCGAATTTTTCCCGAGTTTTTTGCCTTTCCTCCTCAAGTTTCAACAGTGTGTCTATTCGGGCTTGTAAAGCAGGGCAAGGAGTGCCATGAGTCTCCTGAGATAATCATAGGGCTGGGAGAGACAAGTTGGGAGGAAGGATAACTTCTTTTCCGTATACGAGGAAAAATGGGGAAGTGCCTAGGGAAGGTTTGGGTGTGACTCGATCTGCCCAGAGGGCATTTTGGAGTGCCCTATGCCAATTTTGTTGTTGGGACAACAGATTATTTTTGATGATGCGAATTAGGTTCTTGTTGGTTGACTCGTCTAACCCGTTTCCTTGAGAGTAATAGTTGGTAGAATGTTTAAGTATGATACCATTTTCTAGAGAAAAATCATATAATTTCAACGATGATAAATATGTTGCATTATCAAAAACAAGAGAGGTTGTAACGCAAAACCTGATCATGATGCATTGGGTGATGAAGGCTATTACCTCTTGATTGTTGACTTGACGTAACAGTACCACTTCAACCCACCTTCTGAAGTAGTCTGTGGCGGTGAGGATGTACATGTGTTGCTTTGAAGAGTGTGGTAGGATTTCCCCAATTAGATCTAGCCCCCATTGTTGAGACAGTTCTTCCATTGCGACAAACTGTAATGGGGCCAGAGGCCGTATATCTCTATTTGCAAACTTCTGGCACTGATGGCATTTCTGGACATATGCGTGTGCATCTTTAAACAAAGTAGGCCAATAAAAACCAGCACACATGATCTTGTGAGCGGTGGTGTCTCCTGCATAGTGCCCCCTTGTAGGGCCATCATGAAGTTCTGCCAATACTTTTTGTGCCTCATCCCATTCCAAATAGCGTAGCAAGACACCATTGTGATGTTTGCAAAACAACTTACCTTGCACTAGCTGGTAGGATACAGCGTTCAATCTCAACGCATGCTTCTGCTTGGTAGTTAAAGCAGGGCCCATGGTGTCGTGTTTCAGGTATTGAAGGAGATCTATGTACCAAGAGGATGTATCCTGTGGGGCTATGCTATTAGTTTGATACATATCGATCTCATGTTCCCAATTTTCTTCCTCTTTTCCCCGTGAGTCTACTGCCTCTGCAACCATACGACACAATACTTGGCCTTTCACAATGTGTGTTGGCTTGAACTCCAAGTCATATTCTTGAAGGCATGTCATCTAGTTGCCTCATCGCTCACCCAGCTGCTACTATACGGATAGTGAGCGAACAGCTGGGTGAGGCACGAAGAGTGTGACATGATTTTTCAAAATGTAGGGCCTGAAATGTTTAACTTCTTTGTATACCGCATAATATTTTTTATCAATATCTAGATAATTTAGCTCAGTGCCTTGTAACCCAATGCTCATAAATGATATAGGCTTCTCATTGTGGTAGTCATCTTTCTGATTGAGGATGGAGGCCAAAGATGAATCTGAGGCAAAGGTGTACAAGATAAATCCTTTGCTGAAATCCAGATTGTAAAGAGCAGGTGCTTCCACGATGGCTCGTTTGATGTTGTCGAATGCTTCTTTCTTGGGAGGATTCCATTTAAAGTTAGCGTTTTTCTTAATCATGCCTTGTAATGGTTTCATGATCTAAGCGAAATCTGATATAAACTTTCAGAAAAATTTTATTTTTCCAAGGAAGGACTACATAGCTTTCCTACCACTTGGGGGTGGTATTTGAGCTATGACATTCGCACGTTCTGGATCCACCACTTTGTCGTCTTGAGTTATTATGTGTCCCAACAATTTCCTTCGGCAACGGCGAACAAGATTTTCTTTGGGTTCAGTGAGATCCTGTATTTCCGACATCTTTCGAAAATTTGCTTGAGGTGGTGTATGTGGTCAGATCTGTGCTTTGAAAACATAGTGATGTCGTCAAGGTATACTGCCACACTTTTCCCAATAAGCCCTCTGAAGGCGATGTCCATAGCTCTTTGGAAGGTGGCGTTGGCGTTAATCATCCCAAAGGGTATGCATCTGAAAGAAAAGGTTCCCCACTTAGTTCTGAATGTGGTTTTGAGCCGATTGGGCTCAACCACTAGTACTTGATTATACCTTGAAAACCCATCCAATAGAGAGAACATTTTTGACCCTGATACGGCTTGGAGGATTTCCTCCATAGGGGGGACCGGATAGTTGTCTTTGTCAGAGGCCCTGTTCAAATTCCTGAAGTCTACACACAAATGGATCTCGCTGGATTTCTTGCGAATAGGGACCAAGTTGGATACCCAGGTCAAATGTCTAACTTTGAAAATTATCCGTGCATCCAGGAGCTTCTTTAGTTCCTTTTGGATCATCAGTTCTAGAGATGGGTGTACTTTTCTTAGTTTTTGTTAGAAGGGTCTCACTCCTTCCTTAATGGGTATGACGTGTTGGATTATCCACGTATCATAAGTTCGAAGATCGTCATACGTCCAGGAAAACACATCTCGGTATTTTTTAAATAATCTGGTGAATGCTTGTTTCTCCTAAGGGGTGCACTCATTACCTAAATTTACAAGCTTGGGATCCTTGTCTGTCCCGAGTTTAATTTTTCAGTGTACTAACGTGGAACTTTTCACCTTCGTGTTTGGGGTCCCCCGGAAACAGTTCTGTAAGTCGAACAACTTTTTGAGTGACACGACCCCTTTGGGTATGGGATTTTCCTTCCGATTTCTTAGTTCCTCCTGCAAAGCCCAATCATGATCCTCTTCTTCCATAACTGCGTCGTTGAATATATCTGTGTTGAGCATGAAATCCAGTACCTGTTGGTCATCATTGAAAATACATAAATTAGTAACATTGTCTGGTTTGGACGGCTTGTATATAACTTCAATAGAAAATCCATCCCTAAGTGGGGTGAACCTAGCAGCAGCGTTGGCAAGTGTATCGGCTACTGAATTATGCATTCTGAGTACAGATTTAATACCAAAAGCATCAAAAGGTGAAATCAAGCACCATACCTCTTACCGGTAACCTTTCAGATGGGGAGACAAGCAAAGGATGGTGTTGCGTACTTGATGAGTGATAATCTCAGAATCGCCAATTAACTTCAAAAAACAAACTTTTAAATCTATGGCCTTCTGGGGTCCTAGTAATAGTGCCTCATACTCAGCTATATTATTGGTGCACTAGAACTCTAACCGGTAGGAAATTAGAAACTTGTTCTTCTAAGGGCCTAGCAAGATGCAACCTACGCCAGCCCCGTCTTGGGTTTTGGAGCCATCATAGTATAGGGTCCACGTTTCATCTTTTGGTTGGACAAGGCTATCCGAGCCCGTTGAGGATGCCCTAGGGACATCAATTTCTAAAGAATATTGGTTGGATGGGGGGGATTTTTCAGCAACCAGAAGCAACTTAGACTAAATGTCTTGGCTGATCGGGGATTGGTGAGTTTGATAACAACCAAATATGGATTCTAAGAAACACATACCGAGCTCTTCTTGTGCAAAAATGACTGGTTCGTTAGTTGCATCTAGGTCATTCACAGTATGCTTCATTTATGGTTCACTCTCTATCCATATTTGGTTATTCCTGCCTTTGTAGGGGAGCCAATGGTGGGACCAATCAGTGGAAAAGTACCCCTAGACCTTACTAGACCAATATCTACTCAACAGAAGGCCATAGGCCTCAGGGATATCCATGATTACTATGTCGATGCACTGATGCACTCTAGAGTCAGAGGATAAGTGAATAATGACGTTGTCTAGTTCACCCACTATGGGGACTTGAGATTTTTCGAGCTGGATGATTTTGATGTCAGTTTTCTCAGGGCGGATATTTAATTTCTTGCACACAGATAAGGGCATAACATTCGTGGATGCACTGGAATCGACGAGGAAGTTGTGGACATTGAAGTTAAAGATCTCGAAGGAGAGGAGGAAAGGTGGCGTGGTTCCCCTAGATTTGGTGTTCATGGCATTCACGATGAATTGGGGACTAGCATCAATTTGGGCAGACGTGATGCTTACGGTTTTGGTCACCGGTAGGTTGGAAAATGTCTTAAGAATGAGATCTCGTTGGTTAGCAATGCGAGCGAGCTCATAGAGAGAGATATTGGCATGGGTCTTCTTCATAACCTCAATAATGCTATACTTGGAATCTATGTGCGAGGCAAGCTCGGTGGTGCTTTTAGAGGAAGCTAATGAAGCTTTAGCCTTGGGGCCTTCTCGGGGATTAGTTGGACTAAATTTTTCAGGAGTCTTGTTTTGGTTCTCTATGGTTAGGGGTAAGATTTTCCGTGAGAAGGTTTTCCTTTTCTCCTTGAAAGACTTCTTGAGGCGGTTTGGTTTTGGGATCGTCTGCTAGGTTTATCACTGATGTGGGAAGGGAGCTTTTCCCGTGGATTACTTCAAAGGCAAGGACAGTAGAACCTGCATCTTCATCCGAGGGAGAGACTTCCTCGTTCCTTGAATCATTTTATTCTTCTAAATCCCCAGGGGTCTGTTCTTCTAATAGCTAATTAACAATGGTGGCCATACTATTCATCCGTTGGGGACATGTTTTCTCTGAGTGCAAGGCCTGATGAGAAGAGCAAAAATTATCTCTACCTATTTCCTCGACATTGAGGCTAGCACTAGAGTTGGACAGGGGCTGGTTCACGGCAGGATTATTATTTCTAAAGAAAGATTTATGTGTTTTAGTAATTGGGATAGGCTCATTTTTCTTCCTCTTCAGATCAGAGACTTTGTTGATTAGCAACTTAGGGGATTTTGTGATACTTTCAAAATCAAAGGGGTCCTTATATTTGTCCCCAGTTTTATGACTTGAGGATTGGGTTCTTTTCGTGGTTTTTTTTTAATCATCCCGACCTTCGTGGTCAATGGCACCTATGGATAGCTTGTCCTTTTTTATTGCAAGGGTGGTGGTATATTTTGTTGCCAGGTTGACCTTGGCCTCATGCTTCACAAACATGGAAATATCTTGTAGGAGTGCTCTTGTGTAGTAGTCAATGGTAATGGAATCATCCAAAGCCACTTTTGGGGGAAATTTGTTCAATATGGTGGCGAAACATTGATTGAAATCCTTGACCTTCTCCTTTTTCTGACACTTCAGCGTGCTGAGCTCTATGAGGAGCATCTAGGGGGTTTTATCTTCTGAGAATTTTTGTAGGAAGGTATGATGGAAGTGTTCCCAAGAAGGGATAGAAGCAACGAGGAGCGACTGATACCATGTTGCAGCTTTATTTTCTAGAGTATGAGGGAAAAGGCAACATGCTACGTTGTCATACTACACTCTCATCATCTATAAAGACAAGTAGAAGTTGCTAATGTGGTCTTCAGCCAAAGTACCTTTCTCGGGGTCAAACTTAGGGAGATATTTTTCAGGGTGTCGGGGCATGTCATGGAGGGGAGCCTAAATTCCTAAGGGGGGCTGAGCCATCCAAGCCAAAGGTTATACACGTCTGGCCCGTTGGTGGCGTGGTCTGTATACACTTCCCCTATCACTTTCAGATTCGTTACTCATGCTAGACCTGGAGGCTTCGCCCTCATGGTTGGACTGCATGTCTTGGTTTTCCCCATGGTTTGTTTTATTTCTGATGTTTCTCTAGTTGTAAATAAGAGGAAACCTGTTCTAGTTTTGGTGGGGTTGGTGGTCAGAATTTCTCCCTCGCTCATGACCTTTATCTCCCCTGCCTCTGTTAACTTGGCCTCTCCTGGCTCCTTCCCCGCGTGGTTCGTTGGCTTTCGTGTTATCATGTAAAGTCTGGTCTGGTTGGGGGCCAGTGTTGGGTTGAGGTTCAGTGATTTTGAGGTCATCTTCTTCCCCCTCCCTAGGGCTATGTGGGGGGGCTTTGGAATTTCGCTCAACTGGGTCTACATAATCCTTGATCATAAGACCCACAAGCTGAGGAAGGGAGTTGACAAGGGTTCCTTGGCATGTATGATTAGTTGTAGGGGTTCTAGGATTTACCAAGGAACTAGTGACCGGGGCTCGCTGTAAACCCCTAACAAGGTCACGGGTGATAAGGCACGGGGCCCTTAGCTAGGCTAAAATAACATCATAGAAATGGGGTTCCTCCTCCTGGGAGTTTTCCAAAGGGGGGGGGTACCAGTATTGTCATGTACGGTCTCCCCTTGGGGATTTTGTAACGAGATGTTACTTGTGTGTTGGGAGGCTGCCATCAGGCCCTCCTTCTAGCGCCAAAGCTGTTGAAGGGAAAATTTGTCTGGCCAACAGTAGGGGATCTCCCCAGTAAAAATTCCCAATTAGACTCTGAACCGTTTGTGATAGGGATCCTATTCGGGGTGTGGGTCCGGCTACCACTAAATACTCCTTCTCTTTGACGCAAATGAGCCCTGCAGAGTTATAGGTATACAGTTATCGAATGATAGAAGACAAATATTGATGATTGTCAACGAGCATAAACACTACAAATAGCAAGATATAAAAGGAAACACACGGCTGAAGGAGATGTTGTTAGCAACATATCATTAAGGTCATGTTTGTAAGATTTTTCAAACCATAGAAGAAACAGTTCTGCCTGGTAAGAACAACTTATGCCTACTTGGGCATTTTCGTGAATAAGATAGATGTCAATAATAAAGTTACAAACATCTCCTATGTAAATAACATACCATCATAAACACATGTAGTGAGTTGAAATGCATAAAGAGTATAATCAGAAAACGTAGATCAATTAATCATAAGATATCAGACATATACGAAAAATACTCATAGTATTAACACATTGATTCTCATCGAATCCAATAGTGGATTTAAGACAAATGCTTGTATTCATTCATAAGGGGTTGTTCAATGCTTTCCAAATCTCTTCTCTCCTTAGGAGTCCAAAAATAATATCCCTCTACAAGTCCCCGAAGGGAGTATATATAAGACAAAAGTGACCCTTAGGTGTCTCGACTCTTCGCTTTCCCACCTGTTAGTATGCTTTGCGACCTGAATGGAAGGTGCGACCTACAACCTAATGGAGCATGCGACCTATGGCCTGACCATGTAAGATGCAACCTGCAACCCTTCCTATAGGTTGTACCTTGCGATCTAATCATGGGAGCGTGTGAGTGATTTCAAGGTCGGGAACATCCACTTGTTGTTCTTTGAGGAAATGTTTCCATGCACGATAGTCTGTAGCAACTGGGGAGATCAGAGGAGTATCTTCCCTTAACCTGTGCAGGCATTCTAGGGCACTTGAGATCAGAGGTTCTCTCTTGATTGTGACCTATTTGGATAAGGAAGCCAGTTTGATGTAAATTCAAACTAGCATCACTACGAACTTAACCAAGTTCTCTTGTGATGCCGGAAGATCAGGTGTAGTGGCGGCTTGTCTAATCGGTTGCAGGAATGCCTGAATTTCATTATTTACTTGTTCCCTTGTCTTGTCTTCGCCCAATGTACCTAGAGAGGGAATATGGTGTAGCTCAGCCATCGAGTCAATGTCGCTGATCAAATGCTCATAGGCGGTCATCACCTTATCTAGGTCTTTGAATAACTTCTCCTTGGATTTCACTTTTACGCAAATTTGGACCTTTTCGTTCTGAGTGTGAATCCAATATTTCTTGGGTAAAGTTTCTGGAGCCTACATATATCTATTTTTCCATTCTATCATTCTATCCAAGGTAGTGGAGGCCTCTTTCAGTTGCTTTTTTCTCTTCTTCGTTTCCACTTGAGCTTTCAGTAGAGGAGTGACTGTTTGCTTTATGGTGAACATCTCCTTGTAAACCTGCCTCATGGTGGCTTCCAACATCACCAACTCTCTCTGGACGGTGAGTGGTACTTCGTTAATAAGGGTGTTTTTATCTTGGAGTTGTTGGATCTCTTCCCTTAGTGCTTTCTTTTCTTGCTCCGACCTGGCTTCCCTTTGTTCATAGTCTTGTAATATATTTTGTAGGGAGAGGATTTCCCTACACATCCGGCTGACTTTTTTTTCTGTGGCTATGGCGAAAGTAGTGCCGGATGATGCTATCATCATTGGATTGGTCCTAATGTCCAAGACTATATCCTTTTCCGTCGTGGTCATGAATGGCGCGGCCGGGTTCCGTGCTATGCATCTCCTCTTTTCCTGCCTGATTTTTAAAGTGAACTGATGATAAGTGAGTCTCGTCATGTTGAACACTTCCTCCTCCTCTCCTTCAAAGGTGCTTGGTCCTAAGAGTGAAAAACGTTTGTTAATTTTAGGTACTTAGATGGGCGGCAACTTTGTCTGTACATTGTTACTGGAGGAGGTGTCTCGGCGTCTTTAGAAAAATCGTCTTTCAATCTTCGATCCTCTTCCTCTTTTCTCTTTTGTTGTTCTTCTTCTTTCAATAGCCACTCTGCCTCTACCTTATCCTTTTTTTCCTTTTATCTGTGCTTAGCTTCTGCTTTAGTTTCCTCTTCTTCCTTCCTTTTTCGTTCAGCTTCTGCTTTTGTTTCCTCCTCTTCCTTCCTTTTGCATTCGAGCTCCACCTGATCTAATTCTTTCTTGAGCTGTCAGTCAGCTTCTGCTTTTGCTTCCTACTCTTCATTTCTTTTTCAGGCATCCTCTGCCTATTTCTTTCTCTGCTCTGCCTTCAGGTGTTTCTTATGTTAATCTTCATCCTCTTTCACCTTCTTTTCAGCTTCTCGTTGAGCTTTTTATTCCTTTTCTTTCTGTTGGGCGGAAGAGCTATGACCTGTGTTAGTTCGGGGATTCTTGGCCTAGGAAGACGAGGAACCTCCCAACTCGTGGATTCTCTCCTCTAGAGTTTGATCATCTTGGTCCTCCCGATCAATCAATGCTTCCGGGGCGATTTCTCTATCCTTGTTGTACCAGTTTCTTACCCAATCTTCAACTGGTCGTTTAGTATGTTGGTAGCTCCATTTGAACTTGGCCCATTTGCAATGAGTATGGACTATCCTCTTAGGATCGTATGTCCGGTAATCCAAAGGTGCTAGGAAAAATCCTCTGATTTTCTCAGCTTCTGCCTCCACCTCTCTGAAATCCTTGACCGTATAAGCACCAAAGGTGAGTGGTAGTGTGGACCATGGCTTCTTCTTACCTTTAGTAAGGACCCGCGAGAAGTCAGAAGTCATCTGATAACATACTTCCTAAAGTAGAATTCTGTCGGTGATGAATCGTGGCAGAGCATGGGGAGTCTTGAATGAACCGAAGACTCGAATGAAGGTGCCTTCTCCAAATGGAAACCAATGTGCTACCTTGACTCTCATTTCCATGGCTCGCCAGGACATGCATGGGGTATCCTGACCGAATAATTTCCCGTAGAATGAAGGGATGAAACAATGTGAAATTTTCTCTATATTCTAATTATATTTGGAGTCCTAGAATACCTGAAACTCCTTTTGAATTGGGCCTGCTCGCTCCTAATTCCAGTTGTGAGCCCATCCCTCAAAGTGGCACCTGGCAAAAACCGCATCCAATAGATAGGAGGCCATGTAAAATTCGGACGAGTATCCCTCCTCGGGAGCCAATGCTACATATATGTTGGTTTTGAGGGCCGCTATTATTAAATTGGCCCAATTGAAACGAGTGCCATATACGGTAACAAAATGCATCAGGGATACCCAAGAACCACTGAAAGTGGTGGCATCAGGATGACCATACATTCTACAAAGCATAGCTGCTACGAGCTTATAGACCTTTCTGAGGCCTGCTATTTGATACTCTTGGTCCTTCTTGACTTTGAACTTCTCTGGTTCTTCCCACCATCCTCTCATGGTGTCTGCTATTGGAACTACATGGGTACTGACCCATTCCTCTGTGAACATTTGTTCCCAATTTGGAAGTGTCTAGTAGTACTCTTCATCCTAGCCTTTTATATTTGCAAAATCTTTCCCCTCGTGATCCTTTATCATCCACATCCCGGGGTCAATATTTTGTATGATCCATTCAATAATTTCGACGCATGGGAAGATAGATGGGTGGGCCCCTGCATAGTGAATCTTTGACCTCTTAACTTGCACATATACTTCCCAGTCTAGGAGGTCATCTGGGAACTCAAGTTGTGCGAACTCTTGCTATACTTGATACCAACTCATGCTTTCTCCTTTGATGAATACACATGTGGTGTCCTCGTAGATAGGGGGAGGATACGTAAGTACTTAGATTTCTGTGATCTCTATCTCTAGGCTCTTGTTTTTTCTGCGAACTGCTGGGGGCCCAATGTCACTTGAGGCTGATGAGATGGAGACTCACTCTAACTCTGCTTCGAGGTTCCCTGGAATATTCATAAAATAATCCCAAGATAAGACATATGCCATATCAATAAATGCTCAATATTTCTTTTAACTCTGCCCAACTAAGGTCAAGGAAGGGGGGAAACTATGACTTAGCGACCCATTTTCTGGGTCACCGGGTCGCACTGGCTTAAAAATTCAGAGGAAAGTGACCCTGTGACCTGGCGACTTATGACTAGGTCGCAGGGTCACTGTGTCGCAATGATCAAGAATTCATGAGGATGCGACCTTGCGACTTAGCGACTTGCGACCAAGTCGCTGGGTCGCTGAGTCGCAAGGTTGCAAAAAGTTCAGTTTTGAGTGAGATGCGACTTAGCAACTTAGCGACTTAGTGACTGAGGTTGCTGGGTCGCGGGGGTTGCGAGGTCACGGGGTTGGAGGTCATGCTAGGGTTGGGTGGACAATTTCGACGGCGGCACGGTCTTTTTTTTAATTTTTAACTTAAAACAATAAATGGAGGCAGTGAGGAAAAACCATAAATTAAGAGGAAGTGGTCATTAGAGGAAGAGACAGACACATGGGAGTCTTGTTGGCTTCATCTACAAGTCTGTATGAGAAAGGCAGGGTTTGGAGGTTTATAAAAGACTTAGGTTCAAAGAGGATTTAAAATGGGGAATAACAGGTGGCTTTGAAAGGGCTAAGATAAGGGGAAAGGGGAAAAAAATAGAAAAAATGGAAACATCAGGAGGATTAGGAAACTTACCCGAGAAAATCACGCTCCAGTTGGCCTGTCAAAAGTGTTTTTTGCTCTCCATCACGTGAGTGAAATGTGACCTAGAAACCCTTCTATTATAAAGGGGTTGCATGTGCAGGAAATAAATGAGGTTGTTGGGTCACGAAAAATCTGCGTTGATGAGATGTGCGACCTCGCGACCCTGCAACCTTGTGACCTAGGGGTTGCAGGGTCGCTAGGTCACAATCGTTTAAATTTGAATGCAGTACGCGACTCGGTGACTTGGCGACCTGATCGGTCGCTGGGTTGCTGGATCGCTGATTGGAGAAAATGACCTATTCTATGACTTAACGACTTAAGGCTTTTGAAAATATTTGAACTTCAGGCTTTGACTTCGCTTTTCGATGCTCGGGGGCTCAAAAAATTTAGAGGGTGAAATTTTTGGAGGTTCTTGTAGCGGCTACAACAAATGGCGATTCACTAGTAGGGTCAAGAATCTATGTCGGTGTTTCACCTTGAGGGGGGTGGGAGGGCATAGCGCACTGTTCCTTTCACCCTGTGGGTCACACTTCTTCCATCTTCGAACCTTGTGCATTTTCTCTCCCTATATGCCTGCCCTTAGGTGTTGGTTTACTGTGTTTTCATTCTTGGAGACAGGATGGACAAGTTTGGAGTAACCTCAGGGATTTTCGGATCTAGTATAGTTTGTTTGGTCCTCATTGTGTTGCTCCACTTCTAGTGGACCAGATGGCCCTGTTGGATTCATTGCCTAGGATTCACGAGCGTTTCTCCACTGCCAGCGAACCTTGTTAGTACCCCGACGGAGTTGTCGTATCGCCTCTCTGCGCAGGAAGCCTTTCTCAATCCTTTACCCTTTATTCATGTGCTTAATGCACTTATTAAAATGTGCTCGAGGCACTTATTTTCTGTGCTCAGGGCACTTATTTTATTTGGAAATTATTGCCCAGGCGAATGAGGGATCCCGACTTATTTTACTTGCAAGAGAGGTTGCTTCTGGTCTATATGAGGACTTGGGGTTTTCCTAGATTTTCGTTCGTCACATTGAGGCTGACTCCTCCCTTTTCCATCTAGTAACCGTTCTAGCCGAACATTTCCTTTTGTACAGTAGTCCCTTGGGCCAGCATACCAGGTAAGATATCGCATCTTGGTCCGAGGGCCTCAGTCATGTTCTTTCCATTGAGTGCCTATCATAGGTATGCTTGCCTCTTTTACACTCTGGGAGGAGATAATACACTATCACAGATCTTGACTTAGTGTGCCACTTGGGTAACTTCCATATCCCCTTTCAAAATTTGGATGCCAAAGAAAAGAGATGGTTAATGGGGGCTTGTGTGGAACAAGCGATTTATTGAAAACAAGAAAGGTAAGGAACGATAAAACAAGACAAACTATGGTACAGGGTGTAGCGACGGCCCCAAGGGGCTGTAAGGTGAAATAGTGTTTAAGGTTGTGTGCATTCACAGGGAGGACTTCAGTCCTCCCTGTTGTAGCTCCTAGAGACAGCCTATAGTTGTGATAGACCAATGCCTAGGATATCTTAGCATAGCAAGGAGTATATAATATAATGTGTGAAGTTGTCAGCTTCAGCTCACATGCTATCTCCTGTAAATATGGAAATAAAATAGAATGGGACCAAACCTTCAGAAAATGTCACAGGAAAAGAGGTACTACAGAGGCAAGATGCAAAAACTCTAATACAAAAGCAACAGACAATTCAGAGGTAGTTTACTGCAAAGCGAGCTGATTCTGAAATACTTCACAGACATAAATTATCAGAAGGAGTACGTAGTGAAAGAAATATTAAGAAAATATTAGTTAACATTGAGCTGATACCTAGATATACAATACCACCATGCATGGGCTTACCAATCTAAGAATCCATACATGATAATAGCATTTTAAAAGCACCCTCCCAAAGCAACTAATATAGCAGAAGTATGGTTAGCTGAATAATGGAACAGAATATCATGCATGAGCCATATTTAAAGTGCTTGAATGATTCAAGCATGGGCATCAACTAGCATGAATCCATACTAAAGGTCAGTGAGCCACATGCATTCCAAAACATGATACAAGAAATATGGATGAAATGGAATGTTCTATTAATATAACACAATAAAGAAGATTACAGACTATGAAATACCAAAGACCATAATCCTCTTTGACAGATAGAACTCCTCCTCAATAAGACCCTATGGGCTCTGAGCCTTCATACAAAAGCTCTACAAAATGTATACAAAAATCCTTTCACTGCATAATGTTTTGATGAAATCTGGAACCTTTACAATACGTTTTTTCATGGTTTTTATAGGAGAAACTAAAACCTAGTAGAAGAGGTAGGTGGTGAACATTTAATTGTATCATTAACAAAAAATGGTGGAGAAGTGCCCGCCCATACTACTTGACAGCGCTGTGCTGTATGTACTCTGTAGCCTACTAACTGAAATAAATGCACTGGGTAGAAATCTCTCTAAGGACACGGCAAAACAGTAAATCACACAAGTATCCATCCTTTCCTAGAAAGAAAACTCTGTTGAAATAAAGCCTTGAGGACATTGCTTTCTGTGTATAGATCTTTGGAGTGATCTGCAAGATCTTAGACATGGTACTGTGCCCTCAAAAGGTTAGATCAAGGCCCTGAAATCTTCAGCTACCTGTATTTAATTCTCTGCTGATCACTGATATTATTTCTCTACCCCATTGATATCTCCATCTGAGAAATCAGCGCCTTGAATGTCCTTGCAGGGTTTGACAAATCTGAACCCTGCCTCCTTTAATTGAAGTCTTGTCGATTTGGCTTTTGAGGAATTTCTTCATAATTATGCCCTGAAATTGGTTCTTTGATGTGTGTTGTATCACAAAAATTAAGACTGTGAGTCATAATAGTTCTCTGTCACTGCACACCTGCAAAATCCGCAAACTCGTTAAAGAAAAACCATGCACGGGAAGGTGAACACAGTGGGGATGATGGGAAGGTTAATGGAAACGGTCGTGTAAACTATGATCTGGTGAAACAACATAGGGTGGCAGAAAAATGTGGCGGAGGAATGGCGGACGAGCTGACCAGAGAAAAACAATAAAATATAAAGTATGAATGAAATATATAAATGGTGGAGGAAGAAATGCGATAACACGTGGGATGATGACGTGGAGGAACAGAATCAATGGCGAAGTATACAGGTGATATGGACTGTTCGATCTCCAGGCGAGATTGACGGTTAAAAACACATCAGAGGACAATAAGATGGTAGGTCAAGGGCACGATGAGCTTGGACTAAATCTCGTGCAGCTTTAGAGCGCGATGACCGTCGAATGAAGGCCTTCATATCGGACGGTTGTGATGAATATCGTTGCGTGACTTTGGTCGAATATTAACGCGTGATGGAGGGCAGTATTCGGGCCATATGCGGGGACACGTGGTGAGCGCTGTATGGAATCACTGGCCCAAGGAGAAATATCGCCTATTGCCGAAAGGTGGTGCGATACATACCACTCGGTTTTGAACAGTATTTTGGGCACCGAGACCACAAAGGTGGGAGGGCTGAGGTACGTTGATCTATGGTCTGATCGAACGGCTCAAAACATGCCCGATATTCTTTTGAGAAGCGCCTAGTGCCTTTGCCCTCGGTTCTGGCTTTTGGTCCCGTGGAGGAACGGAGCAGAGGCTTAGCAGAAGGGGCTAGGCCTGTGAGATTTTCGGCTTTACGATCTGTGGCTTTTTATAATGTAATTTGAGGGCAGGAAGGCAATGATAGTCGTAAAAATGATTTTTAAAGGCTGGAAGAGGGGATTTGTAGGATTATAAGCCAGTTTTCATGTGGAATTTTATAGGAACCAGATCATGATCAACATTGGCTCCACCTGGTGATGGCACTTTCATCCCTAGACGTGTCGAGAACTCACAGATCCTCTGATCATCATGTTAGCAGACTCTACCCTCCAACACCTCCATTTTTCACTTTTTCATTCATCACAACACCAACATTATTTGAACAAAAACAAAAAGGAAACTATCATACAATATAATACATCAGGCTGTCTTTTCCTGAATCAAAACTGAAAGTAGGGCTTAAGGAATTGACCGTTTACAGGGGCGTCCAGCAAGTCACCCTGTAAATTCTCCAACTTGAAGGTATTATTGCCCCCCTGTTCCACAATTTTGAAAGGACCAAACCAGAGGGGGTCGAATTTACCATGTTTTCCCTTCTCAACTCTTTGGATATCCCATCTGTGCACCAAATCACCAATCTACAACTTCCTGTATTTTGCATGTTGATCAAAAATGTGTTTCATTTTCTCTTGATATTCCATTAACCTCTGATTCACCTGGCCACATGTTTCTTCTAACTCCACCAATTGATTGATTCTCCTAATCATACCATTAGGTTCCTCCTCACTTTCTTGTATGAAGCGGGCCACTAGTAAAGCTAGTTGTATAGGAAAAACTATTGCTCGTCCATATACCAATTCATAGGGAGATTTCCCAATTGCCCTTTTGCTGGTGATTCTATTAGCCCATAGAGAAAACTTCAATTGGGAATCCCAATTCTTCTGATTTTCATTGATAGTCTTCTTCAAGGCCCTCACCAAAGTTTTATTTGAGGACTCTGCCAAGCCATTCCCTTTTGGATAGTAAGTTGTAGAGTGACTCAGTGTGATATTGTATTGCTGGAAAAAAATCACAAATTTTGCAGACTTGAAGGCCTGTGCGTTATCAGTCACTATCCTAGCAGGACAGCCAAACCTGGATATGATGTTTTCCCCCATGAACTTTATGATCACAGTATCTGTAGCATTCCTTGTAGGTATGGCTTCCACCCATTCAGTGAAATAATATATGGAAGTCAATATCCATTTATGTTGTCCACTCGATGGAGGATGTATCTCACCTATAAAATCAATACCCCATTTTTTGAATGGTTCATCCACATGTATTGGAATCTGGGGAAATGGTGCCGATTTTTGTCTCTCAGCATATTTATGACATTTATCACATGCTCTTACACTGGCAAAAACATCCCCAAAAATCTTAGGCTAATAAAAACAAGCTTTCAGATTTTTATGGGCAATGGCCCTCTAATTGTAGTGACCTCCACAGATCCCTTCATGGAATTCTGCTATGATACTCTCGATTTCATTTTTTGTGAGACATAGGAGTAAGATGCCTGAGGGGTCTCGCCAGTATAGCCGGCCATTGGCGACTATGTACTTTTTTTATTTCAATCTTAGCGCTCTGTATTTAGCTTTATCACAGCTGGGAGGGAAGCTGAGTGTGAGGAGGTATTCTACTATCTCTTTGTACCACGGACTGGTGAGGTACTTCAGATGTGTTTCTGGAGTAGCTACCCCAATTCCATGTCGTTCTTCTTTTTCCTCAGATTCCTCAGCTGCCATTATGGATACATTTATGCCCAAAGCCTGATCATTTGATTCAGATAACATCCTAGCCAACCCCTATCCTTTGATCAGCTTGGTAGGACGGATGTCTAGATCATACTCCTGTATTTTAACAATCCACTTACCCCTTTTTCCTTCACTATCCCCCTGAATAAGGATGTCTTTTACAGTAGCTACAGGCACAAATGCAGTGATGTGAGACTGCAAGATATATACACAAAATGCTTTGAGGGATTTCACTAGGGCGTATGCTTGTTTTTCCAATATGTTGTACTTTAATTCTACATCACGGAGCACCTGACTAAAAAATGCAATAGGCTGTTCATATCCTTCTTCGTTTTTCTGTAAAATAACTCCAGCCACTATATGAGGTGATGCAAAGGAAAAGATCATAAATGTTTTAGCATAATCTGGTCCAGCCAGCACAGGGGCTTCTGCAAAAGCATTCTTTATCTTGGTAAATGCCTCCCGTGATTCCTGTGACCACTTTACCTCATTATCCTTCTTTAGCATATCTGTTATATGCCTAACTATCTCAGCATAGTTAGGGATAAACCTTCTTAGGAAATTAATGCGCCCTAGGAATACTTGTACCTCTTTCTTATTCCTGGGAAAAGCAATACCATTTATAACCTCTACCCTCTTAGGGTCTATTTTCACCCCGTCCTTAGTCACAATATGGCCCAAACGCTTTTCCTCTTCTAATGCAAATAAAGACTTTTGAGGATTCAGAGAGAGACCATATCTTCTGCATTTTTCAAAATTTCTCCGCAGATATCATACTTGGAAAATACAATGATATCATCGAGGTAGACCACCAGGAATTTATCTTGCTCCCCAACAAAAGCAATATCCATCGCCCTCTGAAAAGTGGCCCCTGCATTAATCAATCCAAAAGGCATCCTGGCATACATGAATGTACCCCATGGTGTGGTGAAAGCAGTCTTCTTTTGATCCTCTGGAAGTATAGCCACTTGGTTATAACCAGAGAATCCATCCATCATTGACATCCTCGAAGCTCCCACCACTTTCTGTAGGATGTGATCCATTTTAGGCAGTGGATAATTATCCTTTAGGGATGCTCTGTTTAAATTTCTAAAATCCACACACAGCCTTATTTCTCCATTCTTCTTTCATACAGGGACTAGGTTTGCCACCCATTCAGAGTACCTCAGTGGTACAATATTTTTGCCTTCAGCAGCTTCTTAATTTCCTTCTCAATAGAAGGCAGCAACAAGGGGTTTATTTTTCTAAGCTTCTGCTTATGGGGCTTTGCATCTGTCTTCAGTGGAATTTTTTGTTGCATAATAATGGTATTGAAAGTTTTCAAATCCTGATAGGACCATGAAACACATCTTTGTAAGACTGAAATAACTTATGATATAGCTTTCTATATTCTCCAGGGATCCTCCTGGACAGTTTTACAATTTTGGATTCAGCATCAGTACCCAAATTCAGGTCTTCTACCTGATTCTCTCCTACCACTTTTCTTGGCTGCAGTGGGACATCATTCTTATCAAATAATCTTTCTAGAGGCACCAAACCTCTAGGTATAATGTTTCCCTTCAGCTGCAAAACTTTATTACCTACCACTTTCTCCTCCCATTTTCTTTTTGAAACATCTTCGGATTCTGCCTCTTCTTCATCGTCAATCTCCATATTGGAGAATTCTCCCATTGTTTCCAGGAATCTCTTCATTTGTTCTTCATCCTCAAATACCTGCTAGTGCTTGATGTTATCTAGGATTGAAGGCCGATAACGCACCTCAACTTCATATCTTAAAAGAGGGTTCTGAGGTGGTCGGAATGTACTAGCAGCTACAATAAGGGAATCGTCCATCCTATTCTGTTCTGGGGGCATGAACCAGATATTGAATGCCAAGAAGAAATTTTCTATCATGTCCCAAACTTCATTCCTATAAGCCCTTTGCCTAAGATGTTTGGTCTGACACTGATTCCTGACTTGTCTGACCACCAGTTCTGAATCTCCAAGAACTTTTAAACTTTTTATACCCATGTTCTTGGTTGTCTGCAATCCTAGTAGAAGTGCTTCATATTCAACCACATTATTGGTGGCTTCATACTCTAGTTTGAAAGATAGAGGGACCCATCTGCCTGCATGAGAAATCAATAGCACTCCAGCTCTATTTCCTTCTCTTGAATTTGCTCCATCAAAATGAAGTGTCTATATTCCTGCTTCCATGTTCTCTGAGGGCTGCTCAGTCTTGATCTGGAAGAAGGATGGTTCATGAGCATAATCTTGATCTTCTTCTAGCATCAAGCATGAAAAATCTCCTTCCTTACTGTAGATTGGTGAGTTTACGGAACTGTCAGCCTTAGCCACCATCTTGAAAAATCTAGTCTCCCTATATAATCTCCTCTCTTGGCCCCCAAAAACTGGAATAGTGGCATATGTTAAATCCATCTTGAGTGATCCACCGATTTTTTTCCCCCAGGACCTTGACAACAACATACCAAAACGAGCTGGGATGTTGGCCACCATGATTTCTAGTACCACACTTTTTGCTGGGATTTGGGCCAAATTGACTACCAAGTCCTTGATCATCCCTAAGAATTTAACTCTTTTGGAATCAAATGAGTAGAGATCTTTATATGGACGTGTGATTTGTAAACCTAGTTGTTCCATGACTGTTAGAGGCATAAGATTGTGGGAAGCTCCAGAATCTAGCATACAGTTATGTAGTAGTAGGTCATGGATCACTAGATACACATAGAAGGGAGGAGTAGAAGGATCTATTTCCTCAACGTGTGGGCCAAAAACTACCATGGGTCTCTTCTTGGAGGTTGAGACTATCTGGGATGATTGGTGCTTATGGAAGGAGCATGAAAGAGGTGACATGAGATTGATATGCTGGCTATTTCAACAGTTCAGTCAAGGGGACTGGGATTTTGAACTTTTCAAGTTCCTTTTGCAGACTGAAAGCAAGAGGGGATTTTTATATCACAACCTCTTTTGGCTCGTTATTTTCAGCTGGGGGATGGGCTTCTTTTGACACGGATTTAGAATTAGGGGAAGTGACTACTTTTGAAGAAGAAGGAATTTGATCATTAGACTGCAAAGGTTTGTTTTGAGGCTTCTTACCTTTATCTGTAGCTTTCTGTATTGTAGTCTCCTTCTGAGCTGGAGCCTCCTTCTGGGGTAGCTCTTCTTATTTCTCTTGGGTATGGGTCCTCTTCCTAGAAGATCTCAGATCATATCTTCTATTGAAATGTTCTTGCATGAAATCATCAAATTGTTTACAATAATGATCAAATTCTGCTTCTTCTGCGTCTCTGGTCTTTTCTTCTTCTTGCAATGAGCACCCAGCTTCATCATTCCCTTGCAAAGGGCATTCTTCTCCATCACTAATTTAAAAGGAAATATTTGCATCCTCTAGTCCATAGGCAACTTCTTCAATGGAGTCATCTACTGGACCTTCCAGGTACAATGGGTGTGGCAATTGATCTTGTTGTTCTTTTGGTTCCCTTGGCAATATTTGCAAAGGTGGTTTCCTATATTGAGGATTGTGACCTCTGTTCGGAGCATTCTGAAAATTCCTGAAAGCTAAATTCTTGGCTTCCAATTCCAGCTTGACCATTTTTTTAATCAACTTGCTCATTTCTTCCATTTTGTATGAGTCTCTGTCCTGACTAAAAGTGGATACCTCCTCTTTGCCCCTTCTTCTGGTATCCTGCTAAGCTCTTCCTTTTGATTTACCAGTGGAGGAAAAGTTTGCTTCCAAATCTAGTGCATCTGACTGAGCATCATCCAGAGTAGTAGGCTTTCTTTCTCTGAGAGAGAAACCAAATTCTGAATCAAAGGCTGCTACAAAAACAACTTTAGCAGCAGTTTGATGAGGTTTCATATCAGTAGGGAGACTCAGATACAATTTATTAAATCTCTTGATAAATTCTGATACTCCTTTGTTGTCTCTTTTCTTTAGTGTATTAAACTCAATGAGACAATTTCCATGATCTCTTTTCTCTCCCCATTTCCTGAGGAAAGTGTCTTCCATGTTATCCCAAGTGGTAATAGAACGGACAGCCAATGTATAAAACCATTTTCAAGCTTCACCATCTAGAGATTGCACAAACAGTCTTAAGACCACATCTAAATGTTCAACATTAAAGTTCTCTGCGAAGGAGCAGAAAGTCTCAAGATTTCTCTGAGCATCAATCTCATTTTCTCCATTGAATCTGGGAAAAATCTTCAAATAATCTTGGGGCATATCATTCAAAACTTGGGGTAATGCTAGGGGAGCATATTTATTCATCAAGAATGCCAGTACATTAGCCATTAGGGGAGGTGGAGGTAGTGAAATTGTTTGATGGGAAAGCGGAGGAGAAGGAGGAAGTGGAGTATGAATAATAATAGGAATATACTCAACTGCAGCTTGGGGGGTTGGATGGAACAATGGTTTATTAACAGCAGATACTTCGGTTACTTACTTGACCTCTTCAACCTCAGGAGTAGGATGAAGCTTGTTTTTATTTCTGCCACCCTCTCGGGGTGGACTATCTGAATAATAATAATTAGTATCTCCTACAGTGGAGTCGGGAATTTGCAATTGAGAATCTTGAGAGGAGGAGGAAGGAAAATCGTCTATAGAAACTTCAGGGATTTCGGAATGGGTTGATTTCCTTTCCCTCCAATTTCTTCTATGTATAATCTGGTCAGGGTTAGACACTGAAGGTTTTTTTGGCTTAGACGTATCTGACCTCAGGTGTGGCTTACGAGGAGCCAGGATTGCAAATTGATTTATCAAATAACAAATGTGGAGTCGCCAAGGTGAGGGATATACAACTCTCAACTCTCCATGCTCACCTACTTAGAGAATAAATATGATTTTTCAAGGCCCATGGATTTTGATGTTCTTAAATTCGTCCCCAGAAATGGCGCCAGAAAGATGTTTTAGCTCCTATAGATAGCCTAGAGTTGTGATAGACCAGTGCCTAGGACATCTTAGCATAGCAAGAAGCATATAATATAATGTGTGAAGTTTTCAGCTTCAGCTCACATGCTATCTCCTGTAAATAGGGAAATAAAATAGAATGGGACCAAACCTTTAGAAACTGTCACAGGAAAAGAGGTACTGCAGAGGCAAGATGCAAAAAATCTAATACAAAAGCAACAGACAATTCAGAGGTAGTTTACTGCAAAGCGGTCCGATTCTGAAATACTTCACAGACATAAATTATCAGAAGGAGTACGTAGTGAAAGAAATATTAAGAAAATATTAGTTAACATTGAGATGATACCCAGATATAAAATACCACCATGCATGGGCTTACCAATCTTAGAATCCATACATGATAATAGCATTTTAAAAGCACCCTCCCAAAGCAACTAATATAGCAGAAGTATGGTTAGCTGAATAATGGAACATAATATCATGCATGAGACATATTTAAAGCACTTGACTGATCCGGGCATGGGCATTAACTAGGATGAATCCATACTAAAGATCAGTGAGCCACTCGCACTCCAAAACATGATACAATAAATATGGATGAAATGGAACGTTCTATTAATATAACACAATAAAGAAGATTACAGACTGTGAAATACCAAAGACCAGAATCCTCTTTGACAGATATAACTCCTCCTCACTGAGACCCTATGGGCTCTGAGCCTTCATACAAAAGTTCTACAAAATGTATACAAAAATCCTTTCACTGCATAATTTTATGATAAAATATGGAACCTTTACAATACGTTTTTTCATGGTTTTTATAGGAGAAACTAAAACCTAGTAGAAGAGGTAGGTGGTGAACATTTAATTGTATCATTAACACAAAATGGTGGAGAAGTGCCCGCCCATACTGCTTGATAGCGTTGTGCTGTATGTACTCTGTGGCCTTCTAACTGAAATAAATGCACTGGGTAGAAATATCTCTAAGGACACGGCAAAGCAGCAAAATCACACAATTATCCGTCCTTTCCTGGAAATAAAACTCTGTTGAAAGAAAGCCTTGAGGACATTGCTTTCTGTGTATAGATATTTGGAGTGATCTGCAAGATCTTAGACCTGGTACTGCGCCCTTAAAAGGTTAGATCAAGGCCCTGAAATCTTCAGCTACCTGTATTTAATTCTCTGTTGATCACTGATATTCTTTCTCTGCCCCATTGATATCTCCATCTGAGAAATCGGTGCCTTGAATGTCCTTGCAGGGTTTGACAAATCTGAACCCTGCCTCCTTTAGTTGAAGTCTTGTCGATTTTTCTTTTGAGGACTTTCTTCATAATTATGCCCTGAAATTGGTTCTTTGATGTGTGTTCTATCACAACAATTAAGATTGTGAGTCATAATAGTTCTCCGTCAATGCACATTTGCAAAATCCACAAACTCGTTAAAGAAAAACCATGCACGGGATGGTGAACACAGTGGGGATGATGGCAAGGTTAATGGAAACAGTTGCGTAAACTGTGATTTGGTGAAACAACGTAGGGTGGCGGAAAAATGTGGCAGAGGAATGGCGGATGAGCTGACCAGATAAAATCATTAAAATATAAAGTATGAATGAAATATATAAATGGCGGAGTAAGAAATGCGATAACACGTGGGATGATGACGTGGAGGAACAGAATCAATGGCGGAGTATGCAGGTGATATGGACCGTTCGATCTCCGGGCGAGATCGACAGTTAAAAACACATCGGAGGAAAGTAAGATGGTGGGCCAGGGGGACGATGAGCTTGGACTAAATCTCGTGCAGCTTCAGGGCGCGATGACTGTTGGATGAAGGCCCTCAGATCGGACGGCAGTGATGAATATCGCTGTGTGACTTTGGTCGAACATTAACGCGTGATGGAGGGAAATATTTGGGCCGTACGCGGGTACACGTGGTGAGCGCTGTATGGAATCGCTGGCCCAAGGAGAAAAACCGCCTACCACCGAAAGGCGGTGCGATACATACCACCCGGTTTTGAACAATATTTTGGGCGTCGGGACCACAAAGGCGGGAGGGCTGAGGTACGTTGATCTATGGTCTGATCGGATAGCTCATAACGTGCCCGATATTCTTTTGATAAGCGCCTAGTGCCTTTGCCCTCGGTTCTGGCTTTTGGTCCCATGGAGGAAAGGAGTAGAGGCTTAGCAGAAGGGGCTAGGCCTGTGAGATTTTCGGCTTTACGATTTGTGGTTTTTTATAATGTAATTTGAGGGCGGGAAGGAAATGATATTTGTAAAAATGATTTTTAAAGGATGGAAGAGGGGATTTGCAGGATTATAAGCCAGTTTGCGTGTGGAATTTTATAGGAACCAGATCATGATCAACACTCCTTTCAAGAGTTTGTAACCTATAAGTGTGGGGACTGACCTTCTCTCTAATCTGGAAAGGACCTATCCATAATTCCTGGAACTTGGAGTGTTTCCCTTTATCTTCATGAGTTTTATCCCATTTGAGGAGAAGGTCGCCTACTTCGAAAACCTTGTTCCCGGCTGACTTCTTGTCAAACCATATTTTTATCCATCCTTGGTGAATGGAAAATTTTTCTCGAGTTTTTTGACTTTCCTCCTCAAGTTTCGACAATGTGTCTATTCGGGCTTGTAAAGCAGGGCAAGTAGTGCCATGAGTCTCTTGAGATAATCGGAGGACTAGGAGAGACAAGTTGGCAGAAAGGATGGCTTCTTCTCCGTATACGAGGAAAGATGGGGAAGTGCCTAGGGAAGGTTTGGGTGTGACTCGATCTGCCCAAAGGGCATTGTGGAGTGCCCTATGCCAATTTCATTATTGGAACATCAAAGTCTTTTTGATGATTTGGATTAGGTTCTTGTTGGTCAACTCGGCTAACCCGTTTCCTTGAGGGTAATAGTTGGTAGAATATTTAAGTACGATACCATTTTCTAGAGAAAAATCATATAATTTCAACGATGAAAAATATGTTGCATTATAAAAAACAAGGGAGGTTGGAATGCCAAACCTGATCATGATGCATTGGGTGATGAAGGCTATTACCTCTTGATCATTGAATTGACGTAACGGTACCGCTTCAACCCACCTTTTGAAGTAGTCTGTGGCAGTGAGGATGTACCTGTGTTGCTTTGAAGAGTGTGTCAGGATTTCCCCAATCATGTCTAGCCCCCATTGTTGAAATGGTTCTTCCACTGCGATAGACTGTAACGGGGCCGAAGGCTGTATATCCCTATTTGTGAACTTCTGGCACTGCTGGCATTTCCAGACATATGTGTGTGCATCTTTAAACAAAGTAGGCCAATAAAAACCAGCACGCCTGATCTTGTGAGTGGTGGTGTCTCCTGCATAGTGCCCCCCTGTGGGGCCATCGTGAAGTTCTGCCAATACTTTCTGTGCCTCATCCCATTCCAAACAATGTAGCAAGACACCGCTGTGATGTTTTCGAAACAACTTACCCTGCACTAGCTGGTAGGATACACCTTTCAATATCAATGCACGCTTCTGTTTGGTAGTTAAAGCAGGACCCATGGTGCCATGTTTCAGGTATTGCATGAGATCTATGTACCAAGAGGATGTATCTTGTGGGGTTGTGCTATCATTTTGATACATATCGATCTCATGTTCCCAATTTTCCTCCTTGTTGCCCCATGAGTCTACTACCTTTTTCTTGTAGAAAATCTCATCAAAAATATGAAACATCGGTACTTATTGGATGAAGAATTAAATTGTGTATCCAACAAGTACTCACGCTCAAAATTTAAGTAAAGTTGTAGGGAGATAAGTTGAAAATACGAGTTGAATATATATATATATATATATATATATATATATATATATATATTACTCAAAAAATGGTGATTCACCCCATGGTTGACATCATCATCATCTTGAATCCTATTGGTTCTTTCAAAGTTTATTTTAGTTGTACATTTTTGTTTTGACTCAAAATTCCTTTATTGACAGCTTATATCTATATATTTAAATAATAAATAATTATATAAAATATTGAAGAAAATAAATTTTAAACATAAACAACACAAAGTGAGTTCAACACCATTCAAATAATTATTAAAAAAAGAAAATAAGAATAAAAATAATTCCAATCATGCTTAACCTTCAAAAACTACATTATTGAAGTACAAGATTAATGTTTTGATATCATGAATGGTAGAATTTCAACATTTTATCTTCATATCCATAGCCTCAAACGTATCCTCACCCAC
This sequence comes from Pinus albicaulis, assembly GCA_034641835.2. Classification (NCBI taxonomy): domain Eukaryota; kingdom Viridiplantae; phylum Streptophyta; class Pinopsida; order Pinales; family Pinaceae; genus Pinus; species Pinus albicaulis. The sequence goes on from CM076578.1 coordinate 1,015,479,422, forward strand.
GTAATCTTCTCCATATATAAAAATCTTTATCTGTAATGGAATCACGTAAAATGCACTAGCATAAGAAACTTGTTGAAACTTGGAATATATATAAATATATATATTAGATTTTTCCATATTAGCGCTGAATATTTTCATCGAAATAAAATAGTTGCCTTTATTAAGTAAAAAGCTTTTGGATTCAACTAAAAAGATTAAAACATAATTTTACTGTGCACTAATTCTTTACAATGAAAACTTGATAAAGCTTTCATTCCAAAAAGTAGTACACAATAAAGTTATCTTTTCATTCTTTGCTGCTCCTACTTTACTATCTTTATACATAATTTTATTGTGCACTAACTCTTTGCAATGAAATATTGACGACGCTTTCATTGCAAAGAGTTAGTGCACAATGAAGTTATGTTTTCATTATTTGTTGCTCCTACTTTACTATCTTGATTTACACGCTAAATCCAAAATCCTTTTACGTAACGAAGGTAGGCTGTGTCATTTAGCCATTATTCAGCGCGAATATGGTAGTTAATTATTCTGGATTTATCTCAGTGAGCATATATATATATATATATATATATATATATAACAAATATTTTACATATAATGCAGCCCCAATTCATTCACTACGTAATTCCTTACAATTTTTTTGGTTTTGACATTGATCTATTATTACTCATAAAAGATTTAAGCTTAACTTTATTTGACATTTTTAGATACAAAACTCAGAATCTCCACAGTCGGCTCTTTTCCTTGTCATCTTTTCCTCTATTTATTTACCCTAATCGTTTCTCTTCTTTGCAGGTTTTTCCTAAAGATGGGTCTTGATTTAGACCCAAAACATAGACTAAAAAATGAGGACTGTGGATATTTTGAGTTTTGTATCTAAAAATCTACACCACAAAAATCTACAAGCTATCTTTATTTGACATATTAGATATTTTAACATTCTTGTTGTAAATACTCCCAACCACCACCATGAATAAAGAGTGGCAACAGCCCACATCTCATTGAATTTTTGTTGCTGGGACGGACGAGGCTTGGGACTCAAATCCGTAGGCTTTGTTCGCTTTACACAAAAATCCAAAAACAGAGTACCCAAAGCCTTTTTCTGCGTTATTTCTCACCCACCGCATTGACTTACTGTTTCCCGCAATTTCGCAGCCCGCAAATTTTGTGCTTTACCCTTAAGCCTTTTCTTTGAATGTTATATTTTTGCGAATGCAATATTGGCGAGATCCGCCATACCTTTTCCGCATTTTCAATCCGCCACAAACCCTTTACATTTCCTTTATTTCTTACTTTTTCGTATTACGCACTTACCACTGCTTTACCGCCTGTAGCTCGCACTTTGCAACATTTAACATTCACTTTTTAAGAACACGCACCAAACCTACGATGTTGCGATGTGACATTGTCATCGCACGTCGCAAAACTTAGAAATCTCATTTCCCGCATTTTCCAATTTATCTTTTAGTGTGCTCGCAACCTGCACTTCGCAAGTTTTATGATTTATCTTTATGACTGCCCACAAGTTCACACTTCGCAAAGTTTATAACTTACCTTTAAGCCGTCCGCAAGTTATTCTATTTTGGTTGCGATGCAATCGAAATTTCACGTGGCAAGCTCAGGAGGGTGGTGCCCGCAATTGCATATCGCAAAGTTTAAAGAACAACACCTACAAGTTAAATTTTTTATGTTGCGATGCAATAATTCCCACATCACATCACAATCACAAGTTTTATGTTTTTCCCCTTTTTCGAAATGTTAAAAGTTATAATCGCCGGTATGTGATTTGCGATGGAGGCATGGATGTGATGTGGTTTCGCAGGCAGAACACATAGTATTTCAAGTCCAGTCTTTTGCGTGTTGTGCGTTGTTTTGTGTTTTGTACCCTATTTCATGTAGAAATAGAAGAATCGAGCGGAACAACAATTTGTTGGTTCTACTTTCAGTTCAACACTAAAATTCATTTAATCTTTAGGCTTCTGCCAATTTTGTATAAAATGAATGTAATTTCATTTTGTAGATTGTGAAGGAATGAGATGAATGAATAGAGAAGAGTTGAATAAATTAAAATTCCTCTTGTATGTGTTTCTTGCTCAGTTTATCTGTGTATGAATTTTATTTTCGCATATATGCATGGGGGAATCGCATCCCTCTATTGTTTTATTCATAATTTCCAACATGGTATCAGAGCATGGCTAGGCTCTCAGTGAAAGAACGAGCAGCTCTTTACTGAAGAAGCTGAAATATAGTTTTGAGAATTTGATTCTCTAGCAGAGAGAATGTTTTGTATACACAATCAAGATGGCAGCAGCAGGCACAAGCCTAACTAATCCCTAACTACCACAGTTCAGTGGGAAGAATTATGATTATTTGGATATTACAATGAAGGACCTCTTCTCCTCACAAGATATTTGGGAGATGGTGGAAAATGGTTTCCAAGAACCAGCAGATGCAGCAGCATATAATTCTTTGACACAAGCACAAAGAGATTTGTTAAGAGAAAATAAGAAGAAGGACTCCAAAGCCCTCTTCTAGTTTTTCCAAGCAGTACATGAGAGTATTTTCTCAAGGATTATAGCAGCAATGAAGTCCAAGGAGGCATGCGATACCCTCCATATAGCCTATCAAGCCATGGAAAAGGTGAAGACAACAAAACTTAAAATTAGAAGAGGTGTTGAAAAATATTTGTATGAAAGAGTCTATTAACATAGACTCATTCTTTACGTAATGGGTTGGTTACCCAAATCGAGGTATCATGGAGAGACACTTGAATAAATGATAATATTTGAGAAAGTCTTAAGAAGTCTACCATCAAGGTTTGATGTCGTAGTAGTGGCCATAGAAGAGACAAAGGATCTCTCCTGAGTTTTCGGTGGATTAGGATTGCCAATCAACGTGTCTTATGAGCAACAGCGGAAACGGTAAAAAACTCCTCATTGGAATATGCATTTCGGACACAAATGTCTTTTGGTAAGAGTAGGGTGGGGAAGATCAAACTGCGAGGAAGAGGAAGAAGCCCACACAAAGGTGGAAGAAGCGACTGCAAGCACAAGTTGAAGAGGTAGCAATTAGAATCCAAGCCCAGGCTCAAACTAGATCAAGCATAGGGCAGAGGTATGATAAATCTCAAGTCCAATGTCGGTATTGCAAAAAAATGGTCATTGTGCAAATGAATGTAGAAAGAATAAAAATGACATGGGTAGTAAACCAAGTGTAAATTTTACAAAAGAAAATTAGAACCATGGTAGCGTGTTTTTTAGCCAATGTAGAACAAGAAGAGAAAAAACAAGAAGATGCATGGTTCTAATCATTGGATAGCTCGTGCAAAAGGGCTACAATTTTTTTTTTAAGAATGATGTGTGCACAATCATGGATAAACCTCCAAGTAGACATCTCATTGCAAAAGTGCATATGACAAGCAATAGAATGTTTCCTCTCAAGATCAGATCAGAATTGAAAGAAGGAGGTGTTGTAGGATCTGTCACACAAGAAATATTTTAAGAAGATGTGAAAGATGAGAACTTGTTATGGAATTTGAGATTTGGACATCTCAGTTTCAGAGGTTTGAACTTGTTTCATAGAAAAGGCATGGTAAAGAGATTACCACTCATAGAGAAACTAGACAGCCTATGTGAAGGCTACATCTTGCGAAAAAAACATAGAGAATCCTTTCCATCGGGAAAGAGTATAAGGGCAAAGGCACCTTTGGAGATTGTCCACTCATATTTGTGTGGACCAATCCAAACGCCATCATTAGCTGGAATTCATTATATCTTGACATTTATAGATGATTACACAAGGAAGACATGGGTATATTTCCTAAAACAAAAAAAGTGAAGTGTTTGTACAGTTTTACCACTACAAAGCTCTTGTTGGGAAGCAAAGTGGACACTACATAAAAGTGTTGAGAATTGATAGAGGTGGAGAATATATCTCCAAAGAATTCCTACGTTTATGTAGGGAGCATGTAATACACAAGTAGTTTACCACAAGGTATACACCTCAGCAAAATGGTGTGGCAAAAAGAAAGAATAGGACCACGTGGACATGGTAAGAAGTATGTTAAAGGTAAAGAATTTTTCAAATAAGTATTGGGCATAAGTTATCTCTTGTGCAACTTATATTCTTAATAGATTTCCAACCAAGATTGTTATGAACAGAGTTCTAGAAGAAGCATGGAGTGGAACAAAGCAATGTGTCACTCACATGATAGTGTTTGGATGCATGGCATATGCACATGTACCGGATCAATTAAGGAAGAAGTTGGACAACAAGGGGGGGAAATGTATATTTCTTGGATATAGTTATGAATCCAACGATTACAAGCTTTATAATCCATTAACCAAGAAAGTAATAATCAACAGAGATGTTCAGTTCATAGATGAAGAAGCTTGGGATAAAAGTTTAGAGAAGACAGTCAATGTGAAGACATGTATTTCACATGAAGACAAAGAGTAATTGCCTGCAGAAAGTAAATCCTCAATGGTGGCTCCTCCTCCATCTACACAAGCTCAACAGAGCACACCACAAGAAAGCAATAGAACATCATTGAGAAATCAAGGAAGTGCTTCTCCAAGCACACCACAGGGATCAACAACTCTCTTGAGTTCAAGTGAAACTCCAAGCACATCTTCAGCAAATACAAGAAGACCAAGATTCAGAAATTTAAGTGAAACTTATGAGCAAGAAGAACTTCATGATAATGTTGGTCTGAATTCTTTATTTGCATCATTTTATCATGTTGATGACTGAATCCATTTTGAAGATGCAGTAAAAGAAGAGAAATGGATTGAAGCAATGAATGAAGAGATAGAAGCAATAGAAAAGAATGACACATGCGAGTTAGTGGACCTCCCACAAGGAAAATAAATTATTGGAGTGAAAATGGTCTCTAAGACCAAGAGAAGCATTGAAGGCAAGATAGAAAGGCACAAAGCAAGGCCAGTTCTCAAAGGCTACAAGCAGCAGCAAGGAAGAGATTATGACGAAACCTTTGCACCAGTTGCAAGGATGGAGACATTGCGGACAGTGTTGTCTATAGCAGCACAACAAAAATGGAAAGTTTATCAAATTGATGTGAAGTCAGCATTCTTGAATGGAGTGCTGAAAGATGAGGTGTATCATTAGGAGAATTTTTAGGTCTAAAATGGGCCTCCTAAGGAAAATGTACAATCAAAATTCACTTTATGAGAACCAATCACATTTTAGGGGATGACATCATCCCTAATGGTTGAGGTGGCATTGCTTGAGTTAAAGGTACTTACTTGTCACATTCTCAATGGTGAATAAAAAATCATGGTTAACCATGGTAATGCTCTAAGTACTTTTAAATTCAAAGTAAAGTACTCATAATAAATGTCATTTCACACTTTTTGAATAAAAATATATTATTGTCATTTCATATTTCTTGAAAGAAGCAATGTATATCCCTATACATTTATTATATTATATTATTTTTATATAGTATATAAATTACATGTTATTATACAACTTAAATAATAGAAATTTTAATTAATATCATATAATATAATTAAGAATTTATAAATTTATATTTATATTATATTTTAAGTGATTTAAGTACAAAGGAAAAATGCATTAGTTGTTCAATGATAATGACTTTTTCTTAAAAAACTCATTTTTATTTATAGTCACATCAATACAATTTTTTTATTAATTTTATTTTGATACAACTTTTGAATTGAATTTAACTATGGTTACATGCATTGTGGTGCAAAAAGTGAATTGTGAATTCAGAAATATCATTTTATTGGTTTAGCTATTATTTTATTATTTCCTTAGGAGGCTCATTTTAGACCTCAAAATTCCCCTGATGGTTGAACAACCTCCTGCCTATCAAATAGAAGGCCAAGAACATAAGGTGTGTAAGCTACGAAAATCTCTTTATGGGATGAAGCAAACACCACGAGCATGGTACAACAGGATTGATGCTTACCTGGTGGACAATGTGTTTGAATAGTGTGATGGTGAACCCACACTCTATATCAAAGAAAACAACGGTAAGATCCTTGTTGTTGTTTTATATGTAGATGATTTGATTTTTGGAGGCAGTGATATTTATCTCATAGCTGATTTTAAAGAAATCATGAAAATTGAGTTTGAAATGACTGACTTGGATTTGTTAATATATTATTTGGCAATAGAAGTAAAGCGAACAGAGAAGGGGATTTTTATCTCCCAAACAAAGTATGTTGAAGAAGTTTTAAAAAGGTTCAATATGCATAACAACAACCCATCATCAACTCCAACTGTCATGGGGTTGAAGTTAAGCAAGGAAGATTGCAACAAAAATGTCAATCCGACATTATACAAAAGCATGGTTAGCAGTCTAATGTATTTGACTGCAACTAGGCATGACATAATGTATACAGTAAGCTTGATATCCAGATTCATGGGGACACCCAAGGAGACACATTGGCAAGCAACCAAGAGAAAATTGAGGTCTGTAAATGGAACAAAGAAGTATGGTGTTCTATACTCCAAAATTGATGATTTTAAGCTGATTGGTTACACTAACAGTGATTGGACTAGAAGTGTTGATGACAGAAAGAGCACATCAGGATATGTTTTTCATTTTGGATCAGGAGCCATTTCACGGGCTTCCAAGAAGCATCCAATAGTTTCATTATCAACAACAGAAGATGAATATGTAGCAGTAATAACAGCATCATGTCAAGTAGTTTAGACGAGAAGGATGTTGAGGGATCTACATCATGAAAAAGACAAAGGAACCACAATTTTCTGTGATAACAACTCGGCAATTGCATTGTCAAAGAATTTTGTTTTCCACAAGAGAACAAAGCATATTGATGCAAAATACCATTTCATAAGGGAAATAGTTAATAATGGTGAAATTGTTTTGCCGCATTGCAGGTCAGAGGAATAGTTTGTTGATATCTTGTTTTGCCGCATTGCAGGTCAGAGGAATAGTTTGCTGATATCCTCCCAAAGACATTGGGACATAAAAGTTTTGTGTATTTCAGAAAGTGTCTAGGAATGATTGATGGCAGCATTTGTGATTAAGGGGGAGTTTTGGAAATTCTCCCAACCACCGCCATGAATAAAGAGTGGCAGCAACCCACATATCATTGAATTTTTGTTGCAGGGAAGGACGAGACTCAGGACTCAAATCTGCAGGTTTTGTTCGCTTCACACAAAAATCCAAAAACAGAGTACCCGAACCCATTCTCTGTGTTATTTCTCATCCACCGCATTGACTTACCGTTGCCCGTAGTTTCATAGCCTCCAAGTTTTTTGGTTTACCCTTAAGCCTTTTCGTTGAGTGTTATATTTCTACCAATGCGATATCAACGAGACACACCATACCTTTGCCGCATTTGCAATCCGCTACAAACCCTTTGCATTTCCTTTATTTCTTACTTTTTCATATTACGCACTTACCACCTCTTTACCGCTGCAGCCTGCACTTTGCAAAATTTAACATTTACCTTTTAAGCGCCCTCACCAAACCTTGCAATGTTGTGATGCGACATTTTCATCGCACATCGCAAAACTTAGAAATCGCATTTCGCACATTTTCTAGTTTACCTTTTAGCGTGCCCGCAGCTCGCACTTCGCAAGTTTTATGATTTATCTTTTTGACCGCCCGCAAGTTCACACTTCACAAAGTTTACAACTTACCTTTAAGCCGCCCACAATTTATTCTATTTAGGTTGCGATGCGATCGTAATCGCACGTGGCAAGCTTGAGAGGGTGGTGCCTGCAATCGCATATCACAAAGTTTAAAGAACAATGCCCGCAAGTTAAAGTTTTTATGTTGCGATGTGATAAGTGCCACATCACATCGTAATCGCAAGTTTTATGTTTTTCCCCTATTGCAAAATGTTAAAATTTATAACCATTGGCATGCAATTTGCAATGGAGGCATGGACGCGATGTGGTTTCGCAGGCAGAACACATAGTATTTCAAGTCTAGTCTTTTTCGTGTTGTATGTTGTTTTGTGTTTTGTACCTTGTTTCATGTAGAAACAGAAGAATCGAGCGGAAGGACGATTTGTTGGTTCTACGTCTAGTTCAACATTAAAATGCATTTAATCTTCAGACTTTCGCCAATTTTGTATAAACCGAATTTAATTTCATTTTGTAGATCGTGAAGGAATGAAATGAATGAATAGAGAAAAGTTGAATAAATTAAAAATCCTCTCGTGTGTGTTTCTCGCTCAGTCTGTGTATGTATGAATTTTATTTCCGCATATCTACATTCTCTGCGTTGTCGAGAGAATCGCATCCCTCTGTCCTTTTATTCATAATTTCCAACAATTTTAATAGATATTATTAAAGTTTAAGATTTAACGTTATTTATATTAGATATTTTAAAATATTAATAGATATTAGTAAATTTTAATATTTAAAGTTATTTATATTAAATATTTTAAAATTTTAATAGATATTAGTAAAGTTTAATGTTTAAATTTATTTATATTTTCAAATTTATAATTAATATAGATATAATTAAAAAAATAAAAATAATTAACCATTAAAAATATCATTACAAAATGAGATTTCAATTGATCTGTATCCAGTAATCTGCTACGAAGGCGGTCACTAATAAATATACGCGTACTCATAATGTGCATATGAATGCGCAATTTTTTTCCAAGATAAAAGATATCCAGCCTCTTGTCCGTGACAGTGGATCTATCTACTTACTTTAAATCCGCAAGATAAATGTCTGTGACAGTGGATCTGGGATGCATTTCGCATTTTTCTGCGAGGTGCAATGTAATTGACTGAAATTTCAACTTAATTAGATTCGTCAGAAAATGGTAAATTGAGTTACTTGTTTATTTAAATTTTATAATTTATAGTTGCTTTCGGGTACCTTTGAGCTGACTTAATCCTGTTTGGATGCTTGTGATAATGATATCATTTTTTTTTACTTAAAGTTGTCAAGAGATTATTGAAGACATCATTATTAGAGACTTGTATCACCTGAATCCTTAAAAATAGATTGTCCTGTATAAAGTTTAGTGGATGACAGCTTTAAACTTTGTGCACATATCAAATATTATCAAGCTGTATATGGTGTGACATAATAGAAACTTTGAATGATGTAATAGTTTATTAATTGATGTATTATAAATTTAAAATTAACCTTACTTCATATAAAACTTTATTATAATATAATATTTTTTAATAACATTAATTTATTATTGAATATAATAATTTACAATTTAAAATTTAAAATGTTAGAACGAAAGAAAAAAAATCCATTCTATTTATTTAGTGTATTTATGGGCATTTAAATTATTAAATGATGTATTTTATTTATATTTTTTGGATTTATAGTGGAAAATCTAACAAACACAATAGATATATTTATTATTAAAATTTGGATATTTTAAAATTTTTAATAAACTAAATAATTTACTATATTATTTATATATTTAAATACGAAATATAAATATTATTAATTTTTCATAAAATTCTAAATTTTATAAAATTTAAAATTTTATTATATAAAATAAAATAAATAAATAAAATATTTAAAACATAATATTTAACTTATCAAGATTACAATTAAGAAAATATTTATTTTAAAATATAAATTTTAATATTAAATAAATACATAATATAGAATGCACTCTATACATGAGAAAGAGAAACCATAAGAAAATTTGATAAAATTTTTAAAACATAATCTTCAATTATAAAGATTATAATTTAAAAAAATATTTATTTCAAAATATAAATTTTAAAATTAAATGCACGAAAAAAAAACCATAAGTAAAATTGTTAGTATGTATCTTTCGTCATAAAAGATCACTTTAGCTACGCATAACAAATAGCCCTAACATCGATTATGGCTGCAAAATACCTTTAAGATTGCTGCACAAATTCAGATCTAAGCACAAAAGATATTAAGCAGATAAAAAATAACATAGCTCCATAGATTCAATGGACAAGACAAGAGGAACGTATATGAAAGAATTTTGTATTATATTAAATAATGGGGCACCTGAGAGGAAAACAAGAAAGGTGTTTTCCGGTTCTCCTCAGTGGGATGGGTTCTTGGAAGTCCTCAGTGTTTTAGATCTAGCATTTCTCTCTCTTATGGATGTGTGTTACACAACAATTTGTCACCGTCCCTGCAATTCCCCATCCCGCACAATTAGAGCGCTCATTCCATGACCTGTGAGCAATGACATGACTTGAAACCACTTTCATGACATCCCTCTGAACATGAGCTTTCATTGCCCTGAAGACATCTCCCTGTGAAAAACCCTAAAAACACCCTTTTTTTCATTGGTGCGGGAAGCCAGTTCACTACTCGCGCTAATGGGGGAAATCCTTCAAAAAGGGCGCGCCAATTGGCGCTCTGTCTCAGAGTCGCACTCGCACCAGCCATTTTAAGGAGTGTTTTTTAAAAATAAATGGCGAAAGTTTCACTCCAACCAATTCCTAAACTGGTATCTATCTTGAGTTGGGAGGTTTGGCTCCGGATCTCCATGTAGAGGAAGTGGTTTTCCACCTCTCATGGAAGCTTCCTTGAGGATAGGGCCAATCCCATGATTATAGGGATCCCAACTCCCCTTCCTACATCTATAAAATCTTGCTCATCTCCTTTGCAAGCTAGTCTCCAAGTTCCCAAGAGCCTAATGCTGCAAGAGCCTTGATTCATTCCCTTAAGGCCAAATCCAAGCGAGGAGATTATTGTCAAGACATCTGGAGAGAGAGGCTTGTCCCATCCCTGACAGGCTTTATCGAGACACGTTCTGCTAACGACCCTCCGAAGGAGAATTCAGCATCAGAGCTATGGTTGTATTCTTCTTTTGATTGATTAATGATAAGGGACTATTGGTTATGGTTCCACTCTTGTTCTTGATGATGATCATGAGTTATGTCTTCTCTGACTGACATATAGTTGTATGTACTGAATTTTACACTTGCGTTTGTTTTGTTTCTTGCGTGTGCAGGTGTCCGATCACGGAGATCGTGAGGATTGTGATCTGCCAGAGCTAAGGAACGGGAGCGCTACTTTCTCTACGAGCAACAGCGTTGGATTCCAGGTAAGCCTTCATCGCTAGTTGGTTTATTTGCAATTAGGAACCTGCACCACAGCGTGTGACGATTGTTGCTAGACCCAGTCTGGGCTAGTAGGGATCGCCTCTGTCCGCAAAGGGGATTTACCTCCACAACAAATTGGCGACTCCACTGGGGAACATCTAGCTTGTTGTTGTTTGCTTTGTAAACTATAGACGGAGCATAAAGTTAGCCAGATAGCCTTTGAAATGCTTTTTCTCTGCATTAGCGGAGTAGATCAACAGTGCTTCAGTCAATCTCTGGTTTAGTTTATGAACTAAATGACATGGAGTGTTGTCTTGTCTTTTCGGTTGATTCTTGGCCTTCCTTGCTTGGTCAGCTCTTTGGGCTTGTTTTTTCTATTTGATTGGCTTTTGTTTAGCCTTGTCATCACTGGTCTGTGTCTGGACTGCTCTTTTTTATTTTTCCATAGTTAACTCGACTGGAGCGCTTTTCAGCTTAACAGTCACGCCCATTGGCGCAGGTTGCTTGTGTATCACCCACGCCAATTCCATTCTGGCGCTAATTTCAGCCTCACAGTCGCGCCAATCCTGTGAGGTATTAGGGTTTTCTGTGTTTTGAGCTTTATGAGACTGATCTGTGATTTTGGCCTTGTTTTTTCGTTTGCTTGAGTGTTCTGGAGCCTTCTTTGACTGGCTGTGACCTTCATCCTTTGGTTGTTTGCCCGTTTCCATCGATTTCACATTCTAGCCCTAGGGCATCTAGGTGCTCTTGTGTGTCGAGCCTCCCTTGGGAGTTTTTGGTTTCTATTTGTTCAGTCAACCTTTTGATTTCTCCTCTTCATTTGTTTAGCGGTTGTTTACCATTTCATTGTGTTATTTGAGTGATTTGTTTCTTCTTCATTCGAATTCCCCTTTGTCTTGATTTGAGCCTAGATTACATGGTTCATTTGAGTCTTGGAGATTCTGCTTGAAGTGGTGAGTCTGGTCTTGGTTGGGAGAAATTCTTTGTTTTTTCATTTTCAGGCATTGGCGCTTGTTGTCAGTTAGCAACCAGCGCCAATTTTCCATTGGCGCTAGTTTTTAGTGAGCAAGTCGCGCCAGTTAGCGCTAGTTGTCAATGACAAAGTCGTGCCAATTTCAGGGTGTGTGAAAATTGAGATTTTTTCCCTAAATCCTTCACCAGTGTGTCTTTCCCTTCTGGCATTTTCATTGTATGAGCATAGATTACATTGCTCATTGTTTGAAATGTCTTCTCTCCATGATTGTTTGATGTAAAAGGGAATGAATGCCTTGTTTTGATCTCATGCTTTGGAAGTCCTCTTTGTGTTTTTTCACCTTTTGAGGGATTTCGTAACAAAGTGTTTGAAACACCGATTTCATTCTTAGTGTTTGTTTACATCTCTTTTGAATTCATCCTTCATTAAGGAGATTTACGTTATTTTAGTTTTCGTCTCATAGTTTGCTTTTCATTAAAATGCATTAGATCACATTGCATTGAAAATTTGTTTTTGAGATCCATCATTGAACTTAGATTACATTATTTAATGATTGAAAACTAGAAGTCGCTTTGAATGCATTCTCTTTCATTAAAAGCATGCATTAATTAGATTCTCATTTCATCGAAAAATGCATTGAGTGCATTCTTATCATTTGAAGAAAAAGGAAACTGTGCATAGATTACAATTGCATAGTTTTCGAAAAAAGGGATTTTTCATAGATTACATTGCATTATTCGCATCGTTGAATGTTTGAAATTACTTTTGGATAGTGAAATTCATCTAGTTTGGAAAAATTTCGTTTACAGTGTTGTTGTTTGTTGCATCATTGTTTGAAAATCTTCCCTTAACTAGATAGCATTCATCGAATTGAAAGATTTCTTTTCTCATATAGCTGCATATAGGAGATTGTCAAATGACATACGGTAGGCCCTTGAAATTGAAACATAATTGAAGATCAACTTTAAAATGTATTCAATTTACACTAAGGCAGCATTGAAACATTAACGAAATATTTAGAGGTCTAGGCTAGAGACGTGTTCCGGCGTCTTAAAACCTAGTAGCTGTCGTTTGCCACTTGGCTTTAGACAACACTAGTACGGACTTGTGCTCCCCGTACCGTCGGGTATATAAAGGGAGACCCCACTAGGTTTCCATCCTTTATCCATAGAAAGCTGAGTCTACCACTCTATACCCGTGATACACCGGACACAACATTCGGGGAGATTGCCTGCATGTACGTTAAGTCCTTGGTTGATTTCTCTTTCATTTTGAAACCAAGGTGTATATTGCAGTTCATGGTTATTTGGTACACCCTTTTCCTAGTATTCCTGAGTAGTCATGTTGATCTTTTCTGACTCTTTAAATTTGAAAGGATCATCAAGCGCTTGTCCTTTCACGCTTGTTTCAAAACTGAAAGAGATAGAGTCATCTTTCATCCGTTTCTCAACTCTTAAAATATGAAACGATGAATTTTCTAAGTTTCAATGTGGTAAAATAAATCACCTGCAATCACATGCCCTGTTAGAATTTTCTTGTTGGCCGTTTGATTGTGTGCCTTGGTTTTTGGCCCGTGCGCGGTTTTAAATTGTTTTGATGGAAACTTTTCCAGAGTTCACTAACCAAGGAATCCCCTCCGAAGGGACTCCTGGTCCTTTTCCTCCTTTTGGAAATGTTGGTGCTCCTTATATGGAAACGTTGTCCCTTCCTAGGTTAACTGTTGGGTTGCTTGTTTGGATGTTTTCAACCTCTTTGGTCCCGAATGTCTCAGCTACTGTTCAATCAGTTCCTCCGCCTGAACAACATCATGTTGATTCTAAGGTGGACCTCTCCCCTTCTTCACCTGTTTCTGCGTCCTCCTCTTCTACTTCGCCTGGTGAAAGTCTGGATTCGAGTAACCAGGTGGCTAAGAAGAAGAAGAAGAAGACAAAGAAGAAGAAGTCAGATAAAGGAGAGTTAGAAGCTGGCCCTACTGCCCCGACCCCATTGCGCTGAAAATATCCTCTTGATAAACCTTCCAACCCTCTGCTTGAAGTCAAGTTCCCTTGCATGTTGTGCACGGGAGACCATCTTCTTCGGGAAGCACGCCACCCGGCATTCCCAAGGTGCTCAAGTATGGTCCAACGGTCATCCATGTTTCCATGCAGTAAGAGTGTGTGCAGAGCCATCTGCTTGGTGTTGGTAAGGCTCCTAAGAAGCAGGGTAAGATTACCAATCCCTGTAAGTTGTGTGGGGGGCACCATGCCATTCAACTTTGTCCATATATGGATGAAGCCAAGCGAGTTTTAGACAACTCAACTGCTTCTGCACCGCACCTTCTGGCTGGTTACAAGAAGATTTCTTTGAGTCCTCCACTATCTAATGCCCCAATTGGTCAAGATTCATCCTTGGTCAATCTCTCTCCCCCGGAAATTCAAATTCATGAATCCGTTCCCGACCAACCATTGGTCGTGGGATCGGTTGAACTGGCCCCGTCCGCGATGCACCAGGTCTTTTCCGTTGAGAGTGGATCTCATCCCCCTCAGGTTCCTCTAGTTTCTTCAGATTCTTCAGACTTGGAGAAAGATTCTCCTGTCCCTGTACCTCAAGAAGCGGCTCCTCTGCCTCCCGTGATGGAGGTCCCAGAGGATACTCCTCCTGCCTTTGAGATGGAGGTCGTGGAGGATGCTCCTTCTTGTTCCGTAACACCAGGGGAAGACCATCTCGATTCGATGGTAGCCCCTCCAAGTATTTTAATCGCTTCCTTTGATTGGAATCGATTTGCAGGATACCGCCTTCCGTCTTATGTGCCTTTCGAGATCACAGTACAGGCTTTTGGTCTGGTCGTACCCAGAACCATTATAGACGAAGGCACGTCTGTTAGTGTTCTATCCTCAACTACTTGGCAAGATTTTGGCTCATTTCCGCTTGCTCCTGTTATGCAGAATCTGTTGGAATTTAACAGAAGAACTAGTCAACCGTTAGGGATCCTTCCTAGGTTACCTGTTACTTTGGGAGGTAAAGTTGTCCATATAGACGTGATGGTTGTTCCAGGCCTCTTAGATTTCAATTTTCTTTTGGGGTGTGATTACACCTATGCCATGGGAGCACTTGTCTCCTCCCTTTTTTGTGTGGTCTGTTTTCCACATGAAGGTCGGATCGTGACCATCGATCAACTTTCGTTCTTTGGTCCTGATATGGAAGCTGGCTTGCCATCATCCCTTCCTGGTTTTTGTCCACCCGTTGTATCTGTCCCACCGCAGGTCAACTATGTGGCTACCTACTCCATGCCTGTGCTCAATGATGATGCTGTTGTGCATCAGTTGATGGGGGCATTGGGTCCTGACTTCCAGGATGTTTTCCTTCCATCGGGAGTGGAACTCTTGGAAGCGATGACTTCTTGTTCATTATGATGAGGTCGTCGGAGCATAGTTCGTTTTCTTGTGTCAAGCTCCTTAAAAAATGAAACAAGCTCGTCGGAGCAGAGTTCCTTGTATTGTGCCAAGCTCCTTAAACCATGAAACAAGGTGTCCTGAGGATAGTTCTTTTAATGTGTCAACCTCGTTAAAATAATGAAATACGTTCTTGTTCAATTCGAGTCTTTGATAAGATCTCGTAAAATCCCAGTCGAGTCTTTCTCTTGATCTCGTAATTTGAACCTTCACTCCATCTGCCTTTCATATGGATTGAAGCTTGGGGGGCATGTACCTTGAATTGAGTCACCATGCTGGGGGCATGCTTACTTTTTCAAGCATTGTTTGTTTTCGTTTCAAGCTTGTGTAAAAATGAAACCAGTTTCAAGCATAGTTTATCTTTGTTTCAAGCTTGTGTAAAAACGAAACCAACTTCAAGCAGAGTTTTCTGATTTCAATCTTGTGTAAAAATGAAACCTTTCCCATTTTACCTCTTGTGATTGTCATTTTATCAGCCTATTTTTGCCAGATGAGCCTTGGTTTTCTCTTTCCATCGTCACTATCTGCTTGGCCGATCATATGCCTTCACTTGGTTGTTTCACCCATTCCTGAGGAACCGCTGCGATGAGTGGTCTTGTTATCCAGCCTCTTAACCTTTACTTGTTCTGAGCAGTTCTAGCATTACCGGAACTAGTTGCTACCCTTTAGACCACTCGTTCCTCCAGGAGGAGTCAACTTTCAGCTCTTTTCTGACTCTCTAAACATGAAAATATTGCCGAGTCCCTTGTCATTTCGATCTCGTTAAAGTGGCCACGAAATGACATCTACCCAGTATAATTTTACCCCTTTTTTGGGCTGGGATAGATTATTTACGAAAAAGGAATACCCTAGCCTATCGCGACTAGGAGGTTTTTCTCAGAAATAGTTTTCTACCTTTTCGGATCTGAGGAACTATTTATGAAAAGGGACCTTTGGAGTTTACTTTTCTGTTGTCTCTTCAAACTCTCTAAATATGAAAATACGCCGAGTTCTTCCTTTGTCAGACTCGTTAAACCCTGATGACATCGGATTCAGTCATAATGATTCCATTCGAGTCCCTCCTTCCTAGGGCTCGTTAAATGTACTAGGATGGGCTTATACAGCATGCATATGGTATCCTCTTCAAGCTTGTGTAAAAATAAAGAGGTACTCGCCAGAAATGGTGGGGAGAATGGAACCAACATCATTGTCGTGTCGGCAGTGTGTCTCTCTTGAACATGGCACTTGTCTGCATTCGTGTCGGGTAGGGGACATCTCATCTCGTTTTCCACTTGCCTTCATGGGTTTGGGTGATCCATTTTTACCTCTCATTCGCTCTTTGCGTCATCATCATGACCTCTGATCTATTGATGTCAAATCCTGCCAAACTCTCTGTCGTGCCGCCACATGTTCAAGAGAAGTTGACCTCTGCAAATTTCAACCTTCCTCTAATTCTCATCTGATCTTGATTCACAAAGACATTATACTGTTTTGTGTTGAGTGATGTGGGAAACACTATGGCCCACCTTCGATCAAGTTCACTTCCTGTCGACTTCAGCTCATTATCCAGGAAGCTGATCTAGAGACTCCCTTCTGGTACCTTGGAGCCTGCATGCCTCAATGGTAGGTTCTTCGCATTCAACGTGAGGTTTTCATCACTGGCCTCTGATCGAGTGATTCTATGGGTGTTCGACGTCAGCTCATTGATTCACATGCCGTATATTGTACCTGTAGTACCTTGAGGACCATTGGCATTAATGGTGGTACCTCTCGCGTCTGTTAACAACTTTCATCATCGGCTGGTAATCAGACGATGTTCTTGCATGTTCGACTTCAGCTCACATATTCGCATGCTTGAACTTGTACTTTGTTCAGGTCGAGATGGAGCGCAAGACCCTGGATTGTGTCTGTTGTAATCCAGGCTGCGATTGTGGATTATTATCATTATGTACATGACTCACTGATTGGATGGCCGCGACCATACCTGATTCTATTTGTTTGATCTTAGTTGGATGGCTGCGTCCGCCTCGTATTTTATTTACTACATACTCGTTATGAATGGTCAGTATATACTTACATATATCGTACGAGATATCACCCCCACTTCTGCGGTGTTTTCCGACGGTGGTGTTTTCAGTTTCTGACACGTTCTCGTAAAGCATTTCACCCTCTCTCTCCTCGCCTCGTATGCTATAGGGGGCATCCGTTACACAGCAATTTGTCACTGTCCCTGCAATTCCCCGTCGCGCACAATTGGAGGGCTTATTCCGTGACATGTGAGCAATGACATGACTTGAAACCACTTTCTTGACATCCCTCTGAACATGAGAATTCATTGCCCTGAAGACATCTCTTTGTGAAAAACCCTAAAAACAGCTCTTTTTGCATTGGCGCGGGTACACAGTTCAGCCCTCGCGCTAAGGGGCCAAATCCTCCAAATAGGGCGCACCAATTGGCGCTCTGTCTCAGAGTCGCACTCGCGCCAGCCATTTTAAGGAGTGTTTTTAAAAAATAAATGGCGGAAGATTCACTCCAACCAATTCCTAAACTGGTATCTATCTTGAGTTGGGAGGTTTGGCTACGGATCTCCATGTAGAGGAAGTGGTTTGCCACCTCTCATGGAAGCTTCCTTGAGGATAGGGCCAATCCCATGATTATAGGGATCCCAACTCCCCTTCCTCCATCTATAAAAACTTGCTCATATCCTTTGCAAGCTAGTCTCCAAGTTCCCAAGAGCCTAATGCTGCAAGAGCCTTGATTCATTCCATTAAGGCCAAATCCAAGCGAGGAGATTATTGTCGAGACATCCGGAGAGAGAGGCTTGTCCCATCCCTGACAGGCTTTATCGAGACACGTTCTGCTGATGACCCTCCGAAGGAGAATTCAGCGTCAGAGCTATGGTTGTATTCTTCTTTTTATTTATTAATGATAAGGGACTATTGGTTATGGTTCCACTCTTGTTCTTGATGAACCCGGTCTAGGCTAGTAGGGATCGCCTCTGTCCGTAGAGGGGATTTACCTCCACAACAATGTGGAAAAGCAAACATAGAACTCAATGGGAGTTCACAAAACAAAATGGAAAATGGTGACCAAGAGAAGATCTAGAGTGATCTAATGCAATGAAGGTGACTAATGAATGGGGAAAACCCCCTATTTATAACAAAATATTGGGGTGATCTAGAACTCGGTGCATGAATAAAATATTATTAATCGAATTCTAGAAGCACCTTTTAGGAATATTTTATTATATTTGTTGGAGGGAAAATAATTCTTGACTTGGGTCAATTCCTTTATTTATAAATAATAAATAAATAAATGATTTATTTATCATTTTAGGGGAATGATGGGAATATAATTAAATAAATAATGGTTTATTTAATTATTTATGTATGATTTAGTCAAATTTAACTAAGAATATTATTTCAATAATGATTTAAATAACTTGTTCTTAGGAAATAATTAAATAAATAAGGATTTATTTAATTAATTTCTTTGTTTTGGGTTAAATATGACCAAATAAGTTATTTTATATGGTGAAGGAAATTTTACTTAGGGTAAAATTGGTCTTACATGGTGTACTTGGGTTCATCTAATAATAATAGGTTAGATGACCAAAAAAATGGTGTAACAGATTTCCCCCCAATGTACGAGTGTTAGGAGCAAATCGTATGACCGAAGTACATTGTAAGAACTCAATCACTAGATATCAAAAGGGAAGTGAGAGAGAGAAGTGTAATGTTGTCTGATGTGTGAAAGGACTAGACCTTGAGGAGACGAGACTTACAGGTGCAACAAGTCTCTATGAAGTGGTACCTGTGCTAAAGGAAGCGGGGGACGGATACCTATGCCCACCGAGACAAAGTACAAAGAATAAGGCACCCAGAAAACCACGGAACGCAATAAGTACAAAGAATAAGGCGCTCGGAAAATCACGGAATGCAATAATGAAGCATTTGCTGGCTGAAACATGAGCCAAATAAATAACATGATGAATCCCACATACATGTGATGCCTGGAATAATCGTCAGGATTATACAATAATATGGTAGTACATAAGATATAAATACACCCAAATGCCCCCTACACGCGGGGAAGGGCTCGCAACATCTGACTGATACGTGTAAATCGAAGAGGCGCCGCAAGCGGTGGAGGCTGATATCATCAAATGGGAGGAGCTGCATCAAGGGTGGTACTGAAGTCATCCAGGCATGTGGGGGGCTACCTGCAGGGACACCCCCTCATGAGGGTTGAGACATCTCACACATGCCCGGGAATCACCGATAGCTGCGTCTGCATCACTAGACCATCAAGTGTATATATCACGATCATGCTAGGAAGAGCTCGAACCAAGGTATACTGCCCCCTAGACCTGGCTTCTGGATTAAATGAGCTGATGTCGATAGAAGGAGGTCCGCCATAGGTGAGGCAATAAAGGAAACCCACCGAAGGCACGGGGAAAATAGTAGAGCGGTGACCAAGTAGACACTAATGATGATGATGGAATGAGAGAAATGGAGGAGTGGTTGGACGACTTCCCTTGTTAGAGCATAAAGTGTATGAATGGATTGGCAACGAATGACACAATATTATGAGGGATAATGGATAGGGGTACTGAAGGCCATGATGTGGGTCATGAGAGAGGGACCAAATAGGAAAGGATGGAGGACTATGGCGGGGTACAAAGGGACTCGGGATAGACTCCATGAATGTGTTATTGACTCAACTCAAATGCTCTAAACAAGGGCGACTCGATGGTGCTGCCTCATAGTATGGGTCCAATGGGGAACCATAAAAGCATGAGTACAATAGGGTAATTCATGACGAAAATCAACACGAACGAAGACGAGTAAGGAGGCAAAGTGGTGCCCCAAGTACAAGTGTCGTAAGTGAAGAAATTCGATTTTGAGAAGAGGTGAATAGACCCTTCATGGAAAAAAGGTGTCCTGGTGAAGTATCAAAACATAAAAAATTGACAGATACCCATTTGAGTGCTCGGTGAGAGCTTTCCAACGGTGCAGACGGTGTGTCAAACGGGGCTACAGTTTGGTTGCAGTGGGTGAAAGAAAAAACATGGGTTTTCTGCTAATAGGGCGTTTTCCCTCCAAAATCATTCATTTGCTTGTGTAGCTGTGGTGAAGGTGGAGAGGAGAGAAGGCCCTAAATCTTGCGGCGATCGTAGCGGACAAACCGACCGTTGGAATTGTGATCCGTCAGTTGCAGGTAAGAGGCCTAATCTTAAGATTTGTTTTTGATGGATTCAAATTGCAGATTAGGGCTTTAAATCTCAGTAACAACCCCTATTTATTCCTCACAGCCGGGTCACACTTTTTGGGGCAAAACTTGCAACCTGGGACGCAGGTTTGGGCCTGAAAGGTGCGACCTGGCCCAGGGTTTTGCTGAAAAGTGCGACATGTGAGAGGGAGGTGATTTCAGTGCTATTTTGGGTTGAGATTCAGTTTTGGTGTGAATAGATGTAGTTTTGTGGAGCTGTAGACTGACAAAATGACGTTTTTGTGGAGATATGGCAGATATAGTGATCAAATGGAGAGAGAGAGACTTAGGTACATTACGGACGGAGATCCAAGTGGATCAGGGTGTCCATCGTGTACTGGCTAGGTATGGGGTGCTGAAATTTTTGGAGAACCCTTTGATGAGGGCTGGAGAGCCCTTGCTGGCCCGTATTATCAGTTATTGGGATCCAGATCAGGAGGGGTTTGTAGTGCAGGGGCACAGGATCGAGCTGACGGTCTAGGATTTGTATTTCTTGACTGGTCTCCCACCATTAGGGATGGTGGGAAATACACAGCCAGTGTTACCATGTGGACATAACATTATGGGGTTTTTTGAGCGACATTGTCGACCAGGGGTCCGAGTCAAAGGGACTCGAATATCCATTGGTGATCTAGAGAGGTTGGAGACCCAAGCAGTGGCCGCAGCAGTGTTACGGGTCTTGGGGAGCTAGGCATTCCATCACATCACTGGAGGGCAGATGATGATCGTGGAGAGTGTGCTGAGTGGGACCTACTATGGGTGGGCCCAGATGATGTTGGTGGTGGTGAAACGACAACTGTCGCTATGCAAGCGGCAAGTGAATCATGATTGCGCCTATGGGACGATGTTGTGCTCTTCCAACCCCATGCCTATAGTTAAATTTGACTAATTTAGCTAAGAATATTATTTGGGAGTGATATTGAATATAGTTGGTTCGAAACGCGTCGACCACGTTCTATTTCATGTGATTATTACCGAAATAATTCTGCTAATTTAAAACATAATATTTTACCTATCAAAATTACAATTAAAAAAATATTTATTTTAAAATATAAAATTTTAAAACTAAATAAATTCATAATATAGAATGTAGTCTATTCTCAGGGTGACGGGCACTCATATCATATCTTATCGAGTGGGTGAAGAATTGTGAAGTATTCGTTTACATGTTTCAAATTAAAATTTGAAATAATTTCGAAGTCGAATCTGTTCAATTTGTCGATCTGCAGTATCAAATACTTTTATTACTTTCGTTGAATTCCCCTCACGTCTCGTCACCGTCAAAGTGGATATAGAGAGGATTAATAAATAAAGTATATATATATATATATATATATATATATATATATATATTATGTTTTACTTTGTTTATCAATTTCCCTTTTTATTATTTTTAAAAATTCTATAACCCCTATATAGCTCGTTGGGTTATTAAAAGGAAATGTTCGAAAGTACACCTTGTTGGAAGTTTTTGAGTAATTCCTTAACATACACCGGAATAAAACAATTCCTCTACTTGCAACATAGAGATAAAATAAAAATTAAATTGCAGACACAGATAGATGAGGTATAACACTGCTATTTCATTAAAAACATAAACTCTGTTACAAAATGAAATTCTTCAGAACTTCTGTTATTCTCTATTCACGCAATAAAACTGCTTTTGTCAGTTGTTACAACAACACAATGTTTCAACAACAAAACTTTTATGTCTCTCTGTTTTCTCTGTTTCTGCCTTCGGGCAAGAAATTATAATACACAGTAACACAATACAATGCACTCATGACATATATATATGACATTACAATATATATATATATATATATATTATAAATATCTCATATTTATAATATATATAACCAAATTTATAACATAAAGTACTATGGTAAATAAAATTAACTTGGTGTTAAAAACTCTAAAGCATTGTGTGGGAAATTTAAAAAAAAAAACATTACAATAAAAAAAACTCTATTCCCTTGTGCTTTTCGAGGGCTGCTTGGATTTCATTCCCATGAGTTCTCTTTACCCCACCGAAATTTCTTTAATTTGTAAAGAGGTGGGTCCACAGATGGGTGACGTCATTCATTTCAGGGGATGCTTTCCCCTTTGCTCCTCAAGGTTTGATGTCCCCCCCGAATGGTGTTGGCGGTGCAATAAATGTGGTTGGCAGATAAATGAATGCTGATTGGTGTTGTGGATCAGTTCATGGTTGCGTGAAGTTCTGGATTGGAATTTGTCACCGCCTTTACTATCCTTTCCAATCCCATCAGCTTTGAAGTCTGTCGTCCTGCTGCTTTGCATGGCAGTTGGAATTAAATTCCAACACTTCCCCTTAATTTCAAATGTTGGGTTTTTTTGTATACCTAGGCATTTTCTGAAATAGTTAAAACTCTTCTGCGTTAATGGCTTTGTCAGTATATTAGCAAACTGCTCTTCTGTCCTGCAGTGCTGCAAAACAATCTCGCCATTATTAACCAGTTCACGTATAAAATGAAATTTTGCATCAATATGCTTTGTTCTCTTATGGAAGACATAATTCTTTGATAAAGGTATCACTGAGCTGTTATCACAATAAATTGTCATTCCTTTGTCCTGCTCATGACATAAATCTCTAGGCATTCTTCTCATCCATACTGTTTGGCATGCTGCTGCGGTTGCTGCCACATATTCTGCCTCTGCTGTTGATAAAGAAACTATTGGTTGCCTCTTGGAAGCCCATGAAATGGCCCCCGATTCCAAATGAAACACATATCCAGATGTGCTCTTCCTTTCATCTACACTTACAGCCCAATCACTGTCCGTGTAACAAGTCAATTTAAAATTTTCAGATGAGGAGTAGAAAATACCATACCCCTTTGTTCCATTCACATGCCTGAGAATTCTCTTGGCTGCCTGCCAATGAGTCTCTTTCGGCCTTTCCATAAATCTGGAGATTAAAATTATAGCATGCATAATATCCGACCTAGTTGCTGTCAAATGCATGAGGCTGCCAACTATACTCTTGTACAACCTTGGATCAAAATCCTTGTTGCTGTCTTCCTTGCTTAATTTTAACCCCATGATAATTGGAGTTATAGTTGCCTTGTTGTTCTGCATGTTGAATCTTTTCAACACTGCTTCAACATATTTTTCTTGGGAAATAAAAATCCCATTTTCATTTTTCTCTACTTCAATTCCAAGAAAATATCTCAAAAAACCCAAATCAGTGATTTCAAATTCACTCTTCATGACTGCTTTAAAATCAACAATGAGAGAAACTTTATTGCCAGTAAAAATTAAATCATCTAAATATAAAAAAAACAATAAGAATCTTACCATCATTTTCTTTTATGTAGATTGTGGGTTCTCCATCACATTTCTCAAATCCATTTTCTGTCAGGTAAGCATCTATTCTGCTGTACCATGCTCTCGGTGCTTGCTTCATCCCATAAAGAGCTTTCTTCAGTTTGCATACTTTGTGCTCTTAGCCTTCAATCTCATAGCCTAGAGGTTGTTCAACATATACCTCTTCTTTCAACACTCCATTCAAGAATGCAGATTTCACATCCATTTGATAAATATTTCATTTATGTTGTGCTGTTATGGACAGCATTGTTCTCACCGTTTCCATCCTTGCAACTGGTGCAAAGGTTTCTTCATAATCTCTACCTTGTTGCTGTTTGTAGCCCTTGACAAGAAGTCTTGCTTTGTGCCTTTCAATCTTGCCTTCAGCATTGCTTTTGGTCTTGTAGACCCATTTTACTCCAATGACTTCTTTGCCTTTAGGGAGGTCCGCTAACTCCCATGTATTACTCTTTTCTATTGCACCAATTTCTTCATTCATTGGTTCAATCCATTTTTCTTCCTTTATATCATCTTCAAAATGAATTGGGTCATCAACATGACAATACAAAGCAAATAAAGAGTTCAGACCGGCATTATCACTTACCTCTCCTTGTTCATAAATCTCACTTAGATTTCTGAATCTCGGTCTTCTTGGTGTACTTGGAGTTCCACTTGAACTCGATGGAGTTTCAGTTCCCTGTGGTGTGCTTGAAGAAGCACTTCCTTGATTTCTCAAGGTTGTTCTATTTCCAGCTTGTGGTGTGGTTTGTTGTGCTTGCGGTGGTGGAGGAGGAGCCACCATAAAAGGGATTATTTGTTGTTGTCCCTTCCTCTTCTTCTTCATGAGACACACATGTCTTCACATTCACCATTTTCTCTAAGCTTCCATCCCAAGCTTCTTCTTCAATACACTGCACATATTTGCTGATTATAGCTTTCTTGGTGGATGGATTATAGAGTTTGTATGCCTTGGACTCATCATTGTATCCAACAAAGATACATTTCTCCCCCTTACTGTCCATTTTAATTCTCAATTGATCTGGAACATGTGCATAAGCCACACATCCAAAAACTTTCATGTGGGTGACATGCTGCTTTATGTTGTTCCACGCTTCTTTCGGAACTCTGTTCAAGACAATTTTAGTTGAGCATCTATTCAAGATGTATGCTACACAATTCGCAACTTCAACCCAATACTCATTTGGAAAATGTTTTGCCTTCAACATACTTCTGACCATGTCCATGATGGTCCTATTCTTCCTTTCAGCAACACCATTTTGCTCAGGTGTGTACCTTGTGGTAAATTGTTTTTGTATGCCATTCTCCCTACAGAAACATAGGAACTCTTTGGAGATGTATTCTCCACCTCTGTCAGTTCTTAGCACTTTGATGTAGTGCCCACTCTACTTCTCAACAAGAGTTTTGAAGTGGCAGAACTTCTCAAACACTTCACTCTTTTGTTTCAATACATACACCCATGTCTTTCTGGTGTAATCATCTATGAATTTCAAAACATATTTGTTGCCAGCTAAAGATGGCATTTGCATTGGTCCACACAAATCTGAGTGGACAATCTCTAAGGGTGTTTTTTCCCTTATACTCTTCCTTGCTAGAAAGCTTTCTCTGTGTTTTTTTCCTAAGATGTAGCCTTCACAAAGGCTGTCTGGTTTCTCAATCAATGGTAATCCTTTTACCATTCCCTTTCTATGGAACAAGTTCACGCCTCCGAAATTGAGATGTCCAAATCTCAAGTGCCATAACCAATTTTCATCTTTCACTTCCTCTTGAAAGACCTCGTGTTACAGCTGCTACATTTCTTCTTTCCTTTAAGTTTGCTCTGAGCATGAGAGGAAATGTCCAATTGCTTGTCATCTGCACCTCTGCAATAACTTTCTTGCTTGGAGGTATGTCCATGATTCTGCACACATCATCTTTAAAAAATACATTGTAGCCTTTGTCAATGCGCTATCCAACGCTCAAAAGATTACATTTCAAGCCAGGTACATAATATACATCTGGCACAAACTTTTGTTCTCCATTTCTTGCCAGGATACTGACTCTGCCTTTTCCCTTGACAAAGATCTTACTATCAGTTCCTATTGTTACTTCAGATATAACACTTTCATCTAGATTGGAAAACATTGTTATGTTTCCAGTCATGTGGTTACTACAACCTGAGTCTAAGAACCATACATCATCTTGTCTATCTTGTGCTACATTACATGTTAACAGTACATTACTCTGGTTCTTATTTTCTTTTGCAAAATTAGCATTCTTCCCATTATGCATGTCATTTTGTTTTTTCCTACATTCATTAACATAGTGCCCATATTTCTTGCAATAATGACATTGGACTTGGGATTTATCATACCTTTGTCCATGAGCTTGGTGTTGGCTTGAGCTTTCATTTTGGTTCTGATTGCTGCTTCTTCCACTCAAACTTGCAGGGCTGTTTCTCCCTCTGTTTTAGCTTCTGCCTCTTCCTCTGTTGTTTGCTTTGCCTTGACCTCTGCTTCAGCCAAAAGACATTTGAGTCTTGAAAGCTTGTTCCAATGAGGAATTTGTTCCTCTGTTTATTCTATGTTCATGAGACATCAGGGATGCACTCAACTCATCCACTGTAAATTGTGAGAGATCATTTGTCTCTTCTATTGCCACTACTATGGCATCAAATCTTGAGGGTATACTTCTCAATATTTTCTCCACAATTCTTCTTTCTTCAAGCATATCTCCATGAGACCTTATCTGGGTAACCAACCCAATAACATGAGTGAAAAATGAGTCTATATTTTCTGACTCTTTCATACAGAGAGTTTCAAAATCTCTCCTCAGCATTTGCAGTTTTGCTGTCTTCACCTTCTCCATGCCTTGATAGGCTGTCTTGAGAATATCCCATGCCTCCTTAGACTTTGTTGCTACTGCAATCCTTGGGAAAATACTCTCATGTATAGATTGAAAAAGATAGAAGAGGGCTTTGGAGTCCTTCTTCCTATTATCTTTTAACAAATCTTTTTCGCTGTTATCAAAGCAGCGAACGCTGCTACATCTGCTGGTTCTGGGTAGCCATTCTCAACTTGCTCCCATATGTCCTATGAAGTAAACAAGGCTCTCATAGTGATAACCCAATATTCATGATTCTTCCCGTTAAACTGTGAAAGTTGAGGATTTGTCAGACTAGTGCTTGCTGCTGCCATCGTGACTGTGCAAACCAGACAATCTTCTTGACTGTGTTAAAAAAAAAACAAACAAACAAAAGCTTTCTCTACTAGGGAAATCCACTTCAACAAACTTCTTACAACTTTTGCAGTGAAGAGCGATCTCTTCTTCTTTCACTGAGCGCCTAGACTAGCTCTGATACCATGTTGGAATTTTCTGAGTAATTCCTTAACATACACACGAATAAAACATTTCCTCTACTTGCAACACAGAGATAAAATAAAGATTAAATTGCAGGCACAGAGAGATGACGTATAACACTTCTATTTCATTAAAAACATAAACTCTGTTACAAAATGAAATTCTTCAGAACTTCTATTGTTCTCGATTCACACAATAAAATTGTTTCTGTCAGCTGCTACAACAACACAACGTTTTAGCAACAAAACTTCTCTCTCTCTCTGTTTTCTCTGTTTCTCTGTTTCTGCCTTCAGACAAGAAATTACAATACACAATAACACAATACAATGCACTCACGGCATATATATATGACATTATAATATATATATATATCATGTTTATAATATATATAACCAAATTTATAACATAAAGTACAACCGTAAATAAAATTAACCCGGTGTTAAAAACTCTAAAACATTGTGCAGGAAATAAATAAAAAATTACAATAAAAAAAACTTTATTCCCTTGTGGTTTCTGGGGCTGCTTGGAGTTCATTTCCATGGGTTCTTTTTACCCCCCGTAACTACTTTAATTTGTAAAGAGGTGGGTCCACAGATGGGTGACGTCATTCATTTCGGGGGCTACTTTCCACTTTGCTCCTCAAGGTTTGATGTCCCCCAGAATGGTGTCGACGGTGCAATAAATGTGGTTGGCAGAGAAATGAATGTTGGTTGGTGTTGTGGATCAGTTCATGGTTGCGTGAAGTTCTGGACTAGAATTTGTCACCGCCTTTGCTGTCCTTTCCAATCCCATCAGCGTTGAAGTCCGTGGTCCTGCTGCTCTGCATGGCAGTTGGAATTAAATTCCAACACACCTCTCGCTTTATAATGCATTTAGCAGTGGTTAACCTTTGTCTTTATAATGCATTTAGCAGTGATCTTTTCACTAATTGGTAGCTTAATATCTCTTAAATTTTAGTAGAGATTGATAATCATTAATATTTTTAGATTTTAATGAATATTAATTATTATTATTATTATATTAAGTTTTAGTGCAGATTAATTATCATCATCATTATATTTATTATTACTGATTATTAAGCTGACAATTTTACATATAAATAGAACATTTAATGGCCCATAAATTCCCCTTATCCTATCTTTCGATGTTGACGTGTTGATTGACGAAACATCCGAATGCTGTGATCTTTTGACTATTAATGTGGCGGGACATCTCACTGCTTATAGATTCATCATTAATCAAATTTTGAAAGGATGCTTTCACTAGTTGGCAGCGTAACACGACTGTTAATATATTCATCGTTCAAATTTATCTCAAATTAAAGCTCATATATGAAAATGGTGACGTGTTGATCTAGCAAATATTCGTATGCCTTATCAATAAATCTTCCATTGACCCATTCTCCATAGTTTGTTGTACTTTCATTTTCTTATTTCCCATTCTGTCTTTTCAAATTGAAAATTGCAGCAAGGGAATTCGGATTTTCTCCATTCCAAGCACGTAGAGATACACAAAAGTTGACGTAATAGCTGCAAAAACTTGCCAATTCAGTGGACTTACATCTCCGAAATGCCGTCTAGGTGCATTTGGCAGATGGAGAGCACTTTCTTTCTATTTTCAAACAACTTTCGTGTCAAACAATTGAGAAAAGTCATGTTGAGTCTGAATTTATTATATAGATGTCCTCGCGCATTCTCAAGAAAAATCGTGAGTGGTTGCCATCCATCAGAATCGCTTTCAGTCCTATATTATTCAGGCCTATCATCTGTATCTTACGATGTGCGTTTTCACTACATTAAAAATTCCATTCGCACACTGTCCAAAGTGACACAGCTCTACCTTTAGTCAAGCATTCCATCTCTCCAACACACACAGGATCTTAAAATACCCGAAAATCATAACAGCCAATGGTTGGTAACCTTCTTCTACATTTCAATTCATATGAATATCAAAGAAACTGGATTTCCCAAGTACTGAAAATCTAAAAGGTTCACACCGACAAATCTCCCTCGTTCTCCTACTTTCCATTAAAATAATTATGAAAGATGACTGTAATTTCAATTTAGGTAAATTTCTAATTCTTGAAATAGGAATGGTTAGAAGTTTGCATTTTCTAGCTCTAGTTTCTTATCAATGGTGAAAAGTTATATAGACATAGTTGGAATACAATTGAATATTTACATGTAAGCGTAGACTCTCACGGGTCACCGTGGAAAATAAGTATGTGTACTCAGTTATAA
This sequence comes from Pinus albicaulis, assembly GCA_034641835.2. Classification (NCBI taxonomy): domain Eukaryota; kingdom Viridiplantae; phylum Streptophyta; class Pinopsida; order Pinales; family Pinaceae; genus Pinus; species Pinus albicaulis. The sequence goes on from CM076578.1 coordinate 1,015,509,046, forward strand.
TACAAGTTATTTAGTGATGTCATGTCGAAGTATAAATTATTATATTTTATATTATTAATTGTTATTTTGATATAATTTAAAATATTTATTTATATTTTTGTTTTTATTATGGGAATGGGCAATTGGGTCTATTTCGTACTAAGATGACATGGAGTAGAAATATTGGGTTGATTTCAATTGTTGTCACTATAATTTTGTATGTTTTTTTGGAAAATATTAGTATATCTTAAATATCTCCTTAGATAACACTTTATTTTCATGACCATGACTAATTAACGTGTCCATGGCGCTATTATCTTTTTTTTAATAAAATATTTTCATTTTTTTATAAATTAAAAATAATAAAAATAAACATTCTCTTATCATTGTTTTTATAACCAACATAGATCCATCTTAAATACAAATTTAACATGAGTTTAGAGAGATCAAATTTCTTCACCTGCAAATTTATTTAGAGTGCAAAATACAATGTGTTATTTTTCATTGTTTAAATTGTATTTTTAAATGCTAAGTAGAATATATATAGGACCAAATAAACATTTTAATCATAAAAAACTTAATCTTTATTTAAATTTATTGTTGAAATATTTTTGAAAAGTTTAATATCTAAACATCTTACTCACACATTTTTTTTTACTTATAATTACTTTACAACATATTCATTTTTTAAAATACAATAGATATTATTTTCCTATTTATAACCTAAATTTTATTTTTTATTTTTATTTTTTTGGGTAAGGGAATGGATGGACTATTAAACTACATTTAATGGGTTGTAGAATAAACTCCTTACTCAATAAAAAAATAATTATACTAAGATATTTTTTAAAAAAGTCTAATTTAAAAAATGTTAATTATAAGTTAAAAAGATTAAAATAAATTTAAAGGCTGTGATTTGTAAACGGAAAATATTAACAAACATACACATGGGAAAAAAAAATTATCACACCTATGATTTGTCCCGAGATAGGGAATTCAAGCGCGGACACACCGACAAGCTGCACATGCTTCATGCCCCACCAGTAGCAGAAGTGTTTCATTCATCGACAAAAGCAGCTAATCGATCTCCTCGCCTAGCCCCATCCTTCCTGAGATTGCCGGATTTCGTCGGACCATGCAATGTGTGGGAATTGATGCTTGAAATTCATGTATAATGATATTGATGCACTCGATGGAAATCTCACCAGAAATGTAGCTCCATGTATTACTTAGATAAGTTGTATAATTTGATGTGTGTTCATATGGTGTAGAAAATTCATGAATAAATATTTGTTGGCATTCATTCATGAGAAATATCCTAAACATGGTTGCATTCTTTGCAGTGAGTCCATATTTCAAGATTTTATCAAACTTTTGGATTGGTTTTTAAAATTAGTTTAATTGGCTTGACTGCACTCACGGAGAAAAACTCTAAAATCCTTAGATACGATATTACAATTATGAATGAAGACGTGGATTGGTTTTGTTTTTAAAACTAGTTTAATTGGGTTGACTGCACTCACGGAGAAAAACTCTAAAATCCTTAGATACGATATTACAATTATGAATGAAGACGTGGTTAAGGCTACTATTTTTTGTCCAAAACATAGTAGGCCACGCTAGGCTCTTTGCTATAAGAAAAACATGTGAATCTGCTCGAAGACGAGAAATCAATAATTTAGTATTAAAGTGTTATAAAGAACAAGCTAGCCAACTACGTCAGTCTTAAATAGAATGATACTTAATATTGTTCTTATCTTTATTTTATTCTGGAATCATAATTAGGACTTGCGACAATATATCTTCCAGCGCTCAAGGATCATAACTTCCATGCATTGTATACATCCAATAGCTCTCGTGCCCCCACAAAGGCTTACTGACAATATCCCTCATCTCCCTAGCTATATAAACAAGAAATAGATTTATCTAAACAAGCAATAGGTATGTCTCACAACTTCCCTCCCCTACTATTTCTCTGGGAACGCTCAATAGTACCAGCATACTTACCTACTTATACTAACTTATTTTAAAGCTGAAACATGTGTTTTCGTATCGGGAAGAATGAATCAATACTTCCAGAAATACATCCATTATGGTGAAGACTTCCCTTACATTCAATAGTTCCTTCAGCCTATGTAAATAATCCCCTTCCATCTATCAAGGATCAAAATTTTCATCAATACTTCCAACTGAAATAGTTACTTACTTGTTGCTTATAGCATCTTATATGGATCTCAATAAGTTTTTGAACAAACAGTTGGATGATCTACGAGCTCTGTCGGATCAAAATTTGTTGCTCTCTCTGATGAGGCCGCCATCTCTGTTGCTTATGTTTCCTTAGCTGGTTTTGAAACTGACTGTGAGATGGAAACTGCTACAACTTAATATAGCAATTTCCACTACAATCACTTCTGAATCTGGATGTGTTTCTTATGCTGCTTCTGGTGGATCTGCGGAAACTGGGATTGTTTCCTGTATATATGATTTTCTTGCTTATTCCATTATATCCGCCTCTTCTACTAGTGATGCTTCCACTGCAACAATTGATGGTTTTGCAATTGGTTTAGATGTTGGTGATAATGCTTCAAATGTTATTGAATAAACTCGTTATAAATAAATCGTTATAAATAAACAACATTTACTCATGGATGAATGAGTCATAGATAAACATTTGGCTCAAGCTCCACTCCTCGCTACAAGCGTGACTAGCCGTTTTCCATGCTAAGTATAATTTACAACTTATGTTTGAAATGAACGATTCAGATTTAAAATTTTAATAAGTGAAGTTATTGATGGAAATTTGATACCTAGAACAAATGTATAGAAGCAAAGTTCCCCAACTCAACACAAAGAAATGAGAAATTTGGACAAAGAGGATATGGAGAAAAGCTCGTTTTCATTAACCATAAAAACACATAAAAAATTAAGAACTTCTTCGTAACCACAAATGAATACTCAAAACTCCATACTGCTTTTTTACAAACTCGTTTTTTTAATACGTATTTGTGTTTCATAACATACGTATACTTATTTAAACATTGCATACGCTGTCAAAAATGTTCTTCGTAGAATGCATGCCGCCCAAAACACAAATACTCGTTTTTGCCGTTTTCTCTCTGTCATTTTCTCTTCCGCCTCTCTTAATTTCTTTCTCAAACTCTCTTCTATTTCTTCTAACCTTAAAATGAACTACTGTTCATCATATTTATAAGCAAAAAACATTTTTGACTTATAATATAAAAAATACAAATATCTTCTAATGCATATCTGCGTATTGAATGCACAGGAAGCGGTGGGAGTTAACGTGCTGCCTTTGGGAAAATGAATTCCGCTGTCTGCAGGCTCAATAACTTCTGCAAATTTAATGCATAGTGGAGTGCAATAAATAAAGCATGACTTTCAGGCATCCGATATTTTTGAAATATCTACAGTGGATCTGATTTCTGTCCAGCTGTTTATGTTGCAGTTGGAATTAAATTCCAACACTCCCCCTTAATTTCAACTGCTGGGTTTTTCACCATACCCAGGCATTCTCTGAAATGATCAAAACTTTTCTTTGTCAATGGTTTTGTCAAGATGTCAGCTAGCTGATCCTCTGTTCTGCAGTGCTGCAAAACAATCTCACCATTGTTAACCAATTCACGTATGAAGTGAAATTTGGTGTCTATATGCTTTGTCCTTTTATGAAAAACAGAGTTTTTAGACAATGCTATTGCCGAGCTATTGTCACAGTAAATGGTTGTGCCCTTTTCTTGTCCATGACACAAATCTCTAAGAACTCTTCTCAGCCACACTGCTTGGCATGCTGCTGCTGTTGCTACCACGTACTCTGCCTCTGCTGTTGATAAAGCCACAATTGGTTGCTTCTTGGAAGCCCATGAGATGGCTCCCGATCCCATATGAAACACATATCCCGATGTGCTTTTCCTATCATCAACACTTCCAGCCCAATCACTGTCAGTGTAACCTATCAACATGAAACTTTCAGAAGAGGAGTAAAGTATACCAAACCCCTTCGTTCCATTCACATACCTTAGAATCCTCTTGGCTGCCTGCCAATGAGTCTCTTTCGGTCTTTCCATAAATCTGGAGATTAAACTCACAGTGTGCTTAATGTCCGGCCTAGTTGCAGTCAAGTACATAAGGCTGCTAACTATGCTCTTGTACAATTTTGGATCAAAATCCTTGCTGCTGTCTTCTTTGGTCAATTTCAACCCCATTACAGTTGGAGTCACAGCTGCCTTGCTGTTCTGCATGTTAAATCTCTTCAACACTGCTTCTACATATTTACCTTGGGAAATGAAAACACCATTTTCACTTTGGTCTACCTCAATTCCAAGAAAATATCTTAAGAAGCCCAAATCAGTCATTTCAAATTCACTTTTCATGACTGCTTTAAAATCAGCAATGAGAGAAGCATCATTGCTTGTAAAGATTAAATCATCTACATATAAAACAACAATAAGAATCTTACCGTCATTCTCCTTTATGTAGAGTGTGGGTTCACCATCACACTTCTCAAACCCATTCTCAATCAGATAAGCATCTATTCTGCTGTACCATGCTCTTGGAGCTTGCTTGAGCCCATAAAGAGCCTTCTTCAATTTGCAAACTTTATGCTCTTGGCCTTCAACTTCATAGCCTGGAGGTTGTTCAACATAAACCTCTTCTTTCAACACTCCATTCAGGAATGCAGATTTAACATCCATCTGATAAATCTTCCATTTGTGTTGTGCCGCAATAGACAACATTGTTCTGACTGTTTCCATCCTTGCTACTGGTGCAAAGGTTTCATCATAGTCTTTGCCTTGTTGCTGCTTGTAGCCTTTCACAACAAGTCTTGCTTTATGCCTATCAATCTTGCCTTCGGCATTGCTTTTGGTCTTATAGACCCACTTAACTCCAATGGCATCTTTGCCTTCAGGGAGGTCCACTAACTCCCATGTTTTACTCTTCTCAATTGCACCAATTTCTTCATTCATTTCTTCAATCCATTTATCTTCATTTACAGCATCTTCAAAATGAACTGGGTCATCAACATGACAATATAAAGCGAATAATGAATTCATACCGGTATTGTTACTTACCTCTCCTTGTTCATAAATCTCATTCAGATTTCTGAATCTTGGTCTTCTTGGTGTGCTTGGAGTTCCATCCGAACTTGAGGGTATTTCTGATCCCTATGGTGTGCTTGGAGAAGCACTTCCTTGACTTCTCAAGGCTATTCGAATTCCAGCTTGTGGTGTGGTTTGTTGTACTTGCTGTGGTGGAGGAGGAGCCACCAAAGAAGGGTTATTTGCTGCTGTCCCTTCCTCTTCTTCTTCGTGAGACACAATTGTCTTCACATTCATTGTCTTCTCTAAGCTTCCATCCCAAGCTTCATCTTCAATGAACTGCACATCTCTGCTTACTATCAATTTCTTGGTCAATGGATTATAGAGTTTGTATGCTTTTGACTCATCACAATAGCCAATAAAGACACACTTCTCCCCCTTATTGTCAAGCTTCTTCCTTAGCTGATCCGGTACATGTGCATATGCTACACAACCGAATACTCTCATGTGAGTGACAGTTTGCTTTTGACCACTCCATGCTTCTTCTGGTATTTTGTTCATGACAGCTTTAGTTGGGCATCTATTCAAGATGTAAACTGCGCAAGTGACAGCTTCTGCCCAATACTCATGCGGTAAGTGTTTTGCCTTCAGCATACTTCTGACCATGTCCAGAATGGTCCTATTCTTCCTTTCTGCAACACCGTTTTGCTGAGGTGTGTACCTCGCGGTGAACTGCTTTTGTATGCCATTCTCTCTGCAAAAACGCAGAAAGTCTTTGGAGATGTACTCTCCACCTCTATTTGTTCTGAGCACTTTGATGTAATGCCCACACTGTTTCTCAACAAGAGTTTTGAAGTGGCGGAATTTCTCAAACACTTCACTCTTCTGTTTCAGCATATACACCCATGTCTTTCTGGTGTAATCATCAATGAAAGTTAAAACATATTTATTTCCAGCAAATGATGGTATTTGCATCGGTCCACACACATTAGAGTGAACAATTTCCAATGGTGCTTTTGCCCTTATACTCTTTCCTGCTGGAAAGCTTTCTTTGTGTTGCTTGCCTAAGATGCAACCTTCACAAAGGCTGTCCGGTTTTTCGATCAATGGAAATCCCTTTACCATTCCCTTTCTGTGCAACAGATTCAAGCCTCCGAAATTGAGATGTCCAAATCTCAAGTGCCACAACCAATTTTCATCTTTCACTTGTTCCTGAAAGACTTCTTGTGTGACAGCTGCAATAGTTCTACCTTCCTTCAAATCTGCCCTGAGTTTGAGAGGAAACATCCTATTGCTGGTCATCTGCACCTGTGCAATGATCTTCTTACTTGGAGGTATGTCTTTGATTGTACACATATCATCTTTGAAGAACACATTGTAACCTTTGTCAATGAGCTGTCCAATGCTCAAAAGATTACATTTCAGACCAGGTACATAGTATACCTTTGGCACAATCATCTGTTCTCCATTTCTTGCTCGGATACTGACTCTGCCCTTACCCTTGACAGATATCTTGCTATCAGTTCCTGTTGTTACCTCAGATTTCACATTTTCATCCAGATTGGCAAACATTTCAATATTTCCAGTCATGTGATTACTACAACCTGAGTCTAAGAACCAAAAATCATCTTGTTTGTCTTGTGCAATGTTACATGCTAACAGCACAATCTTTGGATTCTTATCTTCTTCATTTGAAAAATTAGCATTCTGCCTACTATTCATGTCATTTTTCTTTTTCCTACATTCATTGGCATAGTGCCCATATTTCTTACAATAATGACACTGGACTTGGGATTTGTCATACCTTTGTCCATGAGCTTGCTGTTTGCTTGAACCTTCATCTTGGTTCTGATTGCAGCTCCTTCCGCTTGTGCTTGCAGGATTATTTCTGCCTTTGTTTTGGCTTCTTCCACGACCTCTGTTATTTGCTCTGCCTCGACCTTTTCCTTGGCCAAAAGACATCCGAGTCTTGAATGCTTGCTCAAAAGAGGAATCTGTTCCTCTACTCAGTCTGTGTTCATGAGACATAAGAGAAGCACTCAGTTCATCTACTGTGAACTGTGAGAGATCCTTTGTTTCTTCTATTGCTACCACAACAGCTTCAAACCTTGAGGGTAAACTTCTCAAGATCTTCTCTACAATCCTTCTTTCTTCAAGAATTTCACCATGAGATCTAATTTGGGTTATCAACCCAATAACCTGAGTGAAGAATGAATCTACTGTATCAGATTCCTTCATGCTGAGTGTTTCAAAGTCTCTCCTCAACATCTGCAACTTTGCAGTCTTCACCTTCTCCATGCCTTGATAAGCAGTTTTGAGAATATCCCATGCTTCTTTGGATTTTGTTGCTGCTGCAATCCGTGGGAAAATACTTTCATGCACTGATTGGAAGAGAAAAAAGAGGGCTTTGGCATCCTTCTTCCTGTCATCCTTCAACTGGTCTCTTTGTGCTACTGTCAAAGCAGCCAACGCTGCTGCATCTGCAGGTTCAGCATAACCAGTGTCAACCAGCTCCCATATTCCTTGAGAAGCAAACAATGCTTTCATTGTTATGGACCAATAACTGTGATTTTTCCCATTAAACTGTGGTAGTTGGGAATTTGTCAAACCAGTTCCAGCATCTGCCATATTAACTGTAAAAATCAAGAAAAGATACTGACTGTATAATTAAAACAAGAAAAAACTTTCTCTGTTGGAGAAAATCTGCTCAAATAACCTTCTTACAGCTCCTGCAGTGAAAAACAAACTCTGTTTTTGACTCACTGAGCGCCTAGACCAGCTCTGATACCATGATGGAAATTTCTGATAATTTTGAACAAAACAGAGGAAGCAAAGTTTCTCAACTCAATACAAAGAAATGAGAGAAATCTGGACAAAGAAGATATGGAGAAAAGCTCTGTTTTTATTAACCATAAAAATGAAAATAAAAATTACAAACTTCTTCAGAACTACAGTTCTGGAATAAATAAAAACTCCATACTCTGTTTTTACAAACTCTGTTTTTTAACACAGATTTGTGTTTCAGCAATAGACAGACAGTTGTTGAAACACGTGTTTCAACAACAGGCAGACAGTTGCTGAAACACAGATACAGTTGCTGAAACAGCCTGTAGAATGCATGCTGCTCCAAAAACACAGCGACTCTGTTTTCTTGTTGTTTTCTTTGCTCTGTCTTCTTCTCTGCCTTCTTCAATTTCTCAAACTCTCTTCTATTTCTTCTAACCTTAAAATGAACTACTGTTCATCATATTTATAAGCAAAAAACATTTTTGACTTATAATATAAAAAATACAAATATCTTCTAATGCATATCTGCGTATTGAATGCACAGGAAGCGGTGGGAGTTAACGTGCTGCCTTTGGGAAAATGAATTCCGCTGTCTGCAGGCTCAATAACTTCTGCAAATTTAATGCATAGTGGAGTGCAATAAATAAAGCATGACTTTCAGGCATCCGATATTTTTGAAATATCTACAGTGGATCTGATTTCTCCGTTCATATTACGAGGCTGCAGCTTGAATTAAATTCAACAATTATTAGATATTAGAAAGTATTTACAAGTAAATATTACACATTGTATTAATAATTTTTTTGTTTAAAATGAATTATTAAGATTTGTAGGTTTAAATTATGTAGTTTCCACAATTTTATAGTTCCAGGTGTTTTTAGATCTAAATTTATTTATATATTTAAAATTGCAAAAAGTTATAACATGGAGTGGAATTGAATCATTATATTTCTACTCAATTAACCAGTATAGATATATTTTAACTATTTATCTAGCAAGAAGTATAGATATATTTTAACTATTGATCTAGTAAGAGTGGAGAGATTCCACTTAATCATGGATCTAGAAAAAGCATAGAAGGATCAAATCTCTTGATTTGCAAACATTTTTGGGGATTGAGAGATTTTATTTATGGATTTCATTGTCCACGTTAAAGCTTTTTTTCTATTAATATATTTTTAAATACATCAATATTACTTTCAATTAACTCTTCTTTTTGCACCCTAAAATATGGCATTGCGTTTTATATATATATTATATATATATATATATATATATATATATATATATATATATATATATACACACACACTAAATTTGATATTAAAATAAATTAATTAACATGGATATTAAAATGGTTAATATATATATATATATATATACTAAATTTGATATTAAAATAAATTAGTTAACATGGATATTAAAATGGTTAATTTATATACGCATAAACTGAAATATGAATACTATCAAAATTATTTGTTTTTTTTGTTTTGAATACTTTAAAAGAGTTTTGAAAGTCTATATAAAATTATCTTATTTATATCGATATGGAAATATTTTATTTATAAGTGAGATTGAGAGTGAAAAATTTTACCATATCGCCTTTGTATTGGGTTGTAATATCAACAACCAATAAAGAAAACACCATTAGAGTGGAAGTAAGTTTTATAATACTTTTAAGTAAAACGAACCAAATATGTATATCTATTTTTTATTTTCATTATAGTCGACATTATTTTGTATTTTAAATAATATTTTATTTTTATTTTAAAAGGGATATGTGTCAACTCCATGTTGAGCATGAACAAAATTACACAATTTTTATTTTGATTATAGTCTACATTATTTTTTATTTTAAAAGTGATATATGTGAACTCCATGCTGAGCACAAACGAAATTACACGTCACTCTCATACTGAGTTGTAGAATTAAGCTCTCGACTCAAAAACTAAAATTTAAATTAATTATACAATATCAATTTTTTTTACTATATTATTAAAAAATATATTATTTAATATAAAAATAATTCAAATATTTTTTTTAAATATTTTTAGAGGCTAATATATACAAAAACTATATTTTATTATTTAAAATTATTATTACCTTTTTGTGTCAATCCACTCTAAGGATTTTTCTATGTCCACCCATTCCATGGATATACTAGCACAATCACATTTATAAATGTAGTTGATATACACCAATTGGCTGGAAAATGCTATCGATTGTTGTATATCAATGATATTTACTATGGTGTTTGTGCTAGTAGATGACCAACACACATAAAGTGGATTTGTAGACCATGATTCAATGTGGTTCATCTTGGCTTATTATGGTTAAAAATTGTTGTTAAGGGTTGACAATGATTATTAAGTGTTGTTGATGGTTGATGATGGTTGACCATGGGTGACTAAGGTTGAAGAGAATTTATTAAAGTTTACCATGGTTGACTAAGGTTGATCGTGGACAACCATTAATAATAATATATTTATGTTATATTAATATAACAATGTTACACTAATTTTTATGATTGTTACATTCACATTATATTAATGTTGATTTTTTTTCCTATGTGGTTCATAGTCCCTGGAGATCGATGACCACTACGTCCTCAGAAATATTTGCACTAGGAAGATCTACCTGAAAGGGTTACTTCATGTCGTCTCAACCACAAAGTATGACCCCAAGAGTGGTGAGAGAATTGTACCTGTGACCTCTCAATAGTAAAGGTATTTTAACAATGGGCACTCGACCAATTGAGGTAACCCTTGGGGCTACATTACATTTATATTGATGATTGTTACATTGTTACATTCACGCTAAATTAGTGTTGACCATTTTACTTTTAAAATGTAGCACCTGCCAAAACTTCAACAAAACAAACCCTGTTTAGCATTATGTTTTGTAGTCTATTCCCTCTTTGAATAGAAAGTAAATGGTATGTTTTAAATCGAGATAGAGTTCAACCCACGACAGAGTTTTTTCCTTGATTCAGTCTTCCATCCATTAAAGGGAGGAAGCAGTCATTATAGTTTTGGCTATTGATTAGGGATACGGGATGTTCAACTAGTCTGCTCGACCTTGGATACTCGGTTGGGCTCATGCGACTAATCTGTTGTGGCTTCTCAGCTGCTTGGCTAGTAAAATGGGCTTGGCGACTAATCGAATGGGCTAATCGAATGAGACTAATCACAAGGAGATGGAGGGGCCTGATCGAATGGGACTAATCCAATTGGGGGAAGGGGACCAATCCATGGGGTTACTCAAAGGGGCCTAATCCACTAAGCTCCCTCAATTCGTTGATAGTTTCTCCCAAATGGGATTGTCAGCTCTACAATACTGAACCCCTGGAAAATGAATTAGTGTTAATTATGGTTAGTTCATGCTAGGGCGGGAGACGACCCTTTATTGGGCCAAGATGTTACATGAATGTTAATATGAATGTTACATTAATATTACAGTAATGGTTGCATTAATGGTTGACGAGGGTTGTTGGGGTTGAATATGGTTGATAAGGTTGACCATGGTTGATTTAGGTAGACTTTGGTCAACTAAGTTTGAGCTTGCTTGAGTATGGTTGGCTATGGTTGACTAGGGATATAAATGATAAATTATGGTGGACTAAACATGACCATCGATGACCATGTTTACCATGTTGAACTTAGTGACCGTGGTGATTATGGGTGACCATAATTGAGCTTATTGCACAAAGTTTAACAATGGTTAGATATGGATGACCATGGAGGAACATGGTTGACCATGTAGACCACCTAGTCATGTTTGACCATGGTTAATTATCCATGTTGACTATGGCTAAGTATTTTTGAACTACATGTTGGGTGCAGGAATTACACTTAAGCAAAATCCTCAACACTTAATCTGTCAACCTAGGGGATCCATAAACTTAGAGACGAAGCATAGGAAATGCCAGAGATGGTATGAATCTTCCTAATATAAATCCCTACTTTGTTTAAAGGAAATATTGTAGAATCAAATTAAGAGAAAAAGGCAACTTGAACCATCAAAATAATCTAAGACTGGAACGAGGAAGAATGCATTTGCAAGAGAGAATTAAAGATAAAAGGCAATCACTCTAGCTAATTATTGTTTAACTAATGAGCGTGTGTTTTTATTTAGTAAAGACACTTAGCAGTATCATCAGATGAGCCCTTAAACCTCCTCTTTTAGAGATTTCCTTCTTTCCCTAATATGTCCTGCACTTTCGCAGTCTGCTTGCACTAGTGTAGGAACAGAGATTTATGCAGAAGGTATAAATGGTGTCTTTACTAAAGGATTTTTACTTCATGCAAGGGCTTGAACTTTTCCAGGTTCGAAGCACTTAGATCCCGTGACAAGAAACTAGTTCTTGCACCGGATCAGAGCTTCCTGCACTTAGCATTTAATTTTTAAAATGAGTGCTTAATTATTGCAAGTGCTATTATACTGTTAAATCAAATTGCACATATAAAAAGTGAATGTTTATGATCTTAACAGAGTGCAGGAATAAAGAAACAATCAATATGCATTTATCCTATCATGAGAATTTAATGAAAGAAAGAAGATTGCGGAAAGTAGACTAAGAAGGTTCGCTGCATCACACCAACGTGCACTGGTGCAAGTTCATTTCTCCTGCTTGGACCAGGCGGGGAAAACCAATCAAATAGAATTGCAGAAAAGGAGATATCACACCAACGTGCACTGGTGCAGGGTTATTTCTCTTTCTTGGACCAGGCGAAGGAAAACCAATCTGAAATCAAGTGTAGGAAAGGAAATTGCAGGAAAAGGAAATTTATCTACTTCACACAACGGATCTTCTTTCACTCAGACATGAATGCATGTGCTTAAAATTAAATCACACTTGATAATGTAAACACAAATTACAGGAAAACGAGAAATGGGGTAAACGTGTTGGGTTGGCTGGGCCCTAGCCAACCACCACATTTCCCTTTTAAATAAAAATGCTGCACAATACCTTAATCAATTCATCAGCTCAAATACAGAAACACAATTTGGAAACATGAGGCGGAGCTCCCTTTTATTAATTCACTGAGGCAAGTACATACATAATACATCGTCCAACCTAGATTCGGGCGATAACAAAATACAACAACCTAGTATTGCCTCTCTAGCTATGTCTCTGTTCTCCTTTGCTATCAAAAACTTCCCCTAGTCCTATTTACATTCTACATTATATAGATCTTTGATCAAAGGCCAAAATAGATCATTCAACCGATTACATAACCAAACACAGAATTTAGCTTTTCGGCCTTCAAAATTAGATAGTTTAGCAAAACTGGCCGTAGCCAATCTCCAACTTTCATCCTTCACAAATTTGGTCTCGGTTTCCTTTGGATCGATCTCGCTGTCGTGGCTGAAGCTGCTCAAAATGAGGTGGTGATTAAGGAGGTTCATATCTACTACAAGGATTTGTTGTGCTGGCAACGGTGCATGATCTGATCTTGCACTAGGATCAGCAATCACGGTAAGTACTCTAACTACCAAATAAACATTGGAGATATCGATAAGTTACAAAGAGTGATTAAAAGTAAGAAATCATGTAATAAATAATTAATTAATGCTAAGTTGAATTAAAAATATGAAAAATAAATTTTATATGAAATATGTCACCGTGCTTGGACTGGTGCAAGATGAGGGTGCATAAAAGACTAGGTAAAACAACGGTAAATGGTTATGATTTAGGAAGGGGAAAATGGAAAAAAAGAGAGCAAATTAGGGGGCTAACATCCTCCCATCCCTAAGATGTTGTGTGTCCTCATACAACTCTTTACCTTCGCAAGAAATCTTCAAAACTTTGAGCATTCTAGCTCAATCCTGCTCTGACATACTGACATCATCCTGCAATGTTTCAGACTTCTTCTTTCTGATGTTTTTTAGCTTCTTTGTCACCTATTTAAGTAGCTTGAAACATTCACAGCTCGTTACTTCCAAACTCTAACTTCTCCTTTCTTTTTCTGGATCTTCGCAGTTAATTCTTCTTTAATATATTCTTTATCCTCCTACGCTTTAGCTATGAGCTGTTCTAAGTTCTGCACTTCAAGCTCTAGTTCAACTATCCGAGCAGCAGGATTTACCAAATCTTCTTCTTCTTCTGTCTCGACAGGGGCTGTGTCTTCCCCAGGAACCTCAGTATCCCTCATGGTTTCAGCAAACACTTCTTCCTCTTCTTCTTCTTCTAGTTCTTCTTCTTCTTGCACTGGTGCAGAAGGGGATGCAACGTCCTGTGGGGACTGTGGTTCTTTTCCTGCACTAGATTATTCATTCTTTTTCCGAACCATTTTAATGAAATCGGAAAACAGAGTGTCATCTTCAACCTCTACATATTTTTCTGCGTCTGCAAGGACTGACAGGTTGTCTTCTTCTGGTTTTGTGCCGGTACTGGTGTCGTAGAAGGAGTCTCTTCAACAGGTGCACTAGTTGTCTTCTTATTTGGAGATGGGGCCCTTTCTTCTGTTAATTTTTCAGGTCATTTCCTTTTTTCACTGGTGCAAGCAGGACTCCCCTTTACATTCTTACTTAGACCCTTGCTTGTGTTGGCGGGGTACTCTATCTCCTTTCCAATATTTGTCTTTTTATGTTGCTATTTTAACAGCGCCTCCCAGGTCATGCCTTTAACTTCAAATTGTTTCTGGACCAAAATATTTATTAGGTCATGGTGATATAACTTCTTGTGGACCTAGTCTACCCGTCTGTCCCGCACACCCTTGGCCATTTTTTCCAATCTCTTTAGCAAAAAATGGGGGAAATTAATCCTCCACCGAGCGTGCCGGCTGGCTTCTAAATGCTGAAACATCCTAAAATGGTACACAAAAGTGAGGGAGTACCTTCTCTCACAGGTTACGAGTTTTTGTAGGATGAAAAGGAGGTCCCGCCACTGTCCCAGCAGGACACTGCGCGTAATTCCTTTCTTCCAATATACCTTCATCTTCTTATCAATGATGAAACACTGCCATCGCTTCCTTTCTAGTTTATGATTTTTAAACCACTGCTCACTAGTATTTTTCAAGCCTGTCATTGCTGCTATAAATTCTTCTGTAACCTCAAATTTTAGAGGCCCAATTTTTACTCGGCCATTTTTGAAATTTCTGGCAAACTATAGGGCCACTTCACTGTTGTGCCCGTCAAAATTTTGCAAGAATTGAAGAAAGCCTGAGTCTCACAATAGTGCAAGACTATTGCAATACTCAGTAGTCTATTCTACCATACTGAGAGATGAAGGTCCGCTTCGAACAGGCGGCATCGCTGCTTAACGGTTATGAACAGTCAAGAATTTACATGCAACACTGGTAAAATTGGTTCTTATAGATAGGGATCCAACCGTCCACCATCCCTTCCATATTATCACCCATTCATTCCACTGAAATAGTCGTGGATGCGCGACATCTTTGAGATCGTGCCGAACTGGTACTTGTGGCGACGTTTTAACAGCTAGGTGAGGTAATCATTATGAGTGAAGGATATCTAGGATTACGGCGGAAAGGGGCAATTATATCCAAGAAACGGTTAAACACTTCCGCACTCCTTCATAATTAAAAAAAAATAAATTTAGTATTCATTAAAAAAATGATTATGATTCTTAACTTAAAAACACCTTGTACTTTAAATAATTTTCTCCTAGTTATTATGATAGCACAAGTACTCATTGACTAAGTGAAAGGACTTCTTATAGACTTTCATGATGACCATTTTCCTATGAAGTATGCTAAATAACAAATTGTACTATGTTTCTGACAAGGTGCATGCTTGCACCGGTCTGCTTGCACTTATTATATAGGACGACATGCTTGCACTAGTGCAAGCATAATATCTGCAAAAAAAGAACAGGGAATTTAAGTAAAATATAGGCTGGACTTTCAACATGGCTTCCTCAACTTATACTGGAAATTTGCTTCGCCCTTTCTTGATGCTTCAGAGCATATCCTTTTTATCTTTGTGCGCGAGATCCTGCGATGAATTCATGAGGGAACAAAGAAGTGGGAAAAAGGAAATTTCAGAATGGGAAGGAATTATGTTACAGGGATTCCAGGAATAGTACCACAAGAGGGGATAAACAGAAGTGGGATAGGGAAAGAAATTCAAGGGTAAAGTGGGGTTTTTACGAAACGGACAGGATCAATTCAAAATAATATGGGAAGGTTAATCATTCTGGGATTGAATAAGAAAACTGATGGAATATTACGAAAGTGGAATATGAAGAAAGGCAGAAATTGTTTTGGAAGGTCCGCTTGCACTAGTGCAAGAAAAATAACTGCAGTGAGAATTAAGTGTTACTTGAATAAAAATATCCATGCTAATTACCCAAATTGTATAAAGGTTGGTTCTACTGAACCTAATTTTACTTGGTGGTTGCTATCATATCTAAAGATCAAGCAACATTCTCTTTTATTAGAAATTTTTTATCTTCCTGCCAGCAAGCTGGTTTTCAGGTTGATCCTTCTGCAATCATGTCAGCGAACTGATTTTAATAATTACAGGAAAATATCTTTTCTTTACTTTTTATTTAATTTTTTTTTTTTTTAAGAAGAAGAAGAATTCATGTTTTCAAAAGGTTGGTATTACCATTCACCACTACCGTCCCGAATTGCTGTTGGACTTGCTGTGTAAAATCTTTCTTGGCAAGTGGCTGAAAATACTTCTTTAATCTGTGTCCATTTACCAAGAATACTGAATTTTGTCCATCAATAGTTTGAACTTCTACTGCTCCATTCTCGAATACTCGGATCACTTCATAAGGTACCATCCAACGTGTATGGAATTTTCCTTTAAAAATTTTAAATCTAGAATCATAAAGGAGCACCCAATCACCTGGTTGGAATTGCTTTTTCTGAATAGACTTGTCATGCCACCTTTTGCGTTGCTGCTAAATTAGTATGTTTTGCTGAACAACATCCCTGTGAAATTCATCTAACTCATTTAATTGGAGAAGATTATGTTGTTGTGCCTCAGAGAGATCTAT
The DNA here is from genome assembly GCA_034641835.2 of Pinus albicaulis. NCBI lineage: Eukaryota > Viridiplantae > Streptophyta > Pinopsida > Pinales > Pinaceae > Pinus > Pinus albicaulis. Next base: position 1,015,525,837 of record CM076578.1, read on the forward strand.
TCCTAACTGAACTGCAGTTCTGAAAGTTTTGATCTGGAATTCAATTAGTAACAGAACCTGTTTTCCATATACCAGCTCATATGGTGTATGTCCCGTGCTATTTCTCCAAGTGGTTATGTATGCCCACAAAGCTTCTGGTAATATTTCAGCCCAGTATTTTCGATGCATATTTACTGTCTTTTTAAGAATGGACTCGATCACTTTGTCTGTGGATTCCACCTGGCCATTTGCTTGTGGGTGATACGGCATGGATTTCTAGTGCTAGATCTTGTATTGCTCCATCACACCCTGTACCATATTAGAAATAAACTGCGAACCATTGTCAGAAACAATTTCTCTAGGCACACCAAATCTAGTAAAGATTTTAGTAAAAAGAAAATCAACAACAATTTTTTCTATAGCAAAGGAAACAGCTTTAGCTTCTACCCATTTTGTAACAAAATCTGTACAAACCAAAATATGCTTTTTACTTAATGACGTTGGATTTATTGGCCCTATAAAATCAATAGCCCATTTTTCAAACGGATCAATAATAACTTGGGGGCATAAAGGCATTTCATTGGTTTAATTAGGCTGGCCCTTTCGTTGACAGTTATCACATCGCCTGACATATTGTTTGGCATCCTTAAACAAGGAAGGCCAAAAGTAACCAACACGAAATACTTTATATGCAGTCTGATTATCATCGAAGTGGCCTCCACAAGGTTCATCATGAGCAGATTTCAATATGTCAAACACTTCCTCCTCTCTTACACATCTACGGATAATCAGATCTGGACCAGTGTAAAAGAGATCTCCTTAAATCCAAGAGTATGCAACACTTTTCTGAATAATATTTCGCTTTTCACGAGCGGACAAGTGGGGTGGTGTTTTCTTAGTAACCAAGTAATTAGTAATGTCAGCAAAACACAAAGAATCTGTTGTCATAGAAAAAAGATGTTCATCTGGAAAATCATCATTAATAGGAGTTGTTTCACCAAGATTATCTAATCTAGAAATAAAATCTTCTACAACATTATATTTTCCTGGTCTATCAACAATAGTAACATTAAATTCCTACAACAATAGCAACCACCTAGTCACTCTACCGCTAATCAATGGTTTGTTCATCAAATATTTAATCGTGAAATGATCAGTTTGTACAGATACTTCATATCCTGTAATATAGTGCCTGAACTTATTAATTGCAAAAATTACAGCTAAAAACTCTTTCCATGTAACTGTATAATTTAATTCGGCGGAAGACAAATTCTTACTAATATAATAAATAACATAGGATTTATTATTTTCCTCTTGTCCTAAAGTTGTGCCAATAGCCAAATCTGAAGCATCAGAGGAAATGTGAAAAGGCAGGGACCAGTTAGGACCTCTCAAAACTGGTGCCTGTACTAACTTTTCCTTCAATGTTTCAAAATATTGTTGGCAAGCTGTGGACCAAGAAAATTCATTATCCTTAGCGAGAAGTCGGAAAAGAGGGGCAACTATCTTAGAAAAAATTTCAATGAATCTTCTATAGTAACCAGCATGTCCTAAAAAACCTCCTACTTCCCTTTGAGTTTTGGGTGCAGGAAGATGCAGAATGATTTCAATCTTTGTTGGATCAACCTAGATACCTTTACCAGAAATCAAATGGCCAAGTACCACTCCTGATTTGCACATTAATCTACATTTATAGTGACTCAAGGAAATATGGAATTCTTGACAACGGAGAAGTACTTTCTCCAGATTTTTGAGAGCTTCCTGAAAAGAATCACCAAACACAGAAAACTTATCCATATAAATTTCTACAAATTCTAGATCAGCAAAAATGGCCATAACTGCGCTTTGAAAGGTATTCGGGGCATTACGTAAACCAAAGGGAAGCACTTTATAAGAAAATGTACCCCATGGACATGTAAAAGTAGTTTTATCCTGATCTTCAGGTGCAATCTGTATCTGGTTATAGCCACTGAAGCCATCCGAAAAGGAAAAATATTTGTTTCTTGCAAGGGTATCAAGCACCTAGGAAATGAAAGGGAGAGGGAAGTAATATTTGAGAGTGGATTTGTTTAATTCTCGATAATCAATACAAATACACCATCTTCCATCTTTCTTAGGTACTAGCACTAATGGAGAGACCCAATGATTATCGGAAATAATATAGATAAAATCGGCATCCAAGAGTTTTTATACTTCTTCCTTCACAATATCTCTTAGAGTTGGATTCATTCACCTTTGGGGTTTTCAAACAGGTCGGGTTCCTTCCTGAATATATATATGATGTGTACAAGTTTCAGGAGTAATACCCTTCATATCTTCATAGCCCCAAGCAAAGGCACTAAGATGGTTTTGCAACAAATTCACAAGCTGCTCCTGCTGAGATGAGTCCAAATCTAAACTAATATGCAAGGATTTACTAGGGCTAATCTCAACAAGAGTAGTGTCAGGCTCAGGAGTACTCAAGGGAGTGGTCAAATGCAGCAGTACAAAAGAATGAGAATCATGATTATCTTGAAAATCTAGGCTGAAAATCTGGCTTAATGGCTCAAAATTAGGCATAGTGTCTAGATTATTCAAGAAATCTTGAATCTCATATTGTTTTGAAGACCTAGTATAATGATGGATAAGGGAAATGGGCTAAGTCTCCTCATCACTGCTTTGATCCAACCATAAAGTATCTCGTAGGTCCTTAATGGATCTGGCAGGGGGGTATAAGGTAACTTTCTTCCTAGAATCTCCACGCGAAATATACATATCACCGTAACGACATCCAATATATGCATCGGTCATAGCAAGCCATGGTCGACCCAAGATCAAGGGATGTCCTCCTATTGGGTTCTTTCGCTGAAGCACAATGAAATTAGCAGGATATTCCTGAGAATCTAATGAGATGATCACATCATCCAATACTCCTTTTGGCTTAATTTTAGATCTATATGCTAATTCAAGCACAATGGGAGTAAGGCGAAGATTAGATAACCGAATTTGATCCATGGTTTTCTTAGTCATGACATTAATGGCTGCCCCCAGGTCTATAATAACATTAGAGACAAAGACATTACCAATCTGAAATGAGACAACAGGGTTTTCAGGATCAGTATATTTTTCCATAGATGCACATCCTGTCATCAACTCTACTGCCCTACCAACAAATTGAATGGTTTGGGGTTCCAATCTCTTCCTCCCAGGTTTCTTGAGACAGAGTTCCTTAATAATATTGGTACAAATGGGAATCTCTTTAATGGCTTGAAGCAAAGGTATCTTAATGAAAATATTTCGAAGCTCAGATGCCAAACTAGTCTCAGAAATAGGCTCACTTCTTTCCATTACTAGCCTCTCTGGGAAGGGAGGCTGGTTGGAAGAAGATGGCAAGGATTCAGAAGGTAAGGGCTACTTAGCAAAAATTTTCGGAGAATGGTTAAGAGTTTCCTCTTCTCCTTTCTCTTCAATAATCACTATAGGTTTCTTCTGATTTTCTGATGTTACAGTCATTCCCAATCTTAATTGAATATCATGAACCCCAACTGGAATAGACTCGTACTCGAATGGTAAAGGTGGGTTTTTTACATAGATCATTTGCACTTATTTATTATTGTTAGGATTGGGCATAGGTTGAGCAGGAAACTAAGGAGGTCGAAAGGGTGGAGGTAAAGGCAACAGTGGAGTAGACAGACTCAAAAGTTGAGGCATTGAATAAGGTGTATGCGTAGATGGATATGACTGCATAGGTGGCTTGTGGGAGTATGGAGAATGAGTTGGACCTCTCCAACCTTGTTGCCATGGTTGAGAAGGTTTCCCATGCTAATATTGATTCCCATACTGCCACTGCTAATTAGTGTTAGGATAAGAATATGCATGTGAATTATACCCAAAATAGTGTGGAGAAAATTCAGGAGCCATACCTGCAGCTACCTGAGTCCAATTGCTTCTTGCTCCCATAGCATACAAGTATTCAGCTTCAGGCTATCCCCCTGTAAATACAGCTTTAAGTCTTGGTATAGAGGGACATTTTTCTGTGACATGGTCTTCTGCACAAATAGCACACTTATTAGTTTCTTTCAAATTAAGAGGACACTCTTTAGGAGGATGCTTGTCTCTACATTTAGGATAGAAAATACATAATGACTCTTGTTCCTTCATGATTTTTGCTGAAAATTTAAAGATTCTAACTGTTTGGTAACAGTATTCATTATGTCAATTTTCATGTTTTCCATTTTATTTTCTGGTCCAATAATCATAGCATCAGTAGATTCAGTTTTTCTATTTCTATTTTGAGTTCCTCTACTAGATCTATACTGATTTCTAGAAAATTTCCTGCATAATTCACAAATTTGTTCAATTTTTTTTTGAGAAATATCACCTTGTCCTAACAGATTTAAATTATTTCTAGCATTATCAGCAAGTCATCTTAATAACAAGGTTCTAATAGTACCAGGATCAAACTTGAATTTCGACCTTTGTAAAATATACAGAAATATTTCTAGGTAATCTTCAAGAGTTTCTTCATCATCCTGTATGATTGTACAAATTTCATCCTACATGTCCCGAGTTTTGCAATATTCTTGATATTTAGACAAAAACACTCTCTTCATCTAATCCCAAGAGGTTGTAGTGTTTCCTCCTAACCCCATAAACTAGCGTAGAGCTGAGTCCTTGAGAGTAACAGGAAATAATCTTAACTTCTGAGCGTCAATTGAATAATCATAACTTCTACGCAGAATATCAAACTCGAATAAAAAAGAGTCAGGATCTTCATGAACTTTACCATGGAAATGAGGGAGAGCTGATGGTGGAATATTCTTCATTTGTGCCACAGTATCAGGATCCACAATTGGAAACATAAAAGTGGATTGTTCTTCACTTACCTAGTTTTCACTAGTCCCTTCCAAATGATCTTCATGGTCCACCATTTTTTCCCTTTTACTTGTACCGCTCTCAATAGGCTGAACCAAAACTGAGCTGTTGTCACCAGAATCCAGGTGGATTTTTCCTGCGTGATGGGTTTGAATTGGATTGGGCTTCCTGCTTACAGAAGGAGACCCAATATGAGAATTGTTTTTAGAATTATTTTGGCCCTTAGTGGGTTTTGAACCCTTACCTTTTCTAGGCATTCATTTCAAAAAAATAAAAATAACAAACAACTTCTAGTAAAAAATGCTGTCAGAAATCAATTAACACCAGTAAAATTCCTTCAAAGAAGCTTTTCCAAACAATACTACAAAAATAAAGGAAAAATTACCTCTATTATATAATCATAAAATTCTTACCAAATCAAATCACCTCCCCAGCAATGGTGCCAAAATGTCAGGTGCAGGAATTACACTTAAGCAAACTCCTAAACACTTAATTTGTCAACCCAGGGGATCTGTAAAATTATAGACAAAGTACATTCAATGCCAGAGATGGTATGAATCTTCCTAATATAAATACATACTTTCTTTAAAGGAAATATTGCATAATCAAATTAAGATAAAAAGGCAACTTGAACCATCAAAATAATCTAAGACTGGAACGAGGAAGAATGCATTTGCAAGAGGGAATTAAAGATAAAAGGCAATAACTCTAGCTAATTATTTTTTAACTACTGAGTGTGTGTTTTTCTTTAGCAGAGACACTTAGCAGTCTCATCAGATGGGCCCTTAAATCTGCTCCTTTATAGATTTCCTTCTTGCCCTAATCTGTCCTGAACTTTCGCAGTTTGCTTGCACTAGTGCAGAAAGAGAGATTTATGAAGAAGGTATAAATGGTGTCTTTAATAAAGGATTTTTACTTCATGCAAGGGCTTGAACTTTTCCAGGTTCGAAGCACTCAGATACCGTGGCAAGAAACTAGTTCTTGCACCAGATCAGAGCTTCCTGCACTTAGCATTTAATTCTTAAAATGAGTGTTTAATTATTGCAAGTGCTATTATACCGTTAAATCAAATTTCACATATAAAAAGTGAATGTTTCTGATCTTAACAGAGTGCAGGAATAAAGAAACAATCAATATACATTTATCCTATCATAAGCATTTAATGAAAGAAAGAAGATTGCAAGAAGTAGACTAAGAAGGCTTGCTGCATCACACCAACGTGCACTGGTGCAGGTTCATTTCTCCTACTTGGACCAGGCGGGGAAAACCAATAAAATATAATTGCAGAAAAGGAGATATCACACCAACGTGCACTGGTGCAGGGTTATTTCTCCTGCTTGGACAAGGCGAAGGAAAACCAATCTGAAATCAAGTGTAGGAAAGGAAATTGCAGGAAAAGGAAAATTATTTACTTCACACAATGGATCTTCTTTCACTCAGACATGAATGCATGTGCTTAAAATTAAATCACACTTGACAATGTAAACACAAATTATAGGAAAATGGAAAATGTGGTAAACGTGCTCAGTTGGCTGGGCCCTAGCCAACCAGCACGTTTCCATTTTAAATAAAAATGCCACTCAGTACCTTAATCAATTCATCAACTAAAATATAGAAACACAATTTGTGAAACATGAAGCGGAGCTCCCTTTTATTAATTCACTGAGGCAAGTACATACATTAATACGTCGTCCAACCTAGATTCAGGCGATAACAAAATACAACAACCTCTTACCGCCTCTCTGGTTGTGTCTCTGTTCTCCTTTGCTATCAAAAACTTCCCCTAGTCCTATTTACATTCTACATTATATATATCTTTGGCCAAAGGCAAAAATAGATCATTCGACCGATTACATAACCAAATGCATAATTTAGCTTTCCGGCCTTCAAAATTAGATAGTTTAGAAAAACTAGCCGTCGCCAATCTCCAGCTCTCTTCCTTCATAAATTCGGTGCCTTTGGATCGATCTTGTTGTCGTGACTGAAGCTGCTCAAAATGAGGCGGTGATCAAGGAGGTTCGGATCTGCTGCAAGGATTTGTTGTACTAGCAATGGTGCAAGATCCAATCCTGCACTAGGATCAGCGGTCATGGTAAGTACTCTAACTACCAAATAAACATTGGAGATATTGATAAGTTACAAAGAGTGATTAAAAGTAAAAAATCATGTAATAAATAATTAATTAATGCTAAGTTGAATTAAAATTATGAAAAATAAAGTTTATACGAAATATGTCACCATGCTTCGACTGGTGCAAGAAGAGGGTGCATAAAAGAGGTAAAACAACGGTAAATGTGATCCAAGTGGATATTGGTGGCCACCCGCCTATTCCACTTGGGGCCCCACCATTGCCTCTTTCAGTTTTTCAGTTTCGGCACAACTTACTATTTTTAGCAGTTTTTCGGGTCCTGAACTTCCAGAGCCATTTTGAGACCCTAAATGACATTTTTTGGGCATCGCGCCTCCAACTAATATCATTCCGTTTTGGAATGGATATTCGTGGCGAAAGTTGTAGTCCTCGAATAGATCTTTCTAATGATGTACCATGTGCGTCAAACGGAGATAGTATGCCAAAGTTACGTCCCTGGGAAGTTGAAACACCAATTTACCCAAACGGGGCCCATAGTTTTGGCGCTTCATCTCCTAGGGTTAGGTTTTTGGGATGTTTAGGGTTCGCCATTGTTTCTCGATAATAAATAGGCCCTCGCGCCTCATTGTAACTCATTTTGAGACGATGAAGTACAGATCTCTCTGAGAGATAGCTACCAGCATGATAGTTTCTTCCCTTTTAATGTAGCAAATTTTAGTTCTTTGATATTAATGAAATGAAGTGTTGTTTCTTGCATCTCTTGTATTTATGGTTATGTGTTTTGATACATTGCGTTCACACCATAAATACGGATCGGTGGTATCAGACGATGCCTTTTCTCGATCCTTGCATGTCCCCTGCTCATCCAAGGTGGAGTATAGGTGTTAGGAGCTCGATCTGGTGGTCACTTGCAGATCAGATCTCACTTGAAACCTCATGCAGGCGCCCATGGGGGACGAAAAGAAAGATGAGGGAGCAGGAGATCCTATCAAAATATTGCTCGAGGAGGCCCTCGAAAAACAAAGGAACGCGATGATGGATAACTTTGCTCGGATCCTTCAACGGCTACCCCCGGCAGCGCATCTGCATCCAGCAGCCACTCTGGAGGCGCGACTCCTTTTAAGATACAAGTAAATTTTGACATTCCCATATTTGAGGGTCAAATAGACGCAGATGCTGTAGATAGATGGTTGAATCTGTTAGAAGGATATTTCTCGGTTCATGACTTTTCAGACCGGGAGAAGATTATTTTTGCACTCCTCAAAGCTACCCCCCATGTTAGGGACTGGTGGGAAACCTACTGTGAGAACAAGGACCAGACAGAACAGGCTGTTCTAAGGCCTTTCAGCATGGATTTGAGATGCGATGAAACAGATACTATCTCGTGAGGACTATGAGGACAAGTACATACAATGGACCATGACTGCGACAACAAAGGGATCAAGATGTGCAGCAGATGATGAATACATTCCATGCCTTGCGCTAAGTTGAGTTATCAAATATTGAGAGAAACATCGGTGCTAAAGAAGTATCGCGATTTAATACGCACGAGATACATTCGGGAGGAAATTGAGTTCCAGCTCAACATCTCCTTGTGATACGGCATGCGGTGTCTTGCCAAGATTGACGAAATTCAAGCAACGAGGCTTTGGATACGATGAAAGCAAGGGAAAGGTGCTTCCAAACCACAGAACAAAGGACAGAGCCAAGGCATGGCGACTAAAGACAACCCGTCAAAGCCACAAGAAAAGAACAACACCGCAAAGCCAAATAAGGACACGGGAAAGTGGTGTGAGTTCCATAAGAGCTCCACTCACAACACAAGTGAGTGTCGGGCCAAGCAGTCGCTAGTGGCCGAGATGAGGGCTTCTGAGTCAGATGCATGCTCCGACTCCGAATCAGAACCTGAAAAGGGGAATGAAAAAGGGAAACGGATTATTGATGCGGAGCCCAACGCCACTGTTGCCACTACAAAGGTCCAGAAGGAGGAACCGGAAGATCCAGAGGAGGAGGAACGTCTCTTCCCCTCCCAGATGTGGGTAAAGGGCTCCCCTGTACAGTTCATTGTCGACAATGGGAGCCAAAAGAACCTCATTTTATTGGACGAGCCATTATTTTGGAGGAAGCTTTAGACCACAACTCACCCACATCGAAGTACACCATCGGTGGCTTCACCGAGGCGAGATCTGCGCCAGCCATTGACGATGCGCGCTTCCACTATAGCATCAATCCCAGCCCACGCATGAGGTATTATGTGACGTTGCTCCTATTGATGTTTATGATGTATTATTAGGACAACCATACTTGTGGAAGCGTCATGCTGTGTATGAGTCTCGACCTCGTGCTGTTATTATTACTTTGGGAAATAAGTTGTACAGGATACCAGAGGTACCACCTCCTACGACTATCTCTTTGGTTACTGCAAAACAATGCGGTAAGCTCATTTCCCAAACCGGGGAAATTTGTTTTTGCGATTGATCCGCCCCAAGGCAAGAGGAAAGCGTGGCCATGACCTCCGGAGCCAGGCTCCTACGCGACAACACCAAATGGATAAGGTTGTGGAAGAGTACGGAGATATCTTGCGGGGGTTCCTACGTATCCCGTCAGAAAACGCTGATGATCTAACCCCGGGTGCGCTGCTAATGGGCCAGATCTGTCGGCCCTCTGTTCTAGAGAATTATGAAATCAAGAGGCAGATTTAGGAGCTGCTGCAGAAAGGTCACATCCGGCCAAGTTCATGGCCATTGTGGGGCCGTCCCAGCGTTGAGTACCAGAAGAAGGAATGGACATGGAGACTACGCCATTAACTATCGGAGCGGCGAACAGATCCCAGCATCCCGAGAATAGGTACCCAATCCCATGGATTGATGACCTTCTGGACCAACTCAAAGGTGCAAAATATTTCAGCAAGATCGACCTGAAGTCTGGGTATCACCAGGTACCAATTGAACCCTACGATGTGTGGAAGACTGCCTTCAAAGCCAAGGAAGGCCTTTTCGAATGGCTGGTCATGCCTTTCGGGTTGACGAATGCTCCCGCCACCTTCATGAGGATGATGGATGACATCTTGCGGCCATTCACCAACTCATTTGTAGTGGTGTACTTGGATGATATTCTGATCTTCAGCCGGACTTGGGAAGAGCACCTTCACCACATCCGACAAGTCCTCCAAACACTGCGGCAACACAAGTTGTGTGCCAATTTGGAGAAGTGCACATTTGGCATGACCCAGGTTCAATATTTGGGATACATTATTGATGAAAGAGGGGTGCATGTGGATCCAGCCAAGATCCAAGTCATTCGGGATTGGCCAGCCCCAACCACTATAACAGAGCTTCGCAGCTTTCTGGGCAAGTACAAGAAGGGTAGCATCAATAATGTTGCAAACTGCCTCAGCCAACCACCGATCGTGGCGCTCACCACCGTGCTCAACTCTTGTGGGCATGAGACTTCTGATTGGCCACTTATCTATGAGAGTGACCCAGAATTCGGCCACACTTACAAGGCACTCTTGGGGGGTATGCAAGTTCCAAATTTTCACCTCCAAGATGCACTTTTATGTCACCTGGGACACCTTTGCATTCCTTCAAGTGAGCGTGCCAAGATGATATGGGAAGCACACTACAGTCGAGTCACTGGGCATTTCGGGGTCGAGAAAACAGTAGCAATCCTGCAGAAGTATTTCTATTGGCTGAACCTTCGAAAGGATGTCGAGAATCACATCAGATCCTGCACTACTTGTGCCATTGCCAAACCGACCATCAAGAAGCAAGGCCTATATACTCCTCTACCTACCCCTAGTCGGCCTTGGGAATCCATCTCCATGGATTACATGTCGGGCATGCCTTCTACTAAGTAGGGAAATGACTGTGTTTTCGTGGTCGTCGATAGATTCTCGAAGATGGCCATCATGGCGGCCTGCTAGAAGAATATCATAGCAGAAGCCACTGCTAAACTCTTCTTTGAACGCGTGTGGGTTCACTTTGGGATCCCACAGTCTATCATATCAGATCGGGATAGCAGGTTCCTCAGCACATTTTGGTCCAGCCTCTGGTCAATGTTGGATACCAAGCTCACCAAGTCCACATCTTTCCATCCCCAAACAGATGGCGAGACAGAGGTCGTCAACAGAATGCTTGTACACATTCTGCGCATGTACAATTCAAAGCATCCACACACATGGGACGAGATCCTCCCATATGTACAACATAGTTATAATCAGGCTCTCCACAGTTCAATCGGCCATATCCCCTTTCAGGTGGGCTTGGGATTCCAACCACTATTTCCTATTGACGTAGCCATACCATTTGCAGCTTCTCAGGCCGATTCAGCTCATGTCCAGTCTGAAGTTGACAAAGAAAGTAGCTTCATCGAGTGCATTCAACACATCTGCCAATAGGTTCATGATATATTGGACAGAGCCAATGCCAAGTACAAGCAATGCCATGATCAACACCGGGTGCCACACAACTTCCAGGTGGGCGAAAAAGTATGGCTACATTTGTAGAAGGAGTGCCTCACTGGACCCCACCGCAAGCTTTTCCCACTCTGATATGGGCCGTACACCATCACCAAGGCTGTAGGGAACAATGCCTTCGAGCTCACTATTCCAACATTCCTTGGTCTGCGCCCAGTCTTCAATGTGGATCGCCTTCGTCCTTACTTCCAACCTCTACTGGACACCTCAGACATTGCAGAACAACTCACACCAACAAAGTTAAACCCAGAATGCATGGAACAGGCCACCACAGATTGTATCAGGGACATGAAAATAAAGAGCACTCACCAACAGAATATCCAACTGTATCGGGTTGTCAAAGCTGGCCAAATCCTGCACCAAGGCAAGTGGTTCACCAGGGACCAAGTTTAGCAGAATTTTCCTCATCTCATGGAAGAACTCAATGCAATGTGGACCATTGCTTCTTAAGGGGGGAGGAATGATCCAGGTGGATATTGGTGGCCACCCGCCTATTCCACTTGGGGCCCCACCATTGCCTCTTTCAGTTTTTTAGTTTCGGCACAACTTACTCTTTTTAGCAGTTTTTCGGGTCCTGAACTTCCAGAGCCAGAATGGATATTCGTGGCAAAAGTTGTAGTCCTTGGATAGATCTTTCTAATGATGTACCATGTGCGTCAAACGGAGATAGTATGCCAAAGTTACGTCCCTGGGAAGTTGAAACACCAATTTACCCAAACGAGGCCCATAGTTTTGGCGCTTCATCTCCTAGGGTTAGGTTTTTGGATGTTTAGAGTTCTCCATTGTTTCTCAATAATAAATAGGCCCTCAAGCCTCATTGTAACTCAGTTCAGGGGCCGGTAGCTGCCACATCTATCCTCAGAGATAGCTACCAGCACCCAAGCTAGTTTTATTTCCATTCTGTCTGTAAGCAAATTTCAGTTCTTTGATATTAATGAAATGAAGTGTTGTTTCCGCTGCATATCTTTATTTATGGTTATATGTTTATTCTGTTGCATTCCTGCATAAATCCGAATCAAAATGGTTATGATTTAGGAAGGGGAAAATGGAAAAAAAGTGAGCAAATTAGGGGGCTAACACTACGTTCATTGTGGTTGACCATGTTGTTTATGGTTGGTAATGGATGAACATGTTGACCATGTTTAACTATGGTTAAACATGATTAAAATGGTTCACCAACTAAAGTATGTGTGGCCATGGTGACCATGGTTTATTATAGTTGAGTTGAGCATGGTTGACTATGGTTGAACTTTTTGACTATGTTGACCATGGTGAGCATGTTTGAGCATGGTTGAACTTATATGAAAATGGCTAACTATGGTCACATATGGTTTACTATCGTGAACATGGTTGACATACTTAACTATGGTTTACCATAGTTAACTAAGATAACTATAATTGACTAGCATTAACATTGAAATTGTAATATGTTATGGATGTTATTCATCACATTGTGATGCTAATTTTGTTCATCGCAATGCAATATTGATTTTTGTTTGTTACATTGTGACATTAGTAGTTATTTATCACAATGTGACATCAACTTTTGTTCATCACATGTGATGTCAAATTTTTTCATCACATTGTAGCATCAATTTTTATTTATCACATTGTCACGAAGATTTTTTTCGTCTTATTGTGACATTGAATTTAGTTTATCACATGCACTAATGACACTTTAAGTTCAACACATTGTGATGTCTATTTTTTTCATTAGATTGTGACATTGATATTATTTATCACACTATAATGTCAACTTTTTTTCATCACATTACAATGTTAATATTTTTAATCACATTACAAGTCAACTTTTGTTCACCATATTACAACATCAATTTCTTTGACCATGTTTGACCATGTTTGACCATGGTTAACTATGGCCAACCATGGATGACTATGGGCGTACATGGTTGATAGTGGGTGACTATAGATGAAAATGGTTGACCATGATTGTTAATGTTTAATTATAGATGAATATGGTTGACCATGGTTGTCAATGTTTAACTATAAATGAATATGGTTGACCATTGTTGAGCGAGTTACCCATGGTTTAAACATATTGTGTTAGTTTAATCCTGGTTGTCCATGGTTGTTAATATTTAACTATAAATGAATATGGATAATCAATGTTAAGTGGGTTGACCATGGTTTAAACTTATTGAGCTTGTTTCACAATGGTTGACCATTAAAGAGTTGGTTTGACCATTTTTCAACTTGTTTAACCATGCTTACTAACATGTAAGTACATATGTATGTGGGTGAGCACGTTGATGATGGTTGATCGTGTTGACCATGGTTGATTATGAATGACCATGGTCGACCATTCCTAAGTTTTCTTGACCATGGATGAACCTATTAATCATGTTGTATCATAGTTCTCCATGGTGAGGATGTTTGACCATGATTAACTATCGACAACCATGGTTGAATATGGGTGAACATCGTTGACCATGGTTGGGAATTTTTAATTATGGATCAGGTTAAAATGTTTATCAACCTTGTAAACCTAGTATGTCACTTTATTAATGTGGAACTATCAACCATTTTATTAATGTGGGTTTTAACCGAGTAAGCCTAACATAGGTCAACCTAGTGAACCTTGCAAACCTAAGTCAACCTACTAAAGCTATGTGAGCCTACTAAAAATAGGTTAACTTAGTAAATGCATGTCATCCTATGTCAACCTAGTCTCCTAAGTTAATCGACTAAACCTAGTAAACCTAGGTCAACCTAGTAAACTTAGCTCAACCTATTTAACCTATTAAGCCTAGTTCAACCTAGTAAACATAGGTAAAATAGGTAAACCAAAATCAACTTAGTAAATACAATATACTTAGTTCAACCTAATAATCCTCAGAGAATTGAATAAACCTTGTAAACCTATGTCAAAATAGCGAACCTAATAAACCCACGTTAACCTAGTAAACCTAATAAATCTAGGTCAACCTAGTAAACTTAACTCAACCTACGAAACTTAGATGAATCTAATCGACCTCACAAGTGTAGGTCAACAATTTCTAATTATGACAATGTTTGTTGTTCATCATGTTTTGATGTCATTTCTTATTTTTCAAATTGTAGCCTATTAAACCTAGCTCAACCTAGTAAACCTAATAAACCTTGGCCAACCTAGTAAACCTAGGCCAACTTAATGAAGCTAGCTAAACCTAGCAAACTGAGGTCAACCTAGCAAATCTACGCTGACCTAATAAACCTAGGTAAACCTAATAAACGATAAACCTAAATCAACCTAATAAACCAAGTGATAAGTTGAAAGTAGAGATGAATTTTTTTTAGCCTCTACGATTCCAAGATATTCATTATAAGGTGAGAAACAAACCATGAGAAGTGCATTGGCTATTTTATGTGCTTACAATATTGCAGAGCTGGAATAAAACGACTCGTACTATAATTCATTATCAAGAATAATTATAGTGTACTCATTTTCCGAAGGCTTGTACAAAAACCGCCTTCAGAGATCGTTGCGAGGAGCTAGGCCTCCGGATTCTGCGTGTCGTGAATTTTCACGATTCGGTGAAGAAGATACTCGATGTAGTATTTAATGATAATTTTCGGCTATGGAAAAGTTGTGTACGTAGTCTTTCAACCCTAGATCTCATCATCCCTCCTTCATTCACGACCTGACCACTTATTTGTAGCTCTTAAGCTGTTGTGGCTTCGATCATCTCGACCATCATCAAGATGCAAATTCCAAATTACAGATCCATGGTTCATAAATAAGGGAGGTGCATATGACGTTTGCAATTTTTCCATCTAGATTCATAAAACTCAACCACATATAAATGTATAAGTAATCTTAGACTGGGAATTACAAGCGTTGATGTAATATTGTGGAATGCCAGGATGTAAAAGTAAGTTCAATTTTTTAATATTATTTTTTGTAATGTTAGATTTTCAAATATTTTCAAAAATGTATTTAAAATATAATAAAATACTTGTAGGGCTGAATGTTATGTATGAACAGCAAAAATACATTTGAACTTAACCATGATAAGGATGCCATGGAATGTTTTCCATGGACGTACTATGTTATGTTAGACATATTTTAAGTTAAGAACACCGATATTATATTTTGTTGAAAGGTTCATTAATGGATGAAAACATACTATCAAATCTCTCATACCCTTTCTTTTTCATAAAAACTGCAAACGATCCATGGTAATCGATGGGTACCGGCCCATTCTCCAGGCGTGCATATGCAGTGTGCCGCAGACGTGTTTTTCATGGTGGTGTATCCAGATCTTTAATATTTTTGGGTTTCTAAGAGAAACACTGCATGGTATTGTCGAAATTTTTGAATAAACATAAACACAACAGAGAAATGTGTTCCCCCTTTACAACACAGAGAATGCCATAATGCAAAAATAACATTCACACACACATACAACATAAAACACAGGAGAGGAACATATTTCTTTTCTATTCCATCACTCTCTCCAACATATGGAAATTACATCAGATTTATACAAAATGGTAGAAGCTAGAGTGACTAAATTTTATTCAATGCTTGATGGACGGGTAACAACTAATCGTCCCTTTGCTGTCAGAGCCCATTTTTTCATTAACGACACACAAAGTTGTGTTTTTGTTTATTCACGAAATAACATACAAGCGCGTTTAGAACACAAAAAGGTAGATCTCAAATATTATGCAATGCAGTTTAGAAAACACATCGCATCGATCGCCCCATCACAAATCACTTCATTGGAAATTCTAAAATTCATCATTGCGCAATACGAAACAAAAATTCAATTTTGCGATGTCTGATTTTGACGTGGCACATATCACATCACAACTTTTAACAACAATAACTTTTGGGCACTTATCCAAGAAAACACAAAAGTTTGTGATTGCGATGTGCAGTAGCACATTGCATCGCAAAACAAATAACTTGCAGGCGGCTTGACGGTAAGACTTGAAACTTGCGAAGTGCACATTACGGGCGGCTTAAAGCTTATGGTAAGTGTGAAATACAAAAAATAATGGGATAAGTAGAAATACAAAGGATTGCGGTGGTTTTCAAATGCAGTTAAGGTAAGTGGGTCCCGTCAATATCGCATTGGTGAAAACTTAACATATGGCAAAAAGCTTAAGAGTTAAAACATAAAAGTTGCGGGTTGCGCCTGCTGGCAAAAAGGTAAGTAATGTGGTGGGTAAGACTTAAATACAGAGTATGGGCTCTGCTATATTTTTCTGAACATTGCTTGAAAATGCCTCCAGCTCTTAGATCTGTGCTTGTCCTTCCCTGCAATCAAATATTTATGAAGTGTGGGTTGTTGCCATTCCTTTATTAATGGTGGTGGTTGGGAGTTATTTCCAACACTCCCCCTTAATCACAACTGCTGCCATTGATCATTCTCAGACACTGTCTGAGATAAAAAAAACTTCTCTGTCTCAATGGCTTTGTGAGGATATCAGCAAAATGTTCCTCTGAGCTGAAATGCTGCAAAACAATTTCACCATTGTTAACCAATTCCCTTATAAAATGATACTTTGCATCAATATTCTTTGTTCTCATGTGGAAAACATAATTCTTTGACATTGCAATTGTTGAGCTAGTGTCACAATAAATTGTGGTTCCTTTGTCTTGCTCATGACATAAATCTCTCAGCATCCTTCTCATCCATAATGTTTGGCATGCTGCTGTTGGTGTTGCTACATATTTAGTTTCTGTTGTTGATAATGAAACTATTGGGTGCTTCTTGGAAGTGCATGAAATGGCTCCCGATCCCAAATGAAATACATATCCAGATGTGTTCTTTCTATCATGTACACTTCCATCACAATCACTGTTAGTGTAACCAATCAATTTAAAATTATCATTTGAAGAGTATAGAACACCATACTCCTTTGTTCCATTCACATACCCTAAAATTCTCTTGGTTGTTTGCCAATGTGTTCCCTTGGGTATCTCTATGAATCAGGATATTAAACTCACTTCATACATAATATCAGGCCTAGTTGCAATCAAATACATTAGATTTCCAATTATGCTTTTGTACAATGCCGGATCGAAATTCTTACTGCAATATTCCTTGCTTAATTTCAACCCCATGAAAGTTGGAGTTGTTGTTGCTTTGATGTTCTTCATATTGAACCTCTTTAAAAATTCTTCAACATGCTTTGATTGGGAATAAAATTCCCTTTTCATTTTGGTTTACTTCTATGCCCAAAATATATCTCAATAAACCCATGTAAGTCATTTCAAATTCACTTTTTATGACTGCTTTAAAATCAGCAATGAGAGAAACATCATTGCCTGTAAAAATTAAATCATCTACATATAAAACAATAATAAGGATTTTACAGTCATTTTTTTTAATGTAGAATGTGGGTTCACCATCACACTTGTCAAACCCATTATCCATCAGGTAAGCATCAATATTTTTGTACCATGCTCTTGGTGCTTGCTTCAGCCCATAAAGAGTTTTATTCAACTTACGTACTTTGTGTTCTTGACCTTCTATCTCATAGCCAGGAGGTTGTTCAACATATACCTCCTCTTTCAACACTCTATTTAAGAATCCTGACTTCACATCCATTTGATAAACTTCCATTTCTATTATGCTATTATCGACAACATTGTCCTCACTGTCTCCATCCTTGCAACTGGTGCAAAATTTTCTTCATAGTCTCTTCCTTGCTGATACTTGTAGCCTTTGAAAGCAAGTTTTGCTTTGTGCCTTTCTATCTTTGCTTCAATATTGTGCTTGGTCTTATAGACCCATTCCACTCAAATGACTTCTCTACCTTGTGGGAGGTCCACTAACTCCCATGTATCATTCTTTTCTATTACTCCAATCTCTTCATTCATTGCTTCAATCCATTTCTCTTCTTTTACTGCATATTCAAAATGGATTGGATCATCAACCTAAAAAAAAAAACAAATAAAGAATTTAGACCAACATTATTATTTACTTCTTCTTGCTCATAAATTTTACTCAACTTTCTGAACCTTGGTCTTCTTGTATTTGTTGAAGATGTGCTTGGAGTTCCACTTGAACTCGAGGGAGTTGTTGATCCTTGTGGTGTGCTTGGAGAAGCACTTTCTTGATTTTGCACTGCTGCTCTATTGCTTGCTTGTGGTGTGCTCTATTGAGCTTGTGTAGGTGGAGGAGGAGCCACAGTTAAGGAATTATTTTCTGCAATCAATTCCTATTTGTCTTTATGTGAAATACATGTCTTCACATTTACGATCTTCTTTAAAATTCCATCCCAAGCTTTTTATTCAATGAACTGAACATCTTTTATAATTATTACCTTCTTGGTTGATGGATTATAGAGCTGGTAAGCTTTGGATTCATCACTGTATCCAACAAATATACACTTCTCCCCCTTGTTGTCCAACTTCTTCCTTAACTGATCTGGGACATGTGCATATGCCACACATTCAAATGTTCTCATGTGAGTGACAAACTATTTTTTTCCACTCCATGCTTCTTTCGTAAGTCTGTTCATAACAGCTTTGGTTGGACATCTATTTAAAATATATGATGCACAATTGACAGCTTCTTCCCAATATTCATTTGGAAAATTCTTTGCCTTCAACATACTTCTTACTATGTCCATGATGGTTCTATTCTTTTTTTCTGCTACACCATTTTGCTGCAGTGTATACCTGTGGTAAATTGCTTGTGTATTCCATGCTCCTTGCAGAAACGTAGGAAGTCTTTGGAGATATATTCTCCACCTCTGTCAGTTCTTAACACTTTTATGTAGTGTCCACTTTGCTTCTCAACAAGAGATTTGAAGTGGTAGAACTGTTCAAAGACTTCACTTTTCTGTTTTAAAAAATAAACCCATGTATTTCTTGTGTAATCATTTATAAATGTCAAAACATAATGACTTCCAGCTAATGATGGCACATAAATATAAGTGGACAATCTCCAAGGGTGTCTTTTCAGTTATACTATTTCTTATTGAAAATGATTTTCTGTGTTGTTTGCCCAAGATACAACCTTCACATAGGTTGTCTGATTTTTCTATGAGTGGTAAACTCTTTACCATGCAACAAGTTCAAACCTCTGAAATTGAGATGTCCAGATCTCAAATGCCATAACCAGTTCTCATATTTAATTTCTTCTTGAAAGACTTCTTGTGTGAAAACTGCTACAACACCTCCTTCCTTCAATTCTGCTCTGATCTTGAGAGGAAACATCTTATTGCTTGTCATATGCACTTTTGCAATGACCTGTCTACTTGGAGGTATACACATGATTGTACACACATCATTATTAAAAAACACATTGTAGACCTTATTCACGATTTGTCCAATGCTTAGAAGGTTACATTTCAGTCTAGGTACATAATAGACATCTCGCACAAACTTCTTTTCTCCTTTCTTTGTCAGTATTTTTACTCTTCCTTTCCCCATGACAGAGACATTGCTACCAATCCCCATTGTCACTTCAGATTTTGTACTCTCATCTAGATTGGAAAACATTGCTATGTTTCCATTCATATGATTACTACAACCTAAATCTAAGAACCATACATCTTCTTGTATTTTTTGTGCTACATTACAAGTTAAAAGCACATTTCCTTGGTTCCGATTTTCTCTTGTAAAATTTACACTAGTTTTATTAACTATGTCATTTTTCTTCTTTCTACATTCATTGGCATAATGCCCATACGTTTTGAAATAATGACATTGGACTTGAGATTTATCATACTACTGTCCTTGTGCTTGATTTTTTCTTGAACCTTCGCATGATTCTAGTTGTTTCCCCTTCCACTTGTGCTTGCAGGGATGTTTCTTCCACCTCTATGTGGAATTCTTCCTCTTCCTCAGTAGTTTGATCTTCCTCAACCTCAACCTCGACCAAAAGACATTTGTGTCTTGAATGTATGCTCCAATGAGGAGTTTGTTGGTATGGTCAGTCTATGTTCGTGAGACATCAGTGATGCATGAAGCTCACCCACTGAAAATTGTGATAGATCCTTTGTCTCTTCTATGGCCACTACTATGGCATCAAATCTTTATGGTAGAATTCTTAACACCTTCTCCACTATTTTTCTTTCCTCAAGTGTCTCTCCATTAGACCTAATTTGGGTAACCAATCCAATCACATGTGTGAATAATGATTCTATGTTATCAGACTCTTTCATGCAAAGAGTTTCAAAATCTCTCCTCAACATTTGAAGTTTTGTTATCTTTACTTTTTCCATTCCTTGGTAGGATGTATGGAGAGTATTCCAAGCCTCCTTAGACTTTATTGTTGCTACAATCCTTGGAAAAATACTCTCATGTACTGCTTGAAAGATATAAAAGAGGGCTTTGGAGTCTTTCTTCTTATTTTCTCTTAACAAATATCTTTGTTCCCGTGTCAAAGCATTATATGCTACTGCATCTGTTGGTTCTTGGAAACCATTATCCACCAGCTCTCAAATATCTTGTGAAACAAATAGGGACTTCATTGTAATGGCCCAATAATCCTAATTCTTCCCATTGAACTATGGTAATTGTGGATTTTTTAGGCTTGTGCCTATTGCTGCCATCTTGACTGTGCAAACACAAACTTTCTCACTTTTTAAAAAACTTTCTCACTAGTGGAGACTTTTGCTTCTATAAAAAATCCATCTTACAGCTTCTTTAGTAAAGAGCGAACTCATGCTTCTTTCAATGAGAGTCTAGACCTACTCTGATACCATGTCGAAATTTATGATTAAACATAAACACAAAAAATGAATGCATTCCCCCTTTACAACACAGAGAATGCTATAATGAAAAAAAACATTCACACACAGATAGACAACATAAAACACATGAGAGGAACAAATTTATTTTCTATTCCATCACTCTCTCCAACATATGGAAATTACATTTGATTTATACAAAATGGCCGAAGCCTAAGCAACTAAATTCTATTCAATTCTTGATGGACGAGTAACAACCAATTGTCCCTTTGCTTTCAAAGCCCATTTCTTCATTAACGGCACACAGAGTCGTGTCGTTGTTTATACACTAAATAGCATACCAGCATGTTCATAACACAAAAGGGTGGATCTCAAATATTATGCAATGTGGTTCAGAAAACACACTGCATCCATCGCCCCATCGCAAATTGCTTCATCGGCTATTCTAACTTTTATCATTGCGCAATACAAAACAAACCTTAAATTTTGCGATGTGCGATTGTGATGTGGCACATATCGCATCAACACTTAACAACAATAACTTGTGGGTGCTTATTTGGGAACACAAAATTTTGCGATTGCGATGTGCGGTAGCTATCGCATCACATCGCAAAAAAAATAACTTGCGGGCGGCTTGAAGGTAAGACTTGAAACTTGCGAAGTGCACACTACAGGTGGCCTAAAACTTATGGTAAGTGCAAAATACAAAGACAAAGGGATAAGCGGAAATAAAAATGATTGCGGTGGTTTCATTAGGAAAATTTTGAGGTCTAAAATGGGCTTCCTAAAGAAATAATAAAATAGTAGCTAAACCAATAAAATAATATTTATGAATTTGCAATTCGCTTTTTGCACCACAATCCATGTAATCATAGTTAAATTCAATTCAAAATTTGTACTAAAATAAAATTAATAAAAAAATTGTATTGATGTGACTATAAATAAAAATGAGTTTTTCAAGAAAAAGTCAATATCATTGAATAACTAGTGCATTTGTCCTTTGTACTTAAATAACTTAAAATAAAATATAAATATAAATTTATAAATTCTTAATTATTATATGTTATTAATTAAAATTTATATTATTTAAATTTTATAATAACATATAATTAATATACTATATAAATATAATATTATGGATATGCATTGTTTCTTTCAATAAATATGAAATGAAAATAATATATATTTATTCAAAAAGTGTGAAATGACATTTATTACAAGTACTTTACTTTGACTTTAAAAGTACTAAGAGCACTACCATAGTTAACCATGAGTTTTTATCTACCATTGAGAATGTGACAAGTAAGTACTTTTAACTCAATGAACGCCACCTCAACTATTAGGGATGATGTCATCTCCTAAAATGTGATTGGTTCTTATAAAGTGAATTTTGATTGTACATTTTCTTTAGGAGGCCCATTTTAGACCTCAAAAGAATGGAAAATGCAGTAAAGGTAAGTGAGTATTGCCGATATCGCATCGATGAAAACTTAACATATGGCGAAAGGCTTGAGAGTTAAAACATAAAAGTTGTGGGCTGCGCCTACGGGAAAAAAAGTAAGTAATGTGTGGGTAAGACTTAAACACAGAGTATGGGCTCTACTCTATTTTTCTAAACATTGCGTGAAAATGCCTCCGGCGCTTGGATCTGTGCTTGTCCTTCCTTGCAATCAAAGATTTATGAAGTGTGGGCTGTTCCCACTCCTTTATCCATGGCGATGGTTGGGAGTTATTTCCAATATGACGAAATGCAATTATTTAATATCTGCTCTGTAGTTTTGTAATCGCTTCGGTGAAAATGATAGCTCCTAGTGTTTTAACTAGCAATTACTTAACGTTGCCATTTTTTGAAAATTTTCATGCTTATTTTCAAATCTCTCAAAAGCTTACTTTTACGTACAATTTAATTTTTATGTTACATCACAATTTTTTTTAATATACAATTGAGTTTTATGTATATCACATTTCAAAGAAATTCAGTTCCGTTAGTACCCGTTTAGATTTTAGTGTTAGATTTGAGTGTAATCATTGTAAAAAATGATTTGGTGTGATGCATTTTCCCTCGGAAATTGTGAATTGTGTTAGAGAAATAATATTTATTGAGATGTGTTGTACCGTTAAAACAAAAATGCTTTATTTAACTTAATTTAAATAGTTGAAATATCAACCTATTTATAAAATTAATTTATTTTAAATTAATTAAATTATATCTTATTTTAAATTATAGAATTTTTTAATCAATAAATAATATTTTTTAAAGTATTATAGATAAATATAATGGGTTATTAATATTATATACTCAAAAAAAATATAACTCATATTTATATGACATTTTTCTTTATAGAAATGGCATAATTATTTATGAGATAAATTTCAGCTTTTGATCTATGATTACTATTAAGAATTTTCTAAGATAAATTTTGGAAGTTGCAACTTAATAATTGTTTCTAGTATTTTAAATATTTCCTTTTTAGTTTAATGGCTTTAATAGTCCTCTATAACATTTATTCAACAAATACTTAGCAAAAAAACTAAATTAAATATGAAAGAATATAAAATAATCATAAATTTCAATGTTATGCCATTGAAAATGTAAATTTTGCTTGGATTGTGTTGAGTATGCAACACACTTATAAAAAAAAGTATATATTTTTCCTTCAATTTAACAAGTAATTTTTTTTTTCATCTTAGTAGTGGTTTTTCTTTGCATAACATTTAGTTTTTAGAGTATATTATTTATAAATGATGCAATAAAGAAAAAATTGGATATTGTATCTTAGAATTTTTTCTTGATGTTGGACATTCGGTTGAGCTCTCCCCATGTGTTTCGTGACATGGACTAACCACCTCAAATCCTAAATTTGGCAATTATAACAGAGACTAATGCCCACGAGTTTTGGTTTAAGCATAATTGTGATTCCAACAAGTGGTATCAAAGCGACAAGCCTTGAGTTTGAAACTCATCTAGCTCATGTTGGGGGGATATTGTTGGACTTTGGGTTGAGCGCCCTCAGTGTGTCTCGCAACATGGAATAAATTCCTCTCGTGGATCCTAACACTAGAGATTGTAGTGGAGGATAATGCCTAGGATTTTGTTCTAACAGTATTCGTGCTTTCGACACTTAAAAATTGTTCACATTTTTATTTTCCAGAAACTAAAACATTTTTTATTTTTTTTGTGTGAGAAAAAAAAAATTCTACTTTTCTCACAAATTATTTTTTTTCTTGCGCAAGCAAAAATTTGCAAGGAAAATTTATTATTCCTCCATGATGTGACATATCACAAGACGAAGAATTGTGTCATGATGTGATTTTCATGTAGAAGATATTTTTTTAAGGATGCAATGTATTATGTTTAAAATATGTTTTTCACAATGCAATATATTGAACTTCATCTATTTTTTGTTGCGACGTGTTATATTCTCATAAAATTTCTTTCATGCTACATAATGCATTGTTTCAAATTTGAATTTGTCGTGATAGTGGAAGACCAATTTTTTTTATTTTTTTTAATGTCATAGTTCATATTGCCCAAAACTTGTATCCTCTCAGTGTAAGACATCTTCCTATGAAATGACACATCTCTTAAAATATTATTGTCAAAACTATTGCTTTTGTGTATTGCAAGTATTTTCACTTTCATGCAATAGATCACATGGAAAACAATATTTATTATAGTGCGACATATCAAATCCAATGGTTTATTTTAGTGTGATGTGATGTTTTTCATAAAAGAGATATTTCCATGATGAAAAATATCTGAAAGAAATTGATCTTTGTTACTATGTAATGTATTAAACCTCATCTATTTCTTTGTTACTATGTAGGGTTTCTGCCAGATTTAACCAAGTATATTTTTCAATGCCAGCTGATATAAGACCTTCTCCTAGATCTGCTCTCTTGCACTACCCGGGTGCCTTTGATCTGGAAATGGAGTTTCAGTTGAGAGAAAGGAATCTTGCAACACTTCAAGAGATGCAGAACAATGCAGTAAATGTAGAGGCTCATTTGCTGATCCGAAGGGAAAGGTTGAAGGAAGAAGAGATGAAAAACATAGATCCAGAGAAATCGATATCTCTAGAGGTAAAGCTTGACATGTTGGTAAGTGCAGTAGAAGAGATGATGCAAAATAACACCACAAGGAATGAGTATAATGTCCAAACCCATGACTTGCTGATTGAAGAAGAACAAGTTGCTGATCCAAAACATTTTGTTTCTTATCCCAGTTGTCATAGTGATTGCTTTATAGATCATTTTGGAGAAGAGATTTGTTGATCGACATGTATGCTTGATGATGTGTTTTATGCGATGGTTGCCTCGGTTTGATCGGTATGATGATGATTATGTTCTCCAAACGAGAAGCTAATCTTGCAGACAAATGTTGACTAGTTTGTGGAAGGAGGAAGTTCACTTTCAGTAGCTTGAGTACAGTGATCAACCGATGCATATCAGCTATGACAATGATGAGGAAAGTGCAGAAAATTTTGAATTAAGTGAAGGATCTTTTCCTTTTTGTTTTGATTCCTTTCATTTCATCAGAGACAACTTCCATACAATCAGAAATCAACTGTCAACAAGTCTTGATTTGGACCATCTTGAGGGAAATGAAAACCTTGTTCAAGACTTCTAATATCCATATTTGTAGCCCCCGAATGCCATTGAAGGTCAGATTACGAGATGAAGTCATGGAGCCGAAATACATGATTAATGATGCAAGAGGATTAATGCACCCTTTTGTTTCGAAGCATTTCAGTTTATAAAAGCGAGAATCTTTGTAATATCTCTCAAGAAAAAAGATGAACAACCCGATGGGATTTCGGAAAGTTTCAATGGATACATCTGAGTCTTCTCAAGTTTTTGATGATCCTATTGCTGATGTGTTGGATGATGTTTGCAGTCAAAGTCTTTCTCCATTGACTTTATGTAAGGTTGAAACGTGTGCTGATATAGACTTGATCCGGCAGCCAGTCTCTTTGTCCTTTTTAGCAGGAGTCTCGTCACAAAGCTCAGATCAAATTTTGCATTCATGGTATGAGGAAAAGAGAAGTAATCCATTGGATGAGCTAAGTCCTAGTGTGCATTTTGAGATCCTTATGCAGATGAATTTCAAGATCCTTATGTAGTGTTTTTGGTGGCGGATAGAGAATCCATAGTATTCAACGGATCTATTCACAAGTTTTCATGGGAGTTTCCTTTCAGTAGTTATTTCTTGTTTTAATTAAACGAGCACTTGCGGAGAATCCAAACAGCAGCTGCAATACTTACATGGTTGCATTGGTTGTTTCATTTCACTTGATCAGGTGGTGAATGGAACAATTAGAGTAAGTTGTATTGAATAAGCTCTACTTTGAGAATCTTTTCCAGTGTTTCAGTTGTGTTTAAGTATCAAGTAAGTTTTTAGTTGAGTGATTGTCATTTTGTGTCATCAATTCATCAGTTTTCAGTCATGCATTTCAGCTTGAGTTTTTGATTCCATTGCCCAATGGACGAAGGCACTGTCTGCTTTCCAAAGATCTGTAGTTCTTGGCACCTCCAAGGAGCTACCATCCCCATTGGAGCCAATGTTAGTGTCAGTATTTGTAGCCTTCCTCCACTGATAAAACATGCTCTTACAAAGTGATTTTAAGATGTCAAGGTCAAATTTTGTCATTTCAATGAGTCTTCAAGCAAAATTTGGTCACTAGGTATTAGGTCTAGGGTGTGCTTTCACTCTTTTCAAAGTTCTCCAAAGGTCGGTCCTTGTCACCATTCAGCTGAGTGTACCATCATTCAGAGGGTTTTCACCATCATTTCAGGTTCCAAAGAGTCATTTTACACCTTGTTCATGCTTCAGTTGTGCCTAGGTAAGTTTCATTTCCCTCTCCTAGGGTTTTGAAGGTAATTTCTCTTGAATGGTCAAATCATCAGCAAAAATTGTATCCTGATGTTCATAAACCTTCCCCTATCCTTAATTTACCTTATTAAACACTTCCCATCATTGAGATTCCCCAAATTCCTCATTTTTGCACAAACCCTAGTTTCTTGCTACAACTTGGTAATTTTCTAGGCTAGGCCTGTGTTTTTCCCTTTTGGACCCCTTCCCCTCACTCAATCTCTGAAATTACACTTTCCCCTACTTCCTAACATCCCTCCCTACTTCCCAAAATTTTCTAAAGAATTTAGAAGCCCCTTATCCCCTTCATTTCGCTTCATTTCAATAAATCCCTTGTTCCACACATCGGGATAGGTTTCACTCAAATGATGTTTCTGAGCAATAAAAGATGAATTTTGGAAAATTGAGAGAGGTTTTTGTCAAAACAATACCAAGGAAGAAAAACCTCCTTCACTTTTACACAGGTGTCATGGTTTTATAGAAATGTCAAAAATATCGTTGCCTCGGGAGAATTGAATGCACCTCTGAAGTGACATTGGGAAAATCAATATTTCTCCTAGCTTGGTTGGCCAAATGACTTTATTGATAAGTCAAATGATAAATAGACACAAATATCTTTCCAATGAGCTATCATGAGCTCATTTGGAGTTGAGGAAGACCTTTAAAAGTTGACTGCAACAACACTCTGCCTTGAGGCAGCCTCATTCTGCTCATTTTGACCAGTATTGGGAGCTTTGATTTTTGATAGGGTAAACGAACTCCAAATTGAACAATTCCACTTGGGTTGGAAATTAGACTCAAAGAGCTTTCCAATGAGCTATCCCACGCCCAATTTGGACACCAGGAAGGCCTCAAAAAGCCTCCTGAAAAATGCATTATTTATGGCACGGTGCGTTGGGCTGGTGCGCGCGGCGCATTGGGCCATTTTCTGCAGTGTAAAAATACACTGGCGTGACGCACACAGCCTGCATGGTGCGTTGGGCTGGTGCACGGTGCACAGAGCCTCCAAGCCCAAATTTCATCACTGCTTCATCAAAATTTCAAACTAACTCAAATTCCTCACTCCAAGTAGGTTTGTAAAGCTGTGGATTGCTATTGGATGGCGTTTGGTGTATTTTGAAAGTGGAATATACAAGAAGTTGAATTTCAAAGTAAACCCTATCATTTGGATTGGAAAATTTCTCCATAGGGTTTGAGTTCGATTGTCAAAGTATGGTTGTTGGTGCCAATTTGTTTAAAACTCATTCCCCATCTATGGTCCTTTTTTTTTCGCACTGTCACAATGTCATTAATATCCCTTTCCTATTCCCTTATAATCCCATTTACAACTCATTCCCATTACCCTTATCCCTAAATCCTTTCACTCCCTTTTCTTACTCCTTTCCCTATCATTTACAAAAATCCCCAAATCCCATATCCCAAAAAAGTCAAGTGATTGTCTTACATTTTAAATTCACTTGACATAAACCACATTTTTACCACTGTACTATTCCCTCAGTCCACTTTTCCCCACTATCCCATATTCCTCACAGTCCCTCATTTCCCTTTGGCACACATTTGGCACTTCGAGACAAAGACACCAAGTCCTAATTTCTCATTTTCAACAAATCAAACATACACTTGACATACACATTGCAGCACCATGACGGACACCGACACATCCAATGAACAAGACAGTGACTTTACAACTGAAACTGCATGCACCAGGAGGGCACTGAAACGTCGCTAAGGGCACTGAAACGTCGCTAAGGGCACTGAATCTTGGCCGAAGCTTCATTGGATGAGCATGATACATGATGGGGGACCTTCACTCCAAGTTTTAGCAAATTTGGAGAAAATTTTGTCATTTTTGAAATTTTGGTTGCAAAACAGGTTTTTCTACCCGACGTGTCGTGCCACTCGACGCGCGCTTACGTTTGAGAGATATTCTGGAGGAAAACTTGACATTTTTGCATTTTTTATGAAAATTTGTGCAGGCTCAGGAATGGCCGAGAGATTTCATCAAGTTCTGGGTGGTTTAAAGGGTCAAAAACACCTTGAAAATGGCCTTTCTGCCACCTTTTGCACCAGCAGGAACCAGTCTTGGGATATGGCAGTTTTGGAGGGGCAAATGACATCCAAATCCAAACATTCCACTTGGGTTGGATAGCAGACTAATAGGGATTTCCAACGAGCTATCATGAGCTCAATTTGGACTTCAGAAAGTGCGTAAAAAACAGGCTCAGAGTGGCGCGATGCATTGAGTTTTTTAGCGTGGCGCATAGAGAAATTTGGCTTCATTTTCACTCTTCAGCTCAGAAATTCGCCCAGTTTTGACGAGTTTCACTTTTTGATGTAACTCTTGATCTACCATGATGTAATATGATGATCATGATGTAATATTGGCACATTTTTACTTGTTCTAGAGGATTCATTCACTAAAAAGTGAAAATTAAATGAATGAATCAGTTTCCTAGCATATAGAGGCAAGTTGTTTGATTGCCTAGATTTCAGTTCCTTGTTTAGAATTGGTTCAAACAGCTCCTAGAATGATGAGCTCGACCCCTAGAGGTAAGGGAATGGGTTTAGCTTGTATATATCATGTATTTTGTAAGTCATTTTTAGGGTTGGACTGGTTGGACTCTTGGGAATAGTTTGGCACATCATTGTATATTCATTTCAGTATTTTTGGCAAAGGAAAGTCCAGAGTTTTGCAGCACTTGTTGGGATCCTTGTGGCTCTGAGTTTTGATGATTTTTTTCTCCATGTTATTGTAAGTTTCATTAATTTTATATGTATGCCATTTCCCTTCTCTTTGCTTCTGAATTAAACAAATGATTAATTGAGGTAGAATTCATTAGTTTGCTGGTGCTCTGCCTTAAACTTTTGTTTATTTTTACATGTTTCTCGTCTGTTTGAAGAGGATCCTTGCACTCTCTTTCCCTCTTCAGCTCCTCAGCAGTCTTTTCAATTCATTCATTTGATCTAAGACATCAAAGCCATTGCCTTCCCTACCCCAACTTGAACTCTGCAAGAATTTGGCCTCATCCCCAAGCCCAAAAATTGCCTTTCCCTTTTTCCAGCAAAAACCCTAAAAATCAAAATCAAACTCCTTTATTCATATACCTAGCCTAAAATTAGCACTCATTTCAGTCATCTCAAGCGCTATTGATACATTTTTCCTAAGATTGACCCGGAGAGAGCCCTCTCCTGTTCTGGTAGGGCTAGCTACCAGACTAAGCGTGGTTTGGTGTTACCTTGAATCCCGCCTTATTTCAGCCTAAGTTAGATTTGGGAACTAACATAGTGGCGACTCCACTGGGGAAAAAATGGTTTTCTTGTTGGTGTTATTTGTTTCATAAGTTACAGACGAAGCCTGAAGTTATGCCAGGTAGCCTTCGAAACGCTTTTGCTTTGCATTAGCGGAAGTAGATAAACGTTGCTTCAGTAAATCTCTGGTCTAGCTTGTGAATGTGACACTTGATTTGCAAATTGCCCCAGTACATGTATTAAGTTTAGATCTGATGGTTGATGGTGGACAACGATCAGACATAAGAAGGCTGAAATCATTCACCTGGTGACTCCAACTCAATGTAGAGACTCCACTGGAGGACTAACTCTTTCTCTGACAAAATGGAAGGATCTTACACAAAGTTCAGGTATCCAAAGTGGAATGGTATTCAGGATCTAGTCTGCTTTCTTGTAAACTACTTCTTTGTTGTTCTTGAAACCATCCTGAAAGTTTTTCAGAATTTGTTGTATGATAAAGGCGATCAAAATCTTCACTCGACCTATTCAAAAAGTGTAAATACTGAGTTTCCCTTTGATCCTGGCCTCCTTACTTTTCCCACATCTTATGATGACTCTCTTCAGAGTGATGAGCCTGAAGAAAACCAAACTTATCCTGTAGCTCTTGTATATACTCCTACACCTTTTGTAGTCCCAGATCGGTATAAACCTCTTGTTTTACCTTTTGTTCTTCATGCTTTCCCTAAAAATTATGACCTATATCTACCAAGATTTGACGGTGAATGTAACAATGTCAGCGCTGAGCAACATGTGCAAAATATTGAGACTTTTCTTGACCTTTTTGAAGTTGATGAAGAGGATGTCAGTATTAGACTTTTTGCTCTTTCTTTGCAAGGCCAAGTGAAGAGTTGGTTCAAAACCTTGCCTGATGCGAGCATCTTAGATTTCCAACAGTTCGTCAAAGTTTTCCTCGACAGGTGGGTGATCGGACATAACCTTTTCTTGATTATAGAAGAGTATAACCAGCTGAAAAGACTACCAGGGGATACAGTACAACAGTTTTCTGCCAGATTTAACCAAGTATATTTTTCAATGCCAGCTGATATAAGACCTTCTCCTAGATCTGCTCTCTTGCACTACCCGGGTGCCTTTGATCCGGAAATGGAGTTTCAGTTGAGAGAAAGGAATATTGCAACACTTCACGAGATGCAGAATAGTGCAGTGAATGTAGAGGCTCATTTGCTGATCCGAAGGGCAAGGTTGAAGGAAGAAGAGTTGAAAAACATAAATCTGGAGAAATTGATATCTCTAGAAGTAAAGCTTGAAATGTTGGTAAGTGCAGTAGAAGATATGATGCAAAAGAACACCACAAGGAATGAGTATAATGTTCAAGCCCATGACTTGTTGATTGAAGAAGAACCAGTGGCTAATCCAAAACATTTTGTTTCTTATCCGAGTTGTCCTAGTGATTGTTTTATAGATCATTTTGAAGAAGAGAGAGTTGTTGATCTGACATGTATGCTTGATGATGTGTTTTATACTGATGATTTGCCTCAGTTTGATCAGTATGATGATGATTATGTTCTCCAAACAGAAGCTAATCTTGCAAACAAATCAACAGCTAGTTTGTGGAAGGAGGAAGTTCGCTTTCAGCAGCTTGAGTACAGTGATCAATCGATGCATATCAGCTATGACAATGATGAGGAAAGTGCAGCAAATTTTGAAGTAAGTGAAGGATCTTTGCCTTTTTGTTTTGATTCGTGTTAGCTCATCAGAGACAATTTTCATGCAATCAGAAATCAACTGCCAACAAGCCTTGATTTGGACCATCTTGAGCGCAATGAAAACCTTGTTCAAGACTTCTCATATTCAGATTTGCAGCCACCAAATGAAATTGAAGGTCAGATTACAGATGAAGTCGTGGAAGCTGAAATACATGATTTAATGATGCAAGAGGATTCTGTACCCTTTTGTTTCGAAGCATTTCAGTTTATAAAGCAGAATCTTCGTAATATCTCTCAAGAAAAAGATGAACAGCCAGTAGGATGTCAGATAGTTTCAATGGATACATCACAGCAGTCTTCTCAAGTTTTTAATGATCCTATTGCTGATGTGTTGGATGATGTTTGCAGTCAAAGTCTTTCTCCATTGACTTTATGTAAGGTTGAAACGTGTGCTGATATAGACTTGATCCGACATCCAGTCTCTTTGTCATTTTCAACAGGAGTCTCGTCACAAAGCTCATCACAAAGCTCAGATCAAAGTTTGCATTCATGGTATGAGGAGAAGAGAAGTAATCCATTGGATGAGCTGAGTCCTAGTGTGCATTTTGAGATCCTTATGCAGCATGAATTTCAAGATCCTTATGCAGTGTTTTTGGAGGCGGATAGAGAATCCATAGTATTCAACGGATCTGTTCACAAGTTTTCATGGAAGTTGCCTTTCAGTAGTTCTCTCCTGTTGTTCATAAACGAGCACTTGCAGAGAATCCAAACAGAAGCTGCAATACTTACATGGTTTCATTGGTTGTTTCATTTCACTTGATCAGGTGATGAATGAAATTGTTAGAGTAGGTTGTATTGAACAAGCTCTACTTTGAGCATATTTTATAGTTTGTCAGTTGTGTTTAAGTATCGAGTCAGTTTTTAGTCTTGTTATTAAGTTAGTTTGTGTCGTCAAGTCATCAGTTTTCAGTTATGCATTTCAGCTTGAGTTTTTGATTCCATTGCCCAATGGACGAAGGCATTGTCTGCTTTCCAAAGATCTGTAGTTCTTGGCACCTCCAAGGAGCTACCATCCCCATTGGAGCCAATGTTAGTGTCAGTCTTTGCAGCCTTCCTCCAGTGATAAAACATGCTCTTACAAAGTGATTTTAAGATGTCAAGGTCAAATTTTGTCATTTCAATGAGTCTTCAAGCAAAATTTGGTCACTAGGCATTAGGTCTAGGGTTTGCTTTTACTCCTGTCAAAGTTGTCCAAATGTCGGTCCATGTCACCATTCAGCTGACTGTACCATTAGTCAGAGGGTTGTCATCATCATTTCAGGTTCCAATGGGTCATTTTACACCTTGTTCATGCTTCAGTTGTGCCTAGGTAAGTTTCATTTCCCTCTCCGAGGGTTTTGAAGGTAATTTCTCTTGGATGGTCAAATCATCAGCAAAAATTGTATCCTGATGTTCATACACTTTCCCCTATCCTTAATGTACCTTATTAAATACTTCCCATCACTGAGATCCCCCAAATTCCTCATTTTTGCACAAACCCTAGTTTCTTGCTACAACTTGGCAATTTTCTAGGCTAGGCCTGTGTTTTGCCCTTTTGGACCCCTTCCCCTCACTCAATCTCTGAAATTACACTTTCCCCTGCTTCCTAACATCCCTCCCTACTTCCCAAAATTTTCTCAAGAATTTAGAAGCCCCTTATCCCCTTCATTTCGCTTCATTTCGACAAATCCCTTGTTCCACACATCGGGATAGGTTTCACTCAAATGATGTTTCTGAGCAATAAAAGATGAATTTGGGACAATTGAGAGAGGTTTTTGTCAAAAAAATACCAAGGAAGAAAAACCTCCTTCACTTTTACACAGGTGTCATGGTTTTAGAGAAATGTCAAAAATACCGTTGCCTCAAAAGAATTGAATGCACCTCTGAAGTGACATTGGGAAAATCAAGATTTCTCCTAGCTTGGTTGGCCAAATGACTTTATTGATAAGTCAAATGATAAATAGACACAAATATATTTCCAATGAGCTATCATGAGCTCATTTGGAGTTGAGGAAGACCTTTAAAAGTTGACTGCAACAGCACTCTGACTTGAGGCAGCCTCATTCTGCTCATTTTGACCAGTCTTGGGAGATTTGATTTTTGATAGGGTAAACGAACTCCAAATTGAACAATTCCACTTAGGTTGGAAAGTAGACTCAAAGAGTTTTCCAACGAGCTATCACACGTCCAATTTGGACACTAGGAAGGCCTCCAAAAGCCTCCTGACAAATGCGCTATTTATGGCGCGGCGCGTTGGGCTGGTGCGCGGCGCACATGGAAAATTGGGCCATTTTCTGCAGTGTAAAAATACACTGGCGCAACGCACACAGCCTGCGCGGCGCGTTGGGCTAGTGCGTGGTGAACAGAGCCTCCAAGCCCAAATTTCATCACTGCTTCATCAAATTTTCAAACTAACTCAAATTCTTCGCTCCAAGTAGGTTTGTAAAGATGTGGATTGCTATTGGATGGCGTTTGGTGTATTTTGAAAGTGGAATATACAAGAATTTGAATGTCAAAGTAAACCCTATCATTTGGATTGGAAAATTGCTCCATAGGGTTTGAGTTCGATTGTCAAAGTATGGTTGTTGGTGCCAATTTGTTTAAAACTCATTCCCCATCTATCGTCCTTCTTTTTTTCTCACTGTCACAATGTCATTAATATCCCTTTCCTATTCCCTTATAATCCCATTTACAACTCATTCCCATTACCCTTATCCCTAAATCCTTTCACTCCCTTTTCTTACTCCTTTCCCTATCATTTACAAAAATCCCCAAATCCCATATCCCAAACATGTCAAGTGATTGTCTTACATTTTAAATTCACTTGACAGAAACCACATTTTTACCACTTTACTATTCCCTCAGTCCACATTTCCCCACTGTCCCATATTCCTCACAGTCCCTCATTTCCTTTTGGCACACATTTGGCACTTGGAGACGAAGACACCGAGTTCTAATTTCTCATTTTCAACAAATCAAACATACACTTGACATACACATTGCAACACCATGACGGACACCGACACATCCAATGAACAAGACAGTGACTTTACAACTGAAACTGCATGCACCAGGAGGGCACTGAAACGTCGCTAAGGGCATTGAATCTTGGCCGAAGCTTCATTGGATGAGCATGATACATGATGGGGGACCTTCACTCCAAGTTTTAGCAAATTTGGAGAAAATTTTGTCATTTTTGAAATTTTGGTTGCAAAACAGGTTTTTCTGCCCGACGCGTTGCGCCACTCGACACGCGCTTACTTTTGAGAGATCTTCTGGAGGAAAACTTAAAATTTTTGGATTTTTTATGAAAATTTATGTATGCTCAGGAATGGCCGAGAGATTTCATCAAGTTCTGGGTGGTTTAAAGGGTCAAAAACACCTTGAAAATGGCCTTTCTGCCACCTTTTGCACCAGCAGGAACCAGTCTTGGGAGATTGCAGTTTTGGAGGGGCAAATGACATCCAAATCCCAAAATTCCACTTGGGTTGAATAGCATACAGATAGGGCTTTCCAACGAACTATCATGAGCTCAATTTGGACTTCGGTAAGTGCCTCAAGGATAGGCTCAAAATGGCGCGACGCATTGCGTTTTTGAGCGCGACGCATAGAGAAATTTGGCTTCATTTTCACTCTTCAGCTCAGAAATTCGCCCAGTTTTGACTAGTTTCACTTTTTGATGTAACTCTTGATCTACCATGATGTAATTTGATGATGATGATGTAATATTGGCACATTTTTACTTGTTCTAGAGGATTCATTCACTAAAAAGTGAAAATTAAATGAATGAATCAGTTTCCTAGCATATAGAGGCAAGTTGTTTGATTGCCTAGATTTCAGTTCCTTGTTTAGAATTGGTTCAAACAGCTCCTAGAATGATGAGCTCGACCCCTAGAGGCAAGGGAATGGGTTTAGCTTGTCTATATCATGTATTTTCTAAGTCATTTTTAGGGTTGTACTGGTTGGACTCTTGGGAATAGTTTGGCACATCATTGTATATTCATTTCAGTATTTTTGGCAAAGGAAAGACCAGATTTTTGCAGCACTTGTTGGGATCATTGTGGCTCTGAGTTTTGATGATGTTTTTCTCCATGTTATTGTAAGTTTCATTAATGTTATATGTATGCCATTTCCCTTCTCTTTGCTTCTGAATTAAACAAATGAGTAATTGAGGTAGAATTCATTAGTTTGCTGGTGCTCTGCCTTAAAATTTTGTTTAGTTTTACATGTTTCTCGTCAGTTTGAAGAGGATCCTTGCACTCTCTTGCCCTCTTCAGCACCTCAGCAATGTTTTCAATTCATTCATTTGATCTAAGACATCAAATTCATTGCCTTCCCTACCCCAACTTGAACTCTGCAAGAATTTGGCCTCATCCCCAAGCCCAAAAATTGCCTTTCCCTTTTTCCATCAAAAACCCTAAAAGTCAAAATCAAACTCCTTTATTCATATACCTAGCCTAAAATTAGCACTCATTTCAGTCATCTCAAGCCCTATTGATACATTTTTCCTGAGATTGACCCGGAGAGAGCCCTCTCCTGTTCTGGTAGGGCTAGCTACCAGACTAAGCGTGGTTTGGTGTTACCCTAAATCCCGCCTTCTTTGAGCCTAAGGTATATTTGGGAACTAACAAGGACTTCATGAAAAAATTTACAAGGGTTTCTGTTATATTCCCTAAATATATCAATAATCAAGTTAACATACTAACATATGCACATCTAGGGTTTGATACTAGAAAATCACATCAACACTTACTGAGGTAAAGCTTATAAAAATGCATGAAAGTTAGATATAAAACAATTTTAATCAAGCTAGGGTTTCGATTGAGCAAAAGAATACATACCTAGGGTTTCATTCCTAGGGTTTAATTTTAGCTATTACAAGGCTCTTTCTCATAAACCCTAATTCACTAATCCCTTAAAAACTAGGATTTCAACTTATAACCTAGATATTAACAACAAAACCTAACTAATCACAACCTTAAAGATCAAGTGTTTCAGATTATAGTAGTAAACCCTAAAAGACAAGGATTTTATCATAACAATATAAAAACCCTAAATATCACAACAACCCTAAGAGGACTAGTGTTTCAACATTTTTGTTTACATATCCTAAGCAAAGATAGAATTGTATTATACAATCCCCAAGTAAACTAGGGTTTCATCAACATACCTGTTGGGCCTTGAAATTTTCATTAACTTCCATTACATTTTCACTTATATTTCCATATTACCTCCTTCACTCCACCTTCATTTCATTATATTTACCTTAACATTACCACTATTGGGTTACATTTATGTTTTTCCAAACTTTATTAATTCTTAGCATTTTTATGAATTTAGAAAGTTAAAAATTAGAAAATAATGTACATATGCTTATACCTAACAAGTGGGATGAGATTGTTGCCACGCAAGTGTGCCCAGTTGCTTTCTAAAAGACATTTATGGCCTCCCAAAACAAAATTGTAATCTGAGCAGAAGATCATGGGATCATGAGGATATGTGTCTCATTTCCTTTTTGTATCGAAACTCTAAGAAGATATGTGTCTCATTTCCTATTTGTATTGAAACTCTAAAAATACACGTGTCTTATCATTTCCTATTTTGATTGTAACTCTAGAGATATAGGGAGAGATTCATGGACTCTCATTAATGAGATAACTTTTCATATTTTTGTATAAATAGGAGAAGCTTTTTCCTATCAAGATATGTGAAAATTAGTAGAAGAAGAGAAAGAATTATAGAATGTTTTGTAACAAGGTTTGAGATGGACTGGGATGTAGAGTTGTGATTTTATCAATAAAGAAAGTTCTTTTCTATTATTGCGTTTTAGAATGTGAAGTTTTGCAAGTTGGAATGCTATTGGACAATGGAAAGGCCCCATCAACCATGTGCATCCATTTATAAATTTGTAAGATTAATTAGTTTGTTTTACATGGATTCATGCAAATAGTTTAGTTTTCCATTGCAATTGTTAATTTTATTTTCAAATGTAGATTTACTTCACTATGTAATATTATGTTTCCTAATAAGCATCTCAAGAAAGTAGTGTTTTATATATTTTCCAAATTACGTTTGGAGCAATAAGAATTCATAGCTATCTAGTTTTCTTTTATTGTTCCTACCTTTTCATTTTCATTAAATAGAGTTGTCAATTACTATGTTAATAGATGCCTATTTTAAAGCATTTTCATTATGTTCAATTCACATTAAATGGTTAAATATCTCACATGAGTTGAATTCATCTGTTTTTTTCATTTTCTTGCCAAGGACTAAAGGCATAATTGATTTTCAAAAATTCATCTCAAGAGGTTAAATACTTCACATTTGAATGTACGACAAGTCAATTATACATTTAGTTGATTTTAGCTAGATCTTTACATGCTTTTACTTTCAAGATCCTCACTTAATTGCAAACAACAATCTTCCTAAAAACCACTCTACAAGGAACTAATCCCAGCCTATATTAAGAAGGGATGGTCAATGATTAAGTGTAATGCACTTCGAGTTATTCATTTGCTGCAGTTTTCCTTGTTCTCTAAATTAAACAAACATGTGATTAGCTTACTCAAACATTACTTCAAGAAGGTAACCCTTCACAAATTGAATAATTGGAGTAGCTAAACACATCTAGATATTTTCATCGTATCTTTGTTTTATGTTCTAGGACCTTAGCAGAATAAAGTACAAGAAGCATTAAACTCCATCTCAATATGGTCATACCTAAAAATTGAATGTCAGATAATCAAGGTACAATAGTTGATTTATTTTTTTGCTTTCATTTAAGATAGGCATTGTAATTCTCAATCTCGCTTTAGAAATAGATCCATGGATTAGGATTAATGTTCAGATTAGATAGGTGCTTTTGATTTCCAAATTAGGTCTTAAACTAGCCCTTAGTTTTTGGTTTGATTTTATGAAAAATTAGATTAGTTTTAGTACACTTTTCTTCCTTCCTAAAATAAATTTAGATTCACATAAGTCTTTCCATAGCTTTAGATTAACCATATTTAGATCTTCAAGAACAAAACCCTCCTAAAACAACATAAAACACAAAACAACAAAGTAAGGAATAAGTGTCTTAAACGCATATAGTGCACCACACTTCATTAGTTTACTAGCACTGGTTAAAGCACACTTGTTAGAAATTTAAAACACTAAATTCACTATACATTTTGGCGTTCTTTCCAGGGAAGTGTAATTAGGAGACCTTATTTCTTACACCTAAAAAAAAAATCAAATGTGATCTAGAGGATCAAAGGAATATATATATATATATATATATATATATAGATATATATATATATATATATATATATATATATATATATATATATATATATATATATTATTTTAAAAATAATAAAATGTTCTCATCATTTCATTTGATTTAATTTTAAAATAAACTTTAAAATAAAAAATAAAAATGATGAAAATTTTTAATTTCAATAAATTGTTTTGTTCAATGAAATCTATATGTATATTTTTAAATTTTTGAAAATATAACATATATAATTTTATTAACAAATCAATTATAAAAAATAAATAAATAAATTGATTGAAATTTTTTAGATTTCAATAAATTGTTTTGTTTAATGAAATATATATATATATATATATATATATATATATATATTTAAATTTTTAAAAATATAACATATATATTTTATTTTAAAAAAAAATCAATAAACAAACCAAACATAAAACAAAAATCAACGATGGCCAGCACTGGCCTTTGAAAAACTTTCGAACAATAAAACAATAGCCAAAGAGGCCCACACATATGCGTGAGGCCAGCCTTTGGCTTGGTCTTGTGCATATGCGTGTGCCTTCAAGCCAATAAACTCCAACCACGCCCATTGAATATGCAAAGGCCACTCATGCCACGACTCAGCAAGTCTCCAAGCCTCTCCATGCAATATTGAAGCAACAACTCTTCAAGCAAACAACTCCGTAAAAAAAAAAAAAAAAAAAACCAAATTTCACTACATGACCTTCTCGTTTACAATTAAAAATATGAAGAATTTTGGTGAGTGAGTTTGAATTGAATATCTTTTGCCGTGATCAAATTCATGACACAATGGCCAAATTATTTGTGCTTTCAAACTGCAAATCAAAAATCAAACCACGGCGATTTTATTTTGCCTAAGTAATTGGATAAAACGAAATCGTTTTAAATGCATAATTGTTAAAAACACCCGATTTTAAAACATATTTTCCGAGAAAACCGAGACGAACTAGAAAAAAATAAAACATTGGTTTTTTTTTCCAGGAATGGGGTGAGTTAGGTAAAATCATAACAATTCTCTCGAAATTCATCACATTTTGGATACAAATTCCAAGGTTCTTCGGAGCCTTTAATTTGTAGTGTGCACGAGAGAAAACGTTTTTTTTAATGCAAAATAGCTACGCTGATGAAATTCAATTTTGAGAAATAATCAAAGATATGATTTCATGACCAGTAGGAGAATGTGGTAGAATTCATTTGTGGTGGCACCATGATGGGTGACAAATGGATTATTTGAGGCAAATACACTATCACATTTGGTATCAAATGCAAGTTGTAGTAAATTGAGAAGGATTCTACCTCCATCTCCTTCATAGTTAGGAAGTTGACTTTAGAAATTTCAAGCTTTTTATTTTTATCTTGTATGAATGAGACATTGGCATGACTTTGTTTCAAAAATATTCATAAAGATGATTATTTCATCC
Source organism: Pinus albicaulis (assembly GCA_034641835.2). NCBI lineage: Eukaryota > Viridiplantae > Streptophyta > Pinopsida > Pinales > Pinaceae > Pinus > Pinus albicaulis. The sequence goes on from CM076578.1 coordinate 1,015,566,465, forward strand.
ATGTTTATTTCATTAAAATATATATACATATATTTCTTTATTAATAATTTTTTCTTAATAATGGCTTGCAAAACAATTGGAAGATTATTTAGATGATTTCTAAACATTTGGCATCAATATTGTTAATGTGTATTTTTCTATAAAGTTTTAACTTGCAGGATACAAATAATCTTTGTGATGCCAATTGTTTTACCGAGCACAAGGCATTTAATGTCATCCGGGTCAGTCATGAGTTGATTTATTTTTCATGGTTATTCTTTAGAAATAGATTGTTATCGATATCATGAATTGGACCTAATATAAAACTTTTTTATTTACCTTAATCTGTTTCATTTGACATTTAATTTTTTCATAAGAATAAGAAAGAAATTAGCTACTTATTTTTTAACACACATATGTTCTTTATGTCAAGTTTTTTTTACGGGTTTAGGATGATCGAATGATCAACAAGAAGATTAAATTGTGATGAAAATTGGTCTTCAAAATACAAATATCATGAGAAACATAAGAACAAGTCCATGTCCATATTCATTAAATACCGTTACTCTTCCTCCCTTTTTGAATTATAAATCCAACCAAGAACTTCAAATCAAAGCCACAATTATTTTCCCAAGATTCAAATATTCATTTTCCTTCATTCACATACACTTTCTATTACTTTTTGTCTACTCCACAAATAAAAAAGAAAGAAACTCTACCTAGTTATTGCTTTGCCCATTGAAATGTCATTTTCCTTTTCCTATCCTTTTCATTTTGAAAATAACTATCAATGCAAATTATTGAGTCCATAATCCTTTGAGTCTAAGTTCCTTACAAAACACCTTGAGACTTGCATGCCTTAATGGCAAGTCTTCTTGCTGCATGTGTGCAAACAATGGGAATACATTAATGTCTCTTGTTCATCGCATCTTCTAGGTACCCACAAACAAAAAAATTATTTGTACGTAGCAAGATGTGTTTGGGCACCTTGACTCTCATTGTCATCAATAGTGGGATTTCGTGTCGATTAGTGGCATCCATTAATGGCCACTAAGTCAAAAATTTCCCCGTTATGTTCGACATCAAAACATCTATTCACATAGCATGAATTGTGTCAACAAGTTTTGAAGACATGAAGAATATCATTTTGCATTTTGGAGCAAATGAAGAGAATATGCTAGCCTATCGAACCACATGATGTACCGCAGAATTAGATAACAATCAGAGAATTTATTGCGCTACATAATCAAAATGACAACAAAGAGGGAATCACACCATTCCACAAAGAAATTCAATAGTTTTAGTAGAAGCCATAAAAATACATCTTTACTCTTTTTGTCCATAAATTTATACAACCACTTGAAGAATATTAAGATCAAAATTTTGTTGTACTCACCACACATGCAAATTTCATCCATTTTCAAAGGTTAAGTTAAGGTACATCATTTTCTATCTTTTACCATAGAATTCCTTGAAAAGCTAGAATGATATTTTTTGGAAAAAACATTTCTCTTCCTCATTTACAACACCGCCAATACCACTGCTTGGGGGGTGGGGAATACATTCATATTCATACTTTTCCATGTTCATATCACATTCAAACCCACATACTTCCAAAAGATATTAAATATTACATTATTATTATGAGCATACAATGGCTTTTCAAAAGTACTCAAAATATAATTGGATTATAACACAATCATGGTTGTTACACAAGAACCAACCATGATGCAATCCACGAAGATATACTTTGCATAAAAATCAAATTATCATTATGCAAAGATCAAAGGTCAAAATTGAATGCAAAATAAAAAATGGTTGTAACACAAGAACCAACTCATGTTGCAATTCAAGTAAAAGACTTAAGTATGGAGTTATCAAATGATATCACACAAAGTTAAGTCAAAGCTCAAGGATAAAAAAAAATCAATGTAATAGATTGCATGAGGACATGCAATAGCTTCAAATAAAAGTGTTGGGCCTTGAAATTTTCTTTCACTTCCATTACATTTTCATCATATATTTCATTATTAATTTTCACCTTCACTCCACCTCCATTTCATTACATTTACCTTACCATTACCACTTATTTAAGTTATATTTATGTTTTTCCAAATCCTTTATTAATTTAGCATTTTTAAGTGAATGTGTTGTGTTAAAAATTAGAAAACAATGTGCATATGCTTATACCAACAAGTGGGATGAGATTGTTGCCATGTGTAGGTCAAAAGGAAGCTTCTAAAAGACCTTTATGTGGCCTCCCAAAACCAAGTTCGAATTCTGAGTGGAGAAGATCATGGGATCATGAGGATATGTGTCTCATTTCCCTTTTTGTATTGAAATTCTAAGAAGATATGTGTCTCATTTCCTATTTGTATTGAAACCTAAAAAGACAGTGTCTTATCATTTTCTATTTGGATTGTAACTCTAGAGATAGAGGGAGAGATTCATGGACTCTCATTAATGAGATAACTTCTCATATTTTTGTATAAATATGAGAAGCTTTCTCCTATCAAGATATGGAAAATAGGAGAAGAAGAGAAAGAATTATAGAATGTTTTGTATCAAGGCTTGAGATGGAATGGGATGTAGAGTTGTGATTTTTATCAATAAAGAAAATTATTTTCTATTATTGAGTTTTAGGAATGTGAACTTTTGCAAGTTGGAAAGCTATTAGACAATGGAAGGGTCCCCCGTCAACCACGTGCATCCATTTATATAAATACAAGATTAATTAGTTTGCTGTGAGCATGGATTCATGCAAATAGTTTAGTTTTCCATTGCAATTGTTAATTTTATTTTCAAATGTAGATTTACTCGACCGTGTAATCTTATGTTTCAATAGCATCTCAAGAAAGTATATTTATCATTTTTCCAAAATTGGATGGCTTTGGAGCAATAAGAATCTGCGCTTTATATAGTTATCTTTGTTGTTCTTGCCTTTTCGTTTTCATTAAATATAGTTGTCAATTATCGTGTTAATAGATGTTTATGAAAGCCATTTTCATTATGTTCATTTCTACATTAAATGGTTAAATATCTCACATGCGTAGTTGAATTTATCTTTCTTTTTGTCATTTTATTGCCAAGGACTAAAGGCATAATTGATTTCTCCAAAGGCATCTCAAGAGGTTAAATACTTCCACATTTGAATGTGGTCGACAAGTCAATTATACATTTAGTTGATTTAGCTAGATATTACATGCTTTTACTTTCACACCCTCATTTAATTGCAAACAACAATCTTCCTAAAACCATCTCCTAACAAGGAACTACAGTATGAACATATTGCAAGTGATGGTTGAATGATTAAGTGTAATGCAATTTTTTGAGTTATTCATTTGCTGCAGTTTTCCTAGTTCTTCATTTCTCTACCGTATGTAATTAGCTTACTCAAACATTACTTCAAGAAGCTGTCACTCTTTAAAAATTGAATAATTGGAGTAGCTAAACACATCTTAGATATTTTCATTTGCGTTCCTTGTTTTCTCGTTCTAGGACCTTAGCAGACTAAAGTATAAGCAGTTACTAAACTCCATCTCAATAGGGTCATACCTAACAATTGAATGTTGAGATAATTGAAGGTACAATAGTTGATTTTTTTTCTTCTTTCATTTAAGATAGGCATTGTAATTCTCAATCTCAATTTTAGAAATAGATCCATGGATTAGGATTAACAGATTAGATAAGTGCTTTGATTTCCAAATTAGGTCTTAAACTAGCCCTTAGTTTTTTTGTTTGATTTTATGAAAATTAGATTAGTTTAGTACACTTCCTTTTCTTCCTCTCTAAAATAAATTTAGATTCACATAAGTCTTTCCATAGCTTCTTTAGATTAAGCATCTTTAGATCTCCAAGAAAAAAAACCCCCCTAAAAACAACATAAAACACAAAACAACAAAGTAAGGAATAGGTTTCTTAAGTACATATAGTGCACCACACTTCATCAGCTTACTTTCCCCGGTCAATAATTTACATGTTAGCAATTTAGGACACTAAAAATGACTAAACAATACCTTAACATTAAGAGGTTGGTTTTATAGTGAACCCTAAAGATTAGGGTTTCAAAAAAATGAATAAATGATGATATAACAAGGGTAGATTCAATCTACTAATTAATCACCCTAACAATAATATTTTTGATTAAAAACCCTAAACATAAGGAAATTCGTAGCACAAGGAAATTTTTAGAAATATTGTACTCCTTTAATGAAGAAGTCTAGTCGCTAAATTTTATACATACCTTGAGATACTTATTTTACAAACCTTGTAGAGCTCCCTTCAAATGATAATATCTCCAAGGTTCATTTCAACTTTTTTTTGGAGTGTATCAAGTCATTATTCAAAGATTAACATTTCTACCTTATTTTTCTTCATGCAACATTTATTGACAAGCACATCGAAAAATACACAAGTACAATATCATGATGATCATCTAGAGTTTCTATTTTTCCTTTAGAGTATGAACTCCAAAAAATTTTCTTGCAAGCCCTAGGACATTATTAACAATTAAGTCTCCGTTATTGAAAGGAAATGTAATATTATACCTTAAATTAATTATAAATCCTATTATGAGATAGGATAAAAAATAAAGGAAAGTGATATTTTTCATATGTATTGTCAAGTCCTAGATATTAACAATTATAGAATAATATAATCATATTCTTAACAAATAATCAATTTATAGATGCATTTGTTTGGTACTACAATAAGCTTTTTGTTCCCTTTAAAAACCTAGACATGATGTTAGATGTATGAGAATAAAAAAACAATGTTTACCCTGACCCTCGATGAAATCTTGAAAGGTCATTTTCTGAGTTGGTGCATGACATATTTACTAATGAAAATTTCTTCCTTATTTGAGTCGAAAATATTTCTTCTTACATAGATGTATAAGTTTGATTTTCCTTCAATACCGAGATTCTTTCCGTATTTTGGCTTATCGCTCAACTTTTAGGCTCGCATCAGATATTATATACTCATAATTTATCACCAAACTTGAATTGACATGCCACTATATTAGCATTTTTATCCAATATGATATCCCGAAGGAGGGTGATAGATTAATTTCAAAATTAAACCTTGCTTAGAATTTGAGATATTTTTTGAAGGTGATGATGGCCAGGATTTAGAGCTTCCTAATTTATATTTTATGCTTATAATTTTGAGTGAGATCATTTCCTTTCCATAGTGAGAATGTATTTTAAGAACTTCAAACTACTCTCCTTTTAGGATTTATATAATCATAAATTTTGGATTACTCTTGTAGCACATAAATGATATTTAAATGATGATTTCAGATCTTATATAGAAACCTTACACCTTCGATCTCTTCTCCAAGTAGCTCAACTTTCTTAGGTTGCAAGATTAGTCCTTCAACCATTTAGGATGTAGATTTTGTGCTCTTAAATAAATCTTGTGATTTCTTGTAGGTCTCGTGGTCTTATTTCGCAGTGACTAGGCTAATGAGAGTGCCCGTAAAATTATCTTCCTTAATTTTAGAGGTTCAAATTCTGTGTGTAGATGTCTTCCTTATCTTGATATGAAGTAAAATATGATCTCATTTTTTCCATTGGATAAAAAAGTCCTAGCTCGATTCCATGTTGTGAACTTAACGCAATCATATTCTCTTAGATATTGAAATTTATTTTTGAATATTATTTTATACTTATTAGTTCTTCTTTTACTTATTTATATTCTTTCTTTCATCAAGATAAATTCCAAATGAAAAACTCACAAGGAATGTAGGATGTAGGAACTCATCTATGGAAAAAAACCCCTAGGTAGGGGAAAACCCAAATAAGAACTCTTCCTTCAAGAGATTCCAAATCATAGTGAAAACAAACCAAAACCCTTGACATGTAAGCCAAGGACACCTTCCACCCATCAAGTCAACCTATTTCCTAAGTGACACATCATGATTTTGTTATGTAGTTATATCATACTTCAATCGTGTATTCTTGTCAAGATTCTACTTTGTATTCAAGCTATACTTTGATCCTACAAGATTTTTATCCTTCACTCTACACTAATGCCATATTTTGGTCTTGTAATCTAGTCACACTTCGTGGCCGCAATAACTTAGTACCTTAGTCCTTCATTACCTTGATCCTATAGATAATTTGAATCCTCCTAATTTCGATATCCTCTATAAATATGTTCGAAATTTCCTATCACTTCTCATTTGGGTTTGTTCTCATGAGTATTTATAGTTTTTTTTACTATAAATGAGGTCGACATGAATGATTCAGAGATCCACTGGCTAATATCAACTTGAGGCGTACTTGAAAAGTGACTTAATGGAGGAGGTTTTTGACATGATAATCGTTTTTATCTTTGACACAATGAACCCAAGAAGGGTTTATTACATAATAAATTTGATTTCGACATAAATAAAAGTCCTTCGCACTAAATGTGTGTTGGCTCAGTGACCATTGACACAAGCATGAAACCCATGCTTTAATAAGTCAATTTATTCAACAAAATATTTTATTTTTAAAAATACAATAAATATAATTATGAAGACCAACACTAGTTACATTCTTTAACAAAAGGAACACTTAAAAAATATTCTTCAAAATGTTTCCAACAAACCGACGTTTCACATGGCCATAATATTCTATCGTGTGCAATATATCACACTTAAAGAGGTTTTTATGCAAAATGATACATCTTACAAAAGATTATTGTCGAGTGACATAAAATTTTCATCCCTCGAGGAAATTTCACATCACACCAAAAATCATTTCCCAATGACATCTTGCATCACACAAAATTTCATTACCACCAATATTTGGAGAACGATGAGATATGGAAGGTGCATCTTCAAGACGTGAAGAATTATCTCATACCAAATTTGTCGCCATGATTTGAGAAATACTAAACAACATCCATATAAATATATTTTTCCAATCAAATAATCTTGATTTTCCACTTCCTATCTCTAATGGTTATTCACATGTTTCTATCCATGTCAAAATAGCCATTTCTTCATTAATTTTAAAACTACCTTCTTTAAATCGTTCACTATGATAATAATCTTCCTTCAACCCATATGATAGTAATGTGTGCATAACATGATTTTGACCATGATTTTTAACTATCGCCTTGAGTATACTCTAGCATTGAATTTACTCGTAAATAGTAGGAGGATTTATGTGACATTTTGAAAGACTCTTTAGATAAATCTTGTGCAATTCAAATAGTTATGTATACAATCCCATTTAGTATCAAAAATGATCCAAAAACTAAAACATGGTTGTCCTCCAGTGAAGAGATAATATTTTTTGGGACTTTTTGTAAAATAATAATAGATGTATAAAGGATTTCAAATCACAAAAAAATACAAAAAAAACTACAAAACATAATTGAAAAACAAGAGAAAATTCAATCTCTTTTTTGAAGCCCAAATTAATGCCCTATAGAGAGCTTCATCTTCTTGCATCAACCAACGCCTTACTCGGTCCTCAACTACCAAGAGAATAATATAGAAAGATAGGGTACAACTTTTCCTCAACAACTTGGAAGGTATGAAGAACTATATATTGCTCCATTAGTTAATATTGCAACAAAAATTGAGGAAACACATGTCATTATCCACCTAAATAAATCATATGAGAATCTTATGTAAGTGATCAATCATCTAAGATAAATCTAGGAGATTGCGTCATGTATCTTGCACAAACAATCTTTACTACCATATCCTAGCTCCTTGAATGCTTTATTATGCTCAAGCCATTTTCTATAGTGCCAATTAGGCTTATGAATCTTTCCTTTGTTTAAAGGAAAATTATCACAAAATGAAGTTTGATAGAAACTCGTATAACTCTTAGTTATGAACATTTTGGATACTTACCTTGTAAAGGAGTTTGAAAACTTAGATAATTCTAAACCCCCTAAACTCTCGTGTAGTCCATATATTTGGTATAAAATCTATAAAAGTAGAGTCAATATTCAAAGGATCCTTTCACTAAATTCTAACCCAAAAATTATCATCTTCCAAGACATCAAAGAAATCCATAAAGTGTTTTATTTGTCCATTCATCTCAACTTCGAATTTTATGTATCTTAAAATGTCTTTAAAAGTATAAAGCTCATCCTTAGTATAATTGTCTAAAATCTCTCATTTTAATTAATAATTAACCTTAGAAAAAAATAGTGCACATTAGGGGAAATTCCAACTTAAAAGAGGGTCTTAAGGAAAATAATACAATAATAGGAAAATAATAAAATTATAGTTATGAATTTTGGAGGGAAAAGACTATGATTACTTTTTTTCATTGTATTTTTTGGTTTATCTGTGTAGGCACTAACCAGTACCACATGCATACTTTTTGAGGAAGACCCACATTAAAAAAGTGAAGATACATTAAAAACATCATGTTTTTTTAATGTATCTTCATTTTTTATCAATGTGGTTCTTCTCAAAAGTATGCATAATGGGTACTTATTGCATGTGTAATTTAATTCCGCATCCAACGAGTGTCTATACTTGAAATTTGAGTAAATCTATATGAGATAAGCCAAAAATACAATTAAAAAAAGTAGCCTTTTTTTTTTTCGCTCCAAAATATTTACATGTAACTCTTCAAATTTAAATAATTTTGATTGGTTTACATATTATGTACGTGAAAAATTCATGGGAAATTTTAGGCTGAAATTTTAATATTTCACTAACATTAGTTCCCATAAAATCCTCAAATAGGCTTTCTAATATGGATAATCCATATTTTCACCCAACTCTTCAAAGCCCATTACCCTACTATTATATTCTCCTACCATTTCCCAAATGGTATGGTTATTATTCTTGTGATTGTCAAAATTTTAAAAAAAAAAGAACATTTTTTGTCTCCCTACTTCCAACCAAGTGGCTCTATTGTTTATTTGCACATCAAGGAAAATTTTAAGGATGAAATGTATCTTAAAGGTAGAAACCTTAGTATATATGATTACTCCTTAATATGCAAGTTATAAAATGTTTGGTGATATTTTTACAAAAAAATCAAATCAGAAGGATTTTATATAATTTTTCACAAAATTTGGGTGCTCTTCAAGTTTTTTGGGGACAGATTTTATACTATAGATTTTGGGTGTATCATTATTAAAAGGAAAATTTCAACTTTTTTTTTAACGAAAAAGCATGGAAAGTTATCCCAAGGGTGAAATTTAACTCCCTAAAATTGGTCCACCAATCAAAATCCTCATCAAACAATAATTGATCTTTTCATGCCTCTATATTTTTTAGGGAAAGGAATTGCAATTTATTAAATATCCCTTTATCCATCTCCCTTATATAATATTCCTAAGCCTTCTCCGCCTCTAGTAGTTGTGCCCTTATTTTCCTATATCTCTCATTGATCAACATAAAAACCTTCTCCTTCGCACATTTTAAATACTACATGAATTTTTCATGGGTAGAAGTATCCAATTCACATGAAAATTTTTCCTAATTATTGAGTACCGAAGCTCTAAAATGTTCTTCGAGGATCCAAAAAAAAAAATTACACAATGTGCTTATCTTGTATCTTAGATTGTTAATATCTACATCCATATTGGATATTGATATAATATTTCGTAAGTGTCCACCCAATCACTTCATCCACTTTTTGCAAGAAAATATACTTAAAGAAAAGTGATATAATTACTTTGCTACACAATCATTACCTTCCCCGTTATTTACCTAGTTGGGTATGATATTGATTGGTTCAAGATCCACCCATACAATAAGAATAAACTCAGCTTGAAAATAGTTAGCAAATCTATCTAAATTCTATCAAAATCACCCTATATCCTCTTCTACTCATTTTCAAGTTTAAATATATCCCCACCATCAAATTTTTAGACCTTATACAATGTGAAAATAAAAATATTATAATGTTCTTGTCACCATTCATAGGGACCATTAATATTGAGGAAAAATAAGCTTCGAGTAGCCCAAGATTTTACAATATACTTTAGTCACAAAACATAAAGTAACAGAGAAGAAATTTTGTATAACTTGGTGTAATTCCATCTAGTAAAACTCCTCTAAATAAACCATTGACATCCAAAGCTATGAAATCCCATCTACTAACAACATTTAAAAAAAGAAATCGTAGGCTTTCCCATCCCCATAGTTTCCTACAATAAGATAAATAATATTCCATATCTCAAGAGTAATTAATCCTTTGAGGGACAAATATTTAACCTATTTTCCTAATCCCCTAACATTATCTAACATGATTGTCATGATGAAACTTTGAATAGGCATGTCTAGTCCCAAGAACCCAAGTTCTGGGTATATGCCTACTTTGGATAATTTATTATTGTTTATTCCTATGCTTGTTTTATTTAAATGGGACTCTCAATCAAGAGAGACATTTTTAATTTCTCCTATGGAATCCAAACCCAAACCCCAAGTAGAAACACATTCTTTATGAATATCTTTCATTAGTATAAGTAGGTAGTGACCCCATCCCTTCGTACCGTAAGTCCAAATAGTAATAAGTTGATTTCTTTTTAGTCTCCATTAATCCATAAGATCATTTTCATATACTAAATTAACTAAAAAAATCCCCTTACCTACTCAATATCAAATCCCCAACACATTGTCACAAATTATTTAATTAAAATTTATTTTCATTTTGAATATTATGAGTCTCTTTCCCCTTTGGGGAAGTAGGATTATTGTAATTCATTTGTATATTTTCATTAGTATGCACAGAAAACCAAGCTTGAAAAAGAGCTCATTAACCTAAAGTATTACTTTTATATTCAAAAAAAAAATTAACCAATAAGAAATTTCTAGCTACTATTTCGACCACTAAAATCTAGAGATCTTATTTGGCCTCATACTAAGGTAATATGTGGGAAAATTAGGATAAATATTTATATAATTTGTGGATTCAATGCATTTAATTCATCCATATTAACAAATGGAAATTAAAGCTAGCATTAGTTAATAAGAATTAAATTTCTTGGTGTGTAGGTACTTGGTAATGTTTTCATTTCTTTGTTAATATATCACACGACACACCATATGCACAAATGGTTGTGTGCATGTGTTGGTGTGGTGCATATAGAAAGAGACACTTATTTTTCTCCCGCTTATATAAATCAATTGAACTCTATCAAAGAGTTGAAATCCTTATGGGAGTGACTATGATCTATTAGTGTGGAAGACATGATTACGAGGGACGTATCTCTTGCAACACTTGCAAATGTAGAGTTATATGGCCACCCCATCGAAAAGATTAAGGGTTGACCTCACTTGCAATAACATTGGTTTTCATATATGGAATTATATTTTCGAACGCTTTGTTAGTCGACATGATATACCACTTCGGTCTTTACCAACAAAGCCTACATGTCTGCCCCATCCATTCAAGTAGAGCTTTCTTCTTCATTCAAGCTTAGCCATAGTCGTTCTATATAGATAGTAATTATAAGAACTAGTCACACTACATAATAAATATAACTTAGTGTAAGCTAAATTGTCTAAATATAGTCATCATAAGAACTAAATCTAATTATAACTCTTTATCTTTTTAGTATAGGAAGTCTTTTCAGAAAAATTTTAAGTATAATAAGAGAAAATTAGATATTGCAAGGTGAGCATATCCCCGTCTATAGAAATTAAATGGCATTTTTGAACAATGAAAGAACATGAACTAATGATGAAACAATGAGTCATGCAAGTGAATTCTAAAGCACACAACACTGATGTTTTAATTCAATTAGTGTAACTTAACAAACACCACTTACCATCCATCCATTTTGTATTACCTAAATTTGAGGCATCTATAAATCTAGTACTAACGATAGTACACTACTCTAAGAAATTTTGTACCCAATGTACACATATCTCATCGTTGATTTCTCACCAATGCATGATGGAACATAACCACTTCATGTTGAACATGCATTGATAAATTCAGAATTTAATTTTTTCCTTAATTAAATTTAGGAGAAAATCGAATTTTCAATTTAGTAAAATATATGGAGGAATTTAACTAAAGTGATTATGGAACTTATCATTTATTTAAATAATTTAATTCAATTAGGAGACACTTGAGTTATGTTTAGTTATGATTGATTGCTCATTTCTAGCAATATGTTGCAATTAATTTGAGTTACTATGAGTTTAAATAGTTCTAATCGATTAAGAACTACCGGAAGATCTAGTAGTGGAGTGCATCACTTTGTGATCAACCGCTAACTCATCAATCAACCCAACATAATTGTTTCATAGATAACTCGAGTTACCTAGTTTAGATTGGAGTTTAAGGGTAGTGTAATATTAGTTATAGACAATTCCAAATTTTACAGGTGATGCATGTAATTTATAGAAGGGCTTACAAAGGATCACGTGTAGTTCCGTATGGGGATTTCCTTAATTAATAGGGGGTTAATTACTTGAGAAACAACACAAGGAAATAGGGACTTGCATAGGCTTGGATTTCATTAAGTATTGACCAAAGCTAAGTTTGTGAAGTGAAGAGATAGATTATACTAGTGTAGAGGTTCTCAAAGCTTAAGAAAGAATTACAGTATTTATTCTCTATTTTCCGACTAATGAAATACATATAGGAAGGTGTTTTTAGCAATTTATTGCCCCTGAAAATCATTGTGCAATGTGTGATTGAATCTGCCTCATGTATGTGTTGTGCTTTCTTTGGGTGATCTTTATTGTTTTCCGTTAGCTATAGAGTAGGGATTCAAGTCTTTCAATTTAGTTAAATTTCATAAGCAAGCTTGAATCTACGAGGATTTTATATATGGTATCAAAGTTGAAATCACAATAGACATGATAACCTGAAGTTGGATTTAAAGTGCAGAATCAAATTCCGAGCTGAGCAATTTTTTAAAGCTAACAACTCTGTGGCATTTTATGGACTAAGACTCAAATATTCCCTTGAGGGTAATTCGAACTATATTTCCTAGAAGGACATGGGATGGAGACAATGTTGGAAGATAACATGTTGAAGGCTTTTTTAGATAAAGATATTCATAAACCTCCAACAACCGATGCTCAAGATCTAGCAACTTAATGGAAGAAGTGTGTTGCGAAGATGAGGAGGACCATGCTGGAGAGAGTTTGAGATCATATTGTCTCGAATCTCCATGGGAAAGAGAATCCATATGCAATGTAACAAGCATTGATAGACTTGTTTCAAAACATAAGTGACCACAAGAAGTTGGCAATGAAGGGACAAGATTCAAAATATCAAGATGGAAAAGGGCGACACAATACCACGACACTTAAGAAAGTTCACCCAATGTCGTGGTGAACTTGGGAGTTGTGGTACGCGCTGTAGAAGATGATCCGGTAATCCTAGCACTTATAGTCCTTCCCAGGGGTTGGCACAACTACGAGGATTCGATAAATGGGAGGGAGAAGCTACCAAATTGGGAGTGATTGTGATCCTTCTTGGTGCAAGAAGAGATAAGGGGGGAAACCAGAGATGATACCTCATCCAAGTGTAATGATGAGGAGAAATTTTCCTTGGATGGAAAGGAAAATAAATGGAAATGGAATAAATCCCAATCCAAATAAAAATATGCTGAGGAAGGAAATAAGAAATACTTGTCAAAAATCAAGTGCTTTTACTATCACGAACTAGGAAACTATGCCATGAAGTATCCACACAAGAAGGCATATAAGAAGCCCTCAGGAGGAGCGGCAGGTGAAGCTTTGAATTCATAGTTCAAACTTCATTTCACACCCATCGCTTTTATGGTGAGCTTGGTGATGGGAAGTGTGTGGTATCTAGATAGTGGAGCCTCCTTCCATATGACGGGAAACCAAGAATTTTTCATTCACTTGGAGGAGAAGGACCTCCAGATGCACATCAATATGGGAGATGATGGAAGGTATAGTGTGACTAGTATTGGTACAATTAATTTTCATAGGGAGTTTGGCTCCCCTCTCAAATTAAAATATGTCATGTATGTTTCGGGTCTGAAGAATAATTTAGATTCAGTTGCTATGTTGGAAGACCGTGGATACGATGTGATATTTAGAAAAGGGAAGGATTTCCTTAGACACATCACCAGGGGACAAGTGAAGCAAATCAGGGTTCGAGTGAAGAGCCTATACAAATTGGATGTAGAATATTGTGCAGCATTGGGCACGAAAGTAGAGAAGGTGTAGAGTTGAGACATCGGTGAATTATGGCATAGGAGACGTGGCCATTTGTACCATGGAGCTTTGAATATCATGCAGAAAATTTCTATAGGACTTCCCAAGGGTGCACTACAGTAGCGAGATACATACAAAGGGTGTACACTAGGGAAGTACATCAAAGCCAACTTTCATGATCGGGACAATAGATCACAAAAAAGCCTTGAAATAGTTCACTCAGATGTGTGTGGACCTTTCTCAACAACCTCCATGGATAAGCACATGTATTATGTTATATTTTGAGGTTATTTATCATGGAAGTGATGGATATTATTCATGCAAAAGAAAGGCCAGACATTCTCCAAATTTGGTGAATTTAAAGGACTTATTGAGAACTATATTGGCCGGAAAGTGAAGTCTCTCAAGAGTGGTAACAATGGAGAATATGTGTCGAATGAGTTTAAGAAAATATGTGCAAAAGAAGGCATTCGATAAGATTTGATAGAAATCCATAACCCAAAATAGAATGTGGTGGATGAGAGGAAGAAAATAACTATTGTGAGAGTTGTGTGGTCCATGTTACATGACTAGAGCCTACCATTGCACTTGTGGGCTGAAGCATGCAACACGATTGTTTATTTGTAGAATTGGATTCTTGGGATGAGTACACCAAAGGAAGCTTTTTCAGGGAAGAAACCAAAAGTGTCACATTTGAGGATCTTTGGATCATCAATTTATTATTATGTTTCCAAGGATACTTGAGGAAAAATCTAGAGCCTACAACTAAGTTGGGTATATTTGTGGGGTACATGGAAACACCTCACAACTATCAAGTGTACATGCCATATCTCAAGATGACAGTTGTTAGGAGAGATATGAAGTTTGATGAGGAGAAGTAAATGAGGTGTTCTATTGAGAGGGAGCCTATCATCTGTATCATGATATTTTGGCTCCAAAGAAAGAACCTCAGGAAGTTGTGGAGAAATCAGAAGCAGAGGAATGGAGAGTGGAGACACCCACTCAAGCAGAGACACACAAATATGGAAGGAAGCACAACAGAGAAGATGAAAAATTATTGCATTATGCTATAGATAATGGGGGAGCACCCACATCACATCATAGGCAAAGGAGGTCACCAAATTGGTACATTGGCTACATCGCTTTGATGAGTGAGCTTGTAGAGAGTGAAACATCCTCATTCAAGGATGAAGTGCAAGAGAGAGTATGTGTTGATTCCATTGTAGAGGAATATGATACCATTATCAGAAAAAATGATTGGGAAGTGGTCCCAAGACCATAGGACAAGTCAATGGTAGGTTACAGGTGGATCTACAAGGTGAAGCAAGCAGCAGATGGAAGAATTGAGAAGCACGATGCCATATTTGTGGCCAAGGGGTTATCTCAGGTGGAGGGAATTGAATATGAGGATACCTTTACTCTAGTAGCAAGGTACTTTTCAATCATATCAATTATAGCACTTTCAACACAGATGGGATGTAAGATATACCAAATGGATGTGAAGACAACATTCCTCAATGCAGTGATTGAGGAAGAGGTGTACATTGAGTAGCCTGAAGGATTTGAGATCTTCGATAGAGAGTCACATGTATGAAAATTCAAGCGAGCATTGTATGGATTGAAACAAGCAACATGTTCTTGGTACACCAAGATCGACATATATTTCACCATTTTAGGCTTCACAAAAAGTGAAGCAGATGCAAACCTTTACCATATTTTTGTTGAAGGTAAATTATTGATTATAGTATTATATGTCAATGATTTAATTTTAATTGGTGATGAGAATCTAATAAAAAATTTCAAAGAGGATATAGAAATATTATTCGAGATGAAGGTCATGGGGCTCATGCATTATTTCCTTTATTTTGAGATATGGAAAGGACATGGGGAACTGTTTGTCTCTCAAGGCAAGTATGCCAACTCAATACTGAAGAAGTTACACATGGAGAGAAACAAACCCATTGAGACTCCTCTACCAGGGAATTTGAGGAAGGAACATGCTACTTCAGGTGATGCAGTAGAGGCTACCATTTACAGGAAGCTTGTGGGTTCACTGATGTATTAGGTCAAAACACGACTAGACATGTGTTATGCAGTTAACCAACTTATTCAAGTAATGGTTAAGCCAATTGAACTGTATTCGAAGGTATCAAAGAATTTTTTGAGATACCTCGGAGGAACTACTCAGCCTGGTCTTTGGTAGATACATGAATAGCACATCAGGAGGAATTTTCAGTGTTGGGTCAACAATGATTTCTTGGTGCAACAAGAAGCAGAGATATGTTGCACTCAGCTCAGCAAAAGCAGAGTACATGGATGCAAGTCAAGAAACATGTTAGGATATTTGGATGAGAAATATAATTGTTTGGTTATTAGGTTAGCAGATGGATCCTACAGTTATTTACTATGAAAATCAAATTTGTATCAAAATATCTGATAATCAATTTTTTTGTGATCGATCCAAGATATCGACATCCATTATCACCATCTACGAGATTGTGTGCAGAGGAAGATCATGTTGTTGGAATACATTCCTACAAAGGAACAGGATTTTGAAAAAGCGATTGTCAAGAGGAAATTCGAGTTCCATAGAGGCAAGATCGGGGTATCAGATAATCCCTTTCTTTCTGAGAGGGAGTGTTGAAAATGAAGCAAGAAATTCCTAATTTAATTTTGCCTTAATTAATTAAGAGAAAATTGAATTTCAATTTCAGTAAAATACTTGGAGGAATTTAACTAAAGTGATATGGAACTTATCATTCAGTTAAATTAGTTAATTCAAGTAGGAGACACTTGAGTTATGTTTAGTTATGATTGATTGCTAATTTCTAGAAATAGTTTTTAGTTAAGTTGAGCTATTGTGAGTTTAACTAGTTCTAACTGATTAAGAACTAGTGGAAGATCCAGTAGTGGGGTGCATCACTTTATGATCAACCAATTAAATCATAAATTAACCCATAATAATTGATGCATGTAGATAACTCGAGTTACCTAGTTGATATTGGAGTTCAAGGGCAATGTACTATTAGTTATAGAAAATTCCAAATTGTATAGATGGTGCATGCAAGTCAGTGAAGGGCCTACAGGGATTGCATAGTTATGGATGGGGATTTCCCTAATTAATAGGGGGCTAATTACTTGAGAAACAATGCAAGGAAATAGGGACTTGGGCAGGCTTGGATTTCTTTAAGTATTAACCAGAGCTAGTCTTTGAAGTATTGAGATAGATTATACTAGTTCAAAGGTTGCTCAGGCTTGAGCAAGCATTGTATTTATTCTCTATTTTCGGACTAGTGAAATACAAATATGAAGGGTTTTTGAGAAGTTTCTTTCCCCTAGAAAATCATTCTATAATGTGTGATTAAATCTTGTCTCATGTATGTGTTGTGATTTTGCGATTGTTAATTGTTTTCCAAAGTTGGTAGAGTAGATCAAGTCTTTTGATTTAGTTAACTTTCATAAGAAAATTGAATCTACAAGGAATTTCTACACTTCATTCTTCAACTGAGTCTTCAATCCTTCATTCTCTATCTACAACAGAGCCAGAGAAGACTACAATGTAATAACTTCATTACGAAGTTTATTAAAAACCTTCTATTCATGGAGGGCCTGCAATCTATTTCCCATCGTCAATAAAAATGAAAATGAACTCAAATATAAATATCTTAGAGCTGCAAGACTAGATATCAATAAGTAGAATACACAGGTTCCACTTATTATTTACCTAAGGCTAGGGCTACCATATATATTCCTTATATACTTTATTCATGGAATTAAAAAGGTGGACTTAGGGCTAGCCAGTCTTTAATTCTATCGTAGTCCTATATCCATTCAAACACTCTCCAAAATATTGAAAGAAATGCAAACAAAAAAACATAAAATGCTCACAAATTCAGGTTATCTATACCACTGGAAAATGATCGTTTACTGTTATGTTATAAGAGTTTTGATTTCTTACTTTAGAGTATAAGTGTGGAATTCTATATTATAAGTGTGTTGTATATATACTTGGTTTTCAACCCAAGTATTTGGGACCTTCTAATTGTGTCCCCTCAAAATCTGCACCAAAGTCATGTTAACTACTTTTTTCTACCCATATGTTTATGGATGGAATGTTATAAACATTTTTAAATTTGTGTCCATCTTCTCCTATAGTGTAGTCCAAAATTCACTAAGAGTTCTTGTTTCCCTATCTGAAACGATGCTCCTTGGTATCCCAAAGCGCACCCACACATTTCCAAACATCAAGTTTGCTGCTTCTTTCCCACTAATGGTCTTTTTACAGGGCATCAAAATACACATATTGGTGAAGATATAAACTACCTTGAGTAGTTTGTCATGTCCCTTCTTAGTTGCTGGTAAAACTCCCACAAAGTCCATGGAAATACTTTCCTAAGGACTAGTGGGTACAGGTAAGCGATGTTATAGAATTTATTTTCTATTACTAGGCTTGTTAGTACAACAAAGCATGCATCCATACTCTTATATAATTAGCTACCTCTTCTTGAATCCTAGGCCAATATGCATACCTCTATGACTTATCCATTATCTTCCCTACATCTTAGGCATTAGAGGAAATTTCAGCCTAAAATTGGCCTCCTAAGGAAAAATAATAAAATAAGAGTTAGGAATTTTGGAGGGAAAATAAGAAAACTATTTTTTAATTGTATTTTTGGATTATCTTCTTATATGTTTACCCAAATTTGAAGTGTAGACACTCGTTGGATGTGGAATTAAATTTCTCATCCAATGAGTACCCATTATGCATACTTTTTAGAATACCCACATTGATAAAAAAATTGTAGATACAATAAAAAAGCATGTTCAACATGTTTTTTTAATGTATCTGCAATTTTTATCAATGTGAGTATTATGAAAAGTATGTATAATGGGTACTCATAGGATGTGGAATTTAATTCCACATCCAATGAGTGTCTACACTTGAAATTTGGGTAAACCTATAAGGAGATAAGCCAAAAATACAATTAAAAAAAAAACAGTTTTTATTTTTTATTTTCCATCCAAAATATTTACATGTACCTCTTTTTAAATTTAAAAGATTTTGATTAGTTTACATATTATGCACATGAAAATTTCATGGGCACTTTTAGGCTGAAATTTCCTCTAGTGCCAATACGCATACCACTATGACTTAACCATTATCTTCCTTACACCAAAGTGATCTATGACCTTGGAGGTGTAAGCCTCTCTAATCAAATATAGTCCCTCACCTTTGGGAACACATAACTTATCTAGCATGTAGAGTAACTTGTCTTGTAGATGGTAGAAAAATGTGCTATCACCATTGTACACATGATTCTGGCTCTACAACCGTTGAAACACGTCCTTGAAGTCCTCATCCCATTGAATATGTCTCTATGTATGCATCATGGGTGAATGGCTCCATGTGAATTAGAGAGTTCATAAATCTATTATCTTTAATGTAGTTGGAATGAAAGCAGGTCATCCAACTTTTTTTTGATTCCCTTATTGTACTTAATCACTAAATGAAACTCTTGTAAAAACCCCATCCACTTATAATGTTTGATTTGTTGCAGCTTACTCTAGGCCTACAAACATTGTAGTGGTTGGTTATCTATTTGGATTACTATCTCCTTTCACATCAAATAGTGTTTCCAAGTCCTCATAGTTCACATTGTGGCATATAATAACTTTACATAGGTTGAGTATTTAAGAACCACCCCATGAAAAAATTTAGAATGGTAGCATACACACCTTCCTCCCTACATTAAGATCACTCTCATAACATACCCACTCACATTTATCTTCACTTCAAAGGGTTTTAGCAATTTTAGTAATGATAGAACTGGTGCTTGACTGGTCTTCTTCTTTAACTCCTCAAAGGCCCTTTACTAACCTTTCCCCATTGGAAACTCTTGCAACTCATTTTTATGGCACATATTGGTGCTGCTAATGCCAAAAATGAGGCTATGAATTTCATCAGGTATTGTTCTTTCCCAATGAAACTCCTAACTTCATAAAAATTAGTTGGAGTTGGCCACTTCATGATGGCCTCCATCTTGGAAAGATATACTTTCATCTCTCCTCCACCTATCACATAACCTAGATACACCAAATATTATTTTGAAAACTCGCACTTCTTGAGGTTTTCTATGGTGCATATTTAAAGTCTTTATCACCTGCATCAAATGTAATATTTTCTCCTCCTAGGTAGCATTGTACACCAATATATCATCCAAATATACAATAAAAAATGAATCTATAAAATGAATCAATACATCATTCATTTACCTTATAAATGTAGTTTGCGCATTCCATAGTCCAAACAACATGAATATCCACTCATACAAACCTTGCCATGTTTTGAAGGAAGTATTCTAGTTATCTTCTTATATGACCTAAATAAACATGGTAATATCCTTAATTTAAGTCCATTTTGGCATAATATTTTCCTGGCTACAATTGATCCAATAGATAATCTATCCTAGGAAGGGGCTCCATGTTCTTAAGCATAATTTTGTTTAATTCCCTGTCATTGATACACATCCACCAAGTCCCATCCTTCTTTGAAACAATAATGATGGGTGAACCACACAGAGATATACTTGGTCGAATGACACCCTATTCTAATAGTTGTTTCAATTTCTTTGTCACCTCACTTGCTTCTATAATAAATTTCCTGTATAGCCCAATGTTTTGCATTTTGGAGTTTGATAATAGTTGGATCTCGTGCTCCAATTTCGTCTTGGGTGGTACCCCTTTAAGTTCATGGGATACAGCCTTGTATGCATGTAGTAACTCTTCCAGATTTTGTTTCTATTTCTTATTACACCCTTCTAGGGATGAATTTGATCTCACTAACTCTTCTATATACTTATTTTCTCATAAGAATAGTAAAACATACCTCTTTCTAGAACTGATCAATTTCATGGCTTTGTTGGAACTTACCAATGAAATTTTGGGCTTGCCCCTATTCACATTTATGGTGAGGTATTTTCCATCCTTTATAAAAAAATATTGGTTTGAGACTTACATGAATATTACATCATGCATGTACATATATGGACTTCCAAACACCACACCATATACTTCAAGGGGAACCACATCTAGCTCTACTTCATCAATAAAATAAATGCATAGCAAATATAATTTTTAACTATTTGGTTACCTTTATTTATGCATCCTAATGGATTTGGGTGTGGATAATAATGAAATTCCAAACCCAATTTGTTAATGAGATATGTTGCAATGATATTTTCCTGTGATCATGAGTCGAACAAAACATCAATCTTCATCTTCTTGACCTGTATCTTTATGTGGAAGATTTTGGTAATTTCATTCTCGTCTTATTGTTGATGAATACTTAGATTCACCTCCTTCTACACTAATGTACATACAATATTATCATCCATGTCCAAGTTGCATTCAAGCTCTTTACTGAAATGACTGGCCATGAGATTCTTCTTCTTTGCATCTTTCTTTCTATTCTTTGGGTTAAGATTTAGATGAAACTTCAATGAATTCTCTATATGAAAATCAACGTTTCATTGATTGCATTGGTTGTTGGGATATTTGCGCTATTATGTTGTGGTTTTGGTCTTTTAATCCTTTCCCCCTTTCCACTTCTTCTTCCCCTCTTTATAAATGTTATGGTGCTCATTCTGCTTTGACCCACTAGATTGACCCGCTGGATTTCTCTTTCTTCTAGCCTATTTTCTCTAGGTATTATGCATGTGCACAAGCCCCATCCATCAATATAGGTTTAAACAACCTTAATTTCTTATGCATATGGCTCTTTAGTCCCCCCAAATACTTGAGGAGTATGTATAGGTTCTTTGCGGAGATACCCAATATTATGGACATCATTTTTAATCCAATTATGTACTCTTATACACTCTGCCCCTACTTCTACCTAAAGTAATGGAAGCATATCAATTGGTCCTCTACATACCCGAGAGGATAAAATTGTTACTTTATGAGGGTTTTGAAATCCTCTCACTTAGTCATTGGAGGATCTCCCTCCAACTTCAAGGTCACTGTGTGTCTTTCCCACTAGGTTGGGGCATGGCCCTCTAATTCCAACTAAGAAAATGAAATATCTGTTTCTTCCTCTATATGATGAACACTAAAATAAGCTTCTAAATGTTGTAACCAATGATTTAGATTTATAACATCAATCTCACCTTGATACGGCTTGATGTCATCCTTCATTTCCATTTTTAATAGAGATTATCAGTGCTTCACGACACTCGAACTGTGTTGATATTTTTCAAGTTTTGTGTTCAACTCCTTCAATGTCTCTTCCTTATCTCTTAATCTCCTCTCTTATCAAAACTATGTGTTAAAACCCACATATTCTCATAATATCCCAAGCTTATGTAAGGGATTCCATCAAGAGGTTCACATTACAATTTATATTGGAAACTGGTGCTTCCAACCACACAATCCTCTCATGTGTGGGATATTGAGGGTTATTCATAGATTTGTTGACCGTGACTAAGGTTTTGTGAGTTTTGGCTTAACTGATCAAGATCCCCTGCAACTCCCCATGATATTCCCAAAGAAACATTCTTTGATACCACTATGATCCATAAATTGTTGTGCATATTCCAATGGACAGGTCATCATAATAAATTTAGTAAAATTATACTTAAAAAATATAAAACCTATACTATGTGAATTAATCTCCCTTATAGATTTATTAAGTCACAATTTCATGAATGCAATATGTAACATGTGAAAAATATAGAAAAAACTAAAATAAAATCATTTACAACCATAATAACACAAAATATACACTAGGAAATCATTTCAGGAGAAAACCTAGCTAGAAGGCGAGGTTGTTAGTTCTCTTTCTCTAAATGGAAAATGGATGAAAGGACAAAGAATTGGTGTATGTGGTCTAGAGGGGTTGCTGAAATGCCCAAATCCTCTCTATTTTATCTCTCTCCCTTTCCACTCTTGTCTACTATGATCATTTATGGAACAAAATTGCACTTGAATAAAATGGAACCCCTTTTCCTCCTAGTGGCTTAGTTATAACATAGCTCAATAGCCTACCAGTGGCTGATTTGACCCATTCAACTCTTAAGAAAAGTTATAATATGGACTCTTCTAAATTATTCTTCATCACAATCACATGGATAACCCATTTTACATCAATAATTGGGGCCTACCCGACATATTGTTGAATTACGGTGGTAGAAATAGGAAGGTCAACTTCTGAGTGGCATAATGTTTTCATATGGAATTTGATTGAGGTAATTATTGTGTTTTTGGAAAGGTATCTGTGTGAATAGTGTGAAAAGGTGTGAAATTAAGTGGAAATTGTTTACTCCCAAAAAATGTTGTTTTATGACTCAAACTACTCTCCAAGGGTTTTAGGCCCTAATTTTCCAAACTAGGTCACACTAGTAAAAATGGTCCTATGAGTTGATTCCTCCACAAATTAATGAGATATATGATAAACAATATAATGATATAATATCGATCACTATAGGGTCCTTAAAAAAAAATCAAGGCTTTGTGATATAAGAGATTGAATAAGGTGTGAGATAACACCTATAGATTTAGTTTAACCCCATACATGCACATTTATTGAGTGGTGAATGTAGATAATCTAAAATTATATGAGCCTTCTCTGCTAAATCACGAAGAGGAATTGGTCCTACCTTTTGTATAGGTTTGGCACTAGATACTCAAGCAGAGTTGCTAGAGGATATAGTTTTGCAAAAGAGGCCTAGAACTACAAGACAAGGGTAGCATTACCTTTGGCAGAGTAGGTTGAAATTTTAGCTTCCAGAAAGGCTAAATGGTACACCTAAGAGAAGGTGGAGGAAAAATTTCCTCGCCTCACTTATTAGAATCATTTGGTGACCAAATTCCTTCCAAATTGAGGAGGTATGATTGGGATATGATCATTGTATTTTTTTTCATCTATATTAACACTTTTAGAGTGGGAAAATTGGAGGTATCAACTCATAGGACCATTTTTACTTGAGGGTTTCTAGTTTAGAAAATTGGGGTTTGAAAAATCCTAGAAGCATATTGAGACATTAAATGGTGTTTTTGGTGGTAAAAAAAATCCACTGTAAGTGAAAAACCGTCCATAGATATTATACACACATATACCTTTCCAAAAACGTAAGAATCACCTCAATCAGAGTTATGCACCCATAATCTTACCTTCTTGTTTTTACCACCTTCATTTGAGAGGATGTCACGACAACCCCCATTATTCATGGAAAAGTGTCTATCCACTCAATCACAATGAATAAGGCTCTACAAGAGTCGATATTGTAATTCTAATTAAGAGTTGAGGGAATCAAACTTAACCACTAGTAGGCTATTAGGTTGTATTATAATTAGGCCACTAGGTGGAAAAGGGGTTCAATTTTATTATAATGCATTTTATTCCATATATGAGCATATTATATCATAATGGATACAGGCAAAGGAAATGGAGAGGTTTTGTGCATTATAGCTGCCCACAGGACACGGTTCTCACTTCTTCGTACTTGCATCCATTTCCATACAAATAAAGAGAGATCAAAGCGACGTCACTTTCTAGTTAGGTTTTCTCTCGAAAGGATTTATGAGGTCATATATTATGTTATTATGGTTGTGAGTGATTGTATTTTTTTTTTGTTATATACTTTCTATATTTTTTATAATGCGTATATTAACACAATAACTTACTAAATCCATAAGTCTAAGGAAAATAACCCTCTAGAATAGATTCATATTTTAAGTATAATTTTATCATATCTATTATGATGAACCATCTAGTGAAATATCCATGGTAGTTTATGGATTATTCGGAAGATTTTTCAATGCTACAAATAATATGTTGCATTGTATCTTATGTGAATAAATAGTGGAAATATATGTTTCAATGTTCATTATGAAAAGAAATGGTAGAATGGACTCAATTTTTGGTACATTCTCTTTACTTGACTTTGGTTAAAATATATGGATATTTTTTTGCTTATGAAATTTTGAAAGCTTGGTAGCTTGATGTGTTGGTTAGTAGGAAATGGATAGGAGGGAGACCTGATACTAGTTTCCATGTAGTAAACATGACAAGGCCCATCACCATGTGGTTGATGTCAAAGTGTCATGTTCTTTTAACCATTTTTAAGGAGCTCTAGGCAAGGAGGATAATGAAGATTCAAACTCCTAATTCTAACCCAACTCTTTAAACTCCTAGGAGTCAATATGGCTAGGATGAAAAACAAAGAAATAATGTAATATTATACATGAATAACATAAAACAGTTATTTCCCCCCCCAAATATAGAATCTCTCTATTTCCCTCACAAAAAAAGAATTTTTTTTCATTTAAATCCTTACTTGGAAATTCTTGCAGATGAAATTTTTATAGTTGGACAATAAAATTATTGATCTCTCTTTAAAATCTTTCCTCAAATCCCTTAATGCCATCAAAATCATGGCTCACGATTTCAATGGATAGTTGGGGGAAATAGGGCCATAACCATTTAAAAATTTGGACCGGTAGGAAAGCATGTGTATTTCTAAGAGCACACACATGTTTTTAAGGACACATGCATGCTCTTAGAAATGCACATGCATTCTTGTGCCTTGTCTTGCTAGTACTAATTAGGCCTCTAAGGTGGCGAGGGTTACCAAAGCTAGACACTGAAAAATACATGCACGTTCTCAAGGACATACACTCATTATTGTGTAAGCATGTTCATAATGATCTCATTGCCACTCTTGAGGCCATCAAGTGTGTGTGCGTGTGTGTGTGTGTGTGTGTGTGTGTGTATAAACATTCATGATTTCATGACTTCATAAAATGTGATAACATGGAACAAATGCCCTAAAATAACATGTACATTGACTCCACATGCATCCCAATGACTAACATTAATAAGATCAAGAATTAACATTGAAAATGCTAAACATCTGGGCCTAGCCTCCACAACAATACAACTTAAAATAATAAATTAGTCCATCTCTACTATATTAAAAAATTTCAATAAGTATCTCCATATGTGTAATTGTTAAACTAATATGACCAAAAATATATAAAAAAATTGATTATTCTCCTTTTCTCCCTTACTTACCAACTAACTTACTGATATTTACATCTCAATTCCCTTTACACCTCAACTCCCTTTAGTGTTCCACGTCCATCTCTAATATCTCCACGTCTATAATTGTTAAACTAGTACAACCAAAAATAAAGAAATCTGATTATTCTCCTTTTCTCCATTACTTACTAAGTATTTACACCTCATTTCTCTTTAGTGTTCCACGTCCCTCATTTCGGCACTATAATGCTTTGTTAATAGACACACTCTTTTACATTGTTATGCTTATTACATATTTACATATAATAATATATACACATGTTGATAGACCATCACCAAATTTATTTAAGGACTTAGCGTGATGCTAGTCTCTATTTTTTTACAAAGATGCACTTTTACCCTTTGTCAAAAGCCAGAAGAAACCAGACTGAACTGTTCTACAAAATACAATAATCCCCTTCAATTCCAATTTTTTTAAGAGCATGAACAACCTAAAAAAAAATATTCAATCAAAAGGGCCACGCATTACGAACACTCCAACACACTGAATCAGTGTTTGCTACACATCATTTAATATTTTTAATGTTTCCCACCCAAAAATAATTTTGGCCACTCATGAGTACCTCAAAATCAATACGAACTTTAAGTAATTTACTTTACAATTCACGAGTAAATAATTTATATACGCCTTCAATGAAGACTTCATAAATAGTGCAGCGCCGTGTAGAGATTCATTCACCACGTAATTCCTTACCATTTTGTTGGTTTTGACATTGATTAAGTTAAGCTTAACTTTATTTTACAAATTTGATATTTTAAAATTTTAATAGATATAGGTAAAGTTTTAATATTTGAATTTATTTAGAGAGAGAGAGGGGGGTGTATTAATGTTTTATTAAACATAAAATACATTAATAATTAGCAAAAATATCAGCAAAGACTTTACATAGTCATTAGGAATAATATCATATATAAATCCATATATTATTAACATAAGTATTCAATGTCAAAATGTATTAATATATAACAAAAACTTCAAATAAATAATTAACAGGAAAGATTTTAAATAATCATAAGAAATAACATCATATATAGATTCATTGTTCGTATAAATATATTAATGTTGTAACCAATATGATGAACACTAAAATAAGCTTCTAAATGTTGTAACCAATGATTTAGATTTATAACATCAATCTCACCTTGATATGTCTTGATGTCATCCTTCACTTCCATTTTTAATAGAGATTATGAATGCTTCACGACACTCGAACTGTGTTGATATTTTTCAAGTTTTGTGTTCAACTCCTTCAATGTCTCTTCCTTATCTCTTGATCTCCTCTCTTATCAAACCTATGTGTTAAAACCCACATCTTCTCATAATATCCCAAGCTTATTTGTAAGGGCTTCCATCAGGAGGTTCACATTACAATTTATATTGGAAACCGGTGCTTCCAACCACACAATCCTCTCATGTGTGGGATCTTGAGGGTTATTCATAGATTTGTTGACCATGACTAAGTTTTTGTGAGTTTTGGCTTAAGTGATCAAGATCCCCTGCAACTCCCCATGATGTTCCCAAAGAAACATTCTTTGGTACCACTATGATCCATAAATTGTTGTGCATATTCCAATGGACAGGTCATCATAATAAATTTAGTAAAATTATACTTAAAAAATATAAAACCTCTTATAAGGCTTTGCGATATAAGAGATTGAATAAGGTGTGAGATAACACCTATAGACTCAGTCCAACTCCATACATGCACATTTATTGAATGGTGAATGTAGATAATCTAAAATTATATGAGCCTTCTCTGCTAAATCACGAAAAGTAATTCATCCTGCCTTTTGTATAGGTTTGGCACTAGATGCTCAAGCAGTGTTGTTAGAGGATATAGTTTTGCAAAAGAGGCCTAGAACTACAAGACAAGGGTAGCATTACCTTTGGCAGAGTAGGTTGAAATTTTAGCTTCTAGAAAGGCTAAATGGTACACCTAAGAGAAGGTGGAGGAAAAATTTCCTCCCCTCATTTATTAGAATCATTTGGTGACCAAATTCCTTCCAAATTGAGGAGGTATGATTGGGATATGATCATTGTATTGTTTTTCATCTATATTCACACTTTTATAGTGGGAAATTGGAGGTATCAACTCATTGGACCATTTTTACTAGTGGTTTTCTAGTTTAGAAAATTGGGGTTTGAAAACTCCTAGAAGCATATTGAGACATTAAATGGTGTTTTTGGTGGTAAAAAAATTCCACTATAAGTGAAAAACTGCCCAAAGATATTCTACACACATAAACCTTTCCAAAAACGTAAGAATCACCTCAATCAAAGTTATGCACCCATAATCTTACCTTCATGTTTTTACCACCTTGATTTGAGAGGATGTCATGACAACCCCTATTATTCATGGAAAAGTGTCTATCCACTCAATCATAATGAAGAAGGATCTACAAGAGTCGATATTCTAACTCTAATTAAGAGTTGAGGGAGTCAAACTAAACCACTAGTAGGCTATTGGGTTGTATTATAATTAGGCCACTAGGTGGAAAAGGGGTTCAATTTTATTATAATGCATTTTATTCCATATATGAGCATATTATATCATAATGGATAAAGACAAAGGAAATGGAGAGGTTTTTTGCATTATAGCTACCCACAGGACACGGTTCTCACTTCTTTGTACTTGCATCCATTCCATTCAAATAAAGAGAGAGCAAAGCAACGTCACTTTCTAGCTAGGTTTTCTCTTGAAAGGATTTCTGAGGTCATATATTATGTTACTATGGTTGTGAGTGATTGTATTTTTTTTTGTTATATATTTTCTATATTTTTTACAATGCATATATTAACACAATAACTTACTAAATCCATAAGTCTAAGGAAAATAACCCTCTAGAATAGATTCATATTTTAAGTATAATTTTATCATATCTATTATGATGAACCGTCTAGTGAAATATCCATGGTAGTTTACGGATTAGTTGGAAGATTTTTCAATGCTACAAATAATATGTTGCATTCTATCTTATGTGAATAAATAGTGGAAATATATGTTTCAATGTTCATTATGAAAAGAAATGGTAGAATTGACTCAATTTTTGGTCCATTCTCTTTACTTGACTCTCGTTAAAATATATGGATATTTTGTTGCTTATGAAATTTTGAAAGCTTGGTAGCTTGTTGTATTGGTTAGTAGAAAATGGATAGGAGGGAGTTCTGATACTGGTTTCCATGTGGTAAACATGACAAGGCCCATCACCATGTGGTTGATGTCAAAGTTTCATGTTCTTTTAACCATATTTAAGGAGCTCTAGGCGAGGAGGATAATGAAGATTCAAACTCCTAATTCTAACCCAACTCTTTAAACTCCTAGGAGTCAATATGGCTAGGATGAAACACAAAGAAATAATGTAATATTATAAATGAATAACATAAAACAATTATTTACCCCCACACACCCCCCCTCCCCCCCCCTCTCCAAAATATAGAATCCTTACTTGGAATTCCTTGGAGATCAAATTTTATAATTGGACAATAAAATTCTCGATCTCCCTTCAAAATCTTTCCTCAAATCCCTTAATGCCATCAAAATCATGTCTGGCGATTTCAATGGATAGTGGGGGAAAATAGGGCCATAACCATTTAAAAATTTGGACCGGTAGGAAAGCATGTGAATTTCTAAGAGCATGCACATGTTTTTAAGGACACATGCATGCTCTTAGAAATGCACATGCATTCTTGTGCCCTGTCTCGCTAGTACTAATTAGGCCTCTAAGGTGGCGAGGGTTTCCAAAGCTACACATTGAGAAATACATGCATACTCTCAAGGACATGCACTCATTATTGTGTAAGCATGTTCATAATGATGTGATTGCCACTCTTGAGGCCATCAAGTATGTGTGTGTGTATATATATATAAACATTCATGATTTCATGATTTCATAAAATGTGATAACATGGAACAAATCCCCTAAAATAACATATACATTGACTCCACATGCATCCCAATGATTAACATTAATAAAATCAAGAATTAACATTGAAAATGCAAACATCTGGGCCTAACCTCCACAACAATACAACTTAAAATAATAAATTAGTCCATCTGTACTATATTAAAAAATTTCAATGAATATCTCCATATGTATAATCGTTAAACTAATATAACCAAAAATAAAAATAAAAATAAATTATTCTCCTTTTCTCCCTTACTTATCAACTTACAGTATTTACACCTCAATTCCCTTTTGAGTGTTCCACGTCCATCTCTAGTATCTCTACGTCTATAATTATTAAACTAATACAACTAAAAATAAAGAAATTTGATTATTCTCCTTTTATCCATTACTTACTAAGTATTTACACCTCATTTCTCTTTAGTGTTCCACGTCCCTCATTTCGGCACTATAATGCTTTGTTAATAGACACACTCTTTTACACTGTTATGCTTATTACATATTTACATATAATAAAATATACACATTTTGATAGGCCATCACCAAATTTATTTAAGGACTTAGCGTGATGCTAGTCTCTATTTTTTTTACAAAGATGCACTTTTACCCTGTGTCAAAAGCCAAAAGAAAGCAGACTGAACTGTTCTGCAAAATACAATAATCCCCTTCAATTCCAGTTTTTAATCCCCTTCAATTCCAGTTTTTTTACGAGCACGAACAACCTAAAAAAAATCAATCAAAAGGGCCATGCATTACGAACACTACAACACACTGAATCATTGTTTGCTGCACATCATTTAATATTTTTAAAGCTTCCGACCCAAAAATAATTTTGGCCACTCATGAGTACCTCAAAGTTAATACGAACTTTAAGTAATTTACTTTACAATTCACGAGTAAATAATTTATATACGCCTTCAATGAAGACTTCAAAAATAGTGCAGCGCCGTGTAGAGATTCATTCACCGCGTAATTCCTTACCATGTTGTTGGTTTTGACATTGATTAAGTTAAGCTTAACTTTATTTTACAAATTTGATATTTTAAAATTTTAATAGATATAGGTAAAGTTTTAATATTTGAATTTATTTATATTTTAAAATTTAAAATTAATATAGATATAATTAAAATTTATATCTATATATATATATATATATTTTGGGTTGTATAAAAAAGATTTTTTTACGAAAAATTTTGATGTTTTATTAAACATTAAATACATTAATAATTAGCAAAAATATCAGCAAAGACTTTACAGAGTCATTAGGAATAATATCATATATAAATCCATATATTCTAAATATAAGTATTCAATGTCAAAATGTATTAATATATAACAAAAAAAACTTCAAATAAATATTAATGTAAAAAATGATTCTCACCAAATATCAAAATACTGATATTATATTAACAAAAACTTGAAATAATCATAAGGAGGAACATCATTATTTGTATGAATACCCAATGTAAAAAATGACTCACCAAGTGTTAAAAGATTGCAGTTTACTTATGTAAAAGAGAAATTAATATGAAGTACAAAGAAGTCTTACTAAATAGTTTTATTAGTATTTAGTATATAGAAGTAAGTGAAATTATATATTATTATTATTATCCAATTTTAAGGTGAAGCTTGCTAAGTTTATGAAGACATACATACTTTACCTCTCTGTTTTGAATCTATAATTTTTTAGGAAGAAACACATGCTCTTAACCATTAAACCCACTCTAGCTATATATTAAAGAGATTATCATATGTATATTATTTTACTTTATTTTTTTAATATATAAGAAATTTAAAACTAAAATATTTTATAAATAAATTAAAAAACGTTTTAAAAATGCAATCTTTCCATACGAATAACATTTTAACTAAACTTTTTATATATTATTTTTATTATATAATTTTCTTTAAATAATAATAATAACTCAATATATTTTATAACTATGTCAAGTCCCATTAAATTATTTTTTTAGAAGGAAACAGCTGTTTTATATTAAAATATTCAAAACAGTACATGATACATAGCGATATAGTGCATGAAATCACTGTATCAGTGGAATAATAGAGCTTAGATGAAGCAGTCTAATACAACGTAATAGGCCCCATATAACTCCAACAAAAAGTAACTGACGTAGGCCAAATGAACTTTAAGTCATGAATCACAAATTATATCAGAAAGCTGGCTCCATAAAAACTAAACTATACAGAACAGCGACATAATACCACGACAAAAAACTAGGATCCAGAGGAAACCTGTAACAAGAACCGAACCCGAAAATATAAAGGCCACCAACTTCCAGAAAAGGAAGAGAGATGTACAAACATAAGGTTGAAAGAAAAACTGGCATGCGACAGCCGCGAACAATATATGAATCATCCAGGGATCAGCGTCGTTAGCTATAAAAACCATCCAGATAAAGGCACGCAGGACCAGTGACGAGGAAGAAACACTTTTACTATTCTAGACATTTCGAAAAAGCAAAAGGGAGAATTAACAATTAAAAAATTCATTACAAAATGAGAGTTCAATTAAATTGGATCCAGTATTTGCTATGAATGCAGAATGCAGTCAGTAATAATTATACGCGTACTCATAATGTGCATATGAATGCGCAATATTTTTCCAACTCATACAATTAATATGAAAAACAATAGCCTACAGGCTCTTTATGGTGTATATTTAAATGCTCTGAGTTGATTTTAAGATTGGTGGGTGAGAAATATTCACTTGAGTTTAATTTGGTATCAATTCGAGCTTCTTATATGCATTGCAAGCTTTCAATCTGCGTCTCCCTTTCAAGGAATTGTAAATCTGCTTTGCCCTGTAAGATATCTCCCTCCCTCCAATTTATAGGATACCACATCAAATTTCTGTAGTGTTGATAATACAATTTCAAACTCTGAAAATCTACATATTCAACTTCCAAATGGTTTCAATATGATAATGTTGTGTCTACTTGATTTTCTCAGGTAATTTTCGATTGAAGATGGCAGAGACAAAAGATATCCAACCTCTTGTCTGTGATAGTGGATCTGGGATGCTCAAGGTGAGTCTATCTACTTACTTTAAAGCCACAAGATAAATGTTATGCTGAATATTAGCTCTATTTATGCACCAGATCGGATTTGCTGGTAATGATGGTCCAACAATAGTGTTTCCCACTGTTGTTGGTAGCCCAAATCATGCTGAACCAAATGACACATATGTAGGTGATGAGATTCAATCAAAGAGAAAAATTCTGACCTTGAAATTTAAGTATCCAATCAAACGAGGAATTATTACCAACTGGGATGATATGGAGAAGATTTGGCATCATGCATTTTACAAGGAACTAGAAATTGCTCCAGAAGATCACCCTATACTTCTGACCGAGGCACCTCTAAATCCCAAGGAAAATAGAGAGAAGATGACCCGGATTATGTTTGAGACTTTCAATACACCTGCAATGTATGTCGCACATCAAGCTATCCTCTCTCTCTATGCAACTGGCCGAACTACTGGTAAGCATGTTGTGCCATCTTCAAAACTAAATGTAATTTTGATTTTCAAGAATGGGTAGAAAAATAGAGATCAGATAGTGATTACCCACAATATCAAATACACTATTAATGTCATAATAGCTATAAATATATAGGACATAAAACACTAGCTTAAACATATCTAGATCACGACCACAACTTATGTGTTACCATCTTCAAAACTAAATGCAATTTTGATTTTCAAGAACTCTTCAAAAATATTAATAACTAAAACACTAGCTTCCACACATCTAAATCACGACCACAACTCAACTCATGTAGTACCATCTTCAAAACTAAATACAATTTTGATTTTCAAGAACTCCTCAAGAATCCATCATGTATTGGGTACGCAGGTATTGTTGCTGACTCTGGTGATGGTGTCACCCACACAATTCCAATACATGAAGGCTATGTTCTTCCTCATGCCCTAGGGTTAGATGTTGCTGGTCGGGATCTAACAGATGCATTGATGAAGATGCTGACTGAAAGAGGCTACTCATTCACCAGTGCTGCAGAGCGGGAAATTGTTGGTGATATGAAAGAGAAGGTTGCTTATGTAGCCCTTGACTATGACCAGGAGCTTGAGACAACCGAGACCAGTTCTTCACTGGAAAAGAGTTATGAGCTTCCTGATGGGCAAGTGATCACCATTGGTGCAGAGCGTTTCAGATGTGGTGAGGTGTTGTTCCAACCTTCTCTCATTGGAATGCAAACTGTGGGTATCCATGAGAGAATTTATAATTCCATCATGATGTGTGACGAAGATGTCAGAGATGAGCTGTATGGAAATATCGTTCTCAGTGGAGGATCTACAATGTTTCCTGGTTTTGCAGATCGTATGAGCAAGGAGATCACTGCCCTGGCCCCACGTAATATGAAGATTGAGGTAATTGCACCGTCTGAAAGGAGGTACAGTGCCTGGATTGGAGGGTCAATCTTGGCATCTCTGAGCATTTTCCAGCAGGTGATTATCTGCAATTTATTATCTTTTTGGGTTTATATGTAATTTATATGTACCATGACAACATTTGAACTTTAATGCCTTTGCTGCATGCAGATGTGGATTACCAAGGCTGACTATAATGATTATGGTTCATCAATTGTTCACAGAAAGTGCTTTCCCATTTCATTGGTTTAATAGTTTTTCAAAATTCTGAAGTAAAGTTGTTCTTGTTATACATTTCAGTGAATGGATTAAATCACTGATTATTGTTTTGATGCTGAGATATATTTTCAAATAAAAGGAAACACTCAATTTCGAATGAAAGAATGTTCAATTTTCTGTTAATCAGTCAATGGTGCTTTTTGGGATATTTTTTACATGTTCAATTTTTTTGGGCTAATTCAATTTTCATAAACGTAGTTTCGAAGCTCAATCTCTTACCTGAGATTTAAATTTGAGATTTGGTATAAAGAAAATCCAAACACTTCGGCCACACTTCGCACAAAGTAATTAATTAATTAATTAATTAACTTTATAACCTATAAAGTAGCTAATAAATTAATAAATTAATTTGTAAAGTAACTAATTAATTAGTTTACACCTTATAATCTATAATAATAAAGTTAATTATTTTCCATCACCCCAATTTAAAGGGACGTCTTTATGTCCATTATAGATTTGAAGAACAATCCAGAGAGGTCAATTATTTAACCCCTCTCATAAGTTCACCAGATTTAAACTATATATTGGATATATTAACAATGGCCCCAATGTGTAAAAAGAGGAAGTTGAAAATGGTGTATATTGATTTTCATAATAAATAATTAATGGATATATTAAATTTTATTTTTTTATTTTCAATTTTAATTTTAATTATACTTTGTAAGTTATATATATAAATATATATGTGTGTGTTTATATATTTTTTAAATTTAGCAAAATAATTATTATCATAATGTTGTAGTGGTTACAATCATCTTCTAAAACTTTTCTTTTACTTACATTTTGGAGTCTAACATTCTTTTCACAGGAGCTTATCTTGCACTATTATCAGTTATTCATGTTTTGATTGATAATTATCCTTTACCTATGATTGTGTTCACTTTATTTTCACCTAGTTAATATTTCTAAGTCACAAGCTAACCTCCTAATTTAGTCTTG
The DNA here is from genome assembly GCA_034641835.2 of Pinus albicaulis. NCBI lineage: Eukaryota > Viridiplantae > Streptophyta > Pinopsida > Pinales > Pinaceae > Pinus > Pinus albicaulis. The sequence goes on from CM076578.1 coordinate 1,015,602,192, forward strand.
CACAACAATTCTGGGCTTGCCTCCTGAAACTATGCAATTAATGCGGGCAATCAGCCTTAATGACTAGAATTGCGCAATCATGACTGGCGGCTAGTCTTGAGCTCGGAAACTGTGCAATCATGGAAGAAATCCCAACACTGAACCTAGAAACTTCACAATCCCTCACTGAGCTCAGAAACTACACAATGCACTAAGCCAGAAATTTTTTGAGTTCCCAAAATTGTGCAATCTTTCCTAGTGATGTGCATGGCAAGTTTTTCTCGAAAAAACAGAAAAGTTGAAAAAGAAAAAAACATCCCTAAAATTTAGGGATTTATTTTTAGTAACCCAAAAGAGGCATGTTTTCTATTTTTGGAAGTTTTTGCCATGTGTCTCTTTTTCCTTGATTTTAGGCATGCACGTCATAAACCCTAATTTTCTCAAATGTATTTAAATGATGTCCCTAGAGCTCATTTTCACACTTGATCTTGAAGCTCTAGCATTCTCGAGGAGATCAAGGAACCTTCAGTGCGATCGTCGTCGCTTTTTCGGGTGAGTTTCATAGTTATCATTTTTTCTGTCGATTTTTATCATTTGGCTTATGGGAGTCTTATTTTGCTTGTTTCTTTGCATGCATGTTGGTGTTTCAACTTGCTTGTAACAACCCTAGTAAAAATCCATGTGAAAATAAATATAATACCACGATTGATGGGACACGTATTCGAAGCTAAGTGGTAAGAAAAACATCCTAATGGGTGTTCAATTTGGTCTATTATGAGTAAAGGAAATTGACAAAGGAAATGAAAAAGGCTTTGGAAAGGCATGAGGCATTAATTCACACTTTATTTATGGAAATAATGGAAAATGAAGAAAATAGAGGCCTCATCAATAAAAAGGCTTTTAAGGATCAGTTGGAAAGATTTTTTGGAGCTCTCTCATTATTCTCTCTCTCTCTCATACTCTTGGATAATTAGAGTTTTCTTGGAGCACTCTTGGAAAGAGTGGATACTTGGTGATTTGGAGCACTAAGGCAAAGGAAGAGCAGGAAAGCACAGGATGACATCAGGATCAAAAAATCTACAATCAGTTTTGAGTACAAGTACCGAAATGCATGTATGTTTTCCTCACTAGTTTTTGCATGCATGGTGTATGCATGTGCATTTTCCTAGCCTTTCCATTTCCTGGATAAAAATGGTGTTGTGGGATTTTTTCCATTAATTGTTTTTTGGTTGGTTCTCATGATTATTTTAGTTGTGGGTTGAGTTATTAGTTCCCAGAGTTATTAGTTCTCGGAGCCTTGGTTGGAAAAACTCTCTGGAGCCCGGCAGACAACTGTGGGTTGAGTCATGGAAACCTTGGTTGGACAAACACTCTAGATCCCAAAGAATAACTGTTGGGTTGAGTTACTAGTCTTGGAGCCTTGGTTGGACAAACGCTTTGGAGCCCTAGGAGGGTTGAGTTGCTGGTCTTGGATCCTTGGTTGGAAAAATGATTTGGAGCCGAAAAATAATTGGGGTTGAGTTACTAGTCCTAGAAGCCCTCGTTGGAAAAACACTCTAGAAGCCTTGTAATAGTTGGGGTTGAGTTACTAGTCCTGGAAGCCCTAGTTGGCACAAACACTCTGGAACCCTGTAAAAACTTGGATAGAGTCATGCTTGGAATATGGCACGACGGTGATTGGATGAAGTGAGGCTTGGCTCTGCCAATATATGGTCTGGTGGAACATGGAAGTCCCATCTCTGGTTGGTTTTTACATTCAGAAATGAAGAGCTCATTCATTTGGTATTTGGTATGCAAATGTATTGGTTATTATGTGGATTTAATTCTTGTTATATCCATGGTATTTATTTTGTTATTATGTTGGTTATAAGCATGTATTTTATCAGTGATGATGTATGGTGCTATCCGTGTTTTTTCCTAGAAATGAATATACATTGTATCTATGGTGAAATAGATTGTATTGCAACTTATGATGTAAGGGAGAAATGCTTCTTAGCAATTCTCAGATAAGTATTAGACCCCTATGTTTAATTATGTTGTTTATACCTGTAGATGCAATTTTTGTGACATGTTTAACGAAATCATTGTCCTAGCTGGGTGGGGTTAGATGAGTTCCCGATGATGTGATGTTATGTATCATCTCCTGAAGTTACAGGAAGTTCTAGGCAGTGACCAGGGCTTAGGGGCTAAAAATGTGGGACAAATATCAGAGTTGTAGACCCATAATTGACTGTTTGGGGTCATAACCGCTACCTTGACAAGGAAAGCCCATATCTAAGGGTCTATTACCGCTTCCTTTCCCTTGCATGCCTACAGCTAAGCCTCAAATGCTTTAAAAATGAGTTCCCCCCCAGGGAACAGGGCTCTAGAAGGTTGATTTACCTCTTGGGGATGTCAATGATGCAGTGTAATGTTTGTTTGTCATGTTTCCATTGGTTCCACTTGCTCAAAGTCATCTAGGAGGTTTAATCTCATATTAGTAGCCTCTCATCACATGTTTACCCTGGTTGGCCGATTACTTAGGTAGATCTGGGAAGAGGGTGTTATAGAGTGGTATCAGAGCATGGTTCAACTCTAGGACTCAATGGGTGGTGTTTTGATCATGTGTTTATGTTGGTTTCATCCATGTGTATTATGCTTGTATTCTATGTCTGATTATTGCATATGCATGGTGTTGGTCATGGTTATAGTGGTGTCACGATGGGAAAGTTGTTGATGTCGTTGGGACATGTGTCATCATGTGGGTATGACTTGTTATGTGTGGTTCTTGCTTATGTATTGTTCGTGCACACTTGTGTACATATTGTTACATATAGTACATGTATTGATTGCTTAAGCTAGGGTTACATATTGGTCATTCTTCAGTGTTATCCATGTATGATTTCTTGTATGATGTCATATGTTGAACATGCATTGGTCGTCCATGATTAGATATACATTTCAAGTGGGTGCATTTGGTCAAGTTTTCATTCGTTTGATTGAGGTTGTTGTGCATAAGGTCATTGTATGTAATTAGGTCATCATGACGATTTGGTATGTTATGATGTTAATGTGTTGGCTTAGACAGAGTAGGAGATGTAGATCATTAAAATGAAGTTGCAACAATGGAATTTAGGGTAAGAGAAGATCATCATACAATTTTGTATGCTTAGCATGCAGGTATGTGATTCATGGTTGTTGTAAGCATTAGGGTTACTTATATCTTTTCATTCTATTATTATTATGGTTACATATGTGATAAATAATAGTTGATCGGCGTAGTCATATGCATTATGGTTATGTGTATGACTTTCATTCTATTGATGTTATGGTTACATACATTATAGATGCTAGTTGATTAGTGTGGATATATGTACATGTGTCAGTGGAAACCTATGGTGGTATGCATTGCTATTATTGTTTTATGTTAGATAACTTATATTTTTTTGATGAGAATGTTATAGTTAAACTTGTTGTTATTGTATGATAGTTAGCTTCATGATCAGGGTTATTTGTTAACATTTTGATGTTATATGTACTATGCTAATTTGGATTGGCCATGCAGATGGTTAAGGTTATGACATTTAGGTATGAGTCAATCTAATTATGATACTATGTTGTATTATGTCTCGACTGACTTTGCATATGTGATCATTATGCATGAATGGCAAGTGTTGATGAGCTTATGATGTGAACATGTTAGTCGATCACTACTATGGATATCATGATCTTATTAATTTTTGAGTTGATGTATTGTGAAGTTATATCATGCTAATATAGATTGATTTTGGAGACAAGATAACCTCCCCTGAGATATGTTGAGGTATGTACTATGCTAATTTGGATTGGCCATGCAGATGGTTAAGGTTATGACATTTAGGTATGAGTCAATCTAATTATGATAGTGTGTTGTATTATGTCTCGACTGACTTTGCATATGTGATCATTATGCATGAATGGAAAATGTTGATGAGCTTATGATGTGAACACGTTAGTCGGTCACTACTATGGATATCATGATTTTATTAATTTTTGAGTTGATGTATTGTGAAGTTATATCATGCTAATCTAGATTGATTTTGGAGACAAGATAACTTCCCCTGAGATACATTGAGGTATGAGTTTTCTTATGGTGTGTACTTGGTGCTTGATTGTTTGTTTATGTCATCTATCTGGTGTTGATTATTTGGTGTCCATTATGTTGTCTAGTTGATTTATCTAAGATGGTACGATTATAGTTTGTTTGAATGTTTGACTAATCACATGATATGAGTATGTTTTTATAAGATTTCATGAAGAAATGATCTTGTTTTAAGATGGTTGTACTAATGCATATGTGTTGGGAAAAATGATATGTGCTTGAGTATAAGTAGGTGATATTTGTAGCATTATGTATTATGATTGATGAATGTGAGTTGATTTTTTATTATGAAATGGTTGTTAGTCTTGGTAAAAGTTGATTTCGAATTGTTGTATTTATGTTTGATACATATGGATGACATGTGTTTTCCACAACAAGGTAAGGAAAATAACATGTTGTATGTTTATTTATACATTGACAGTTATGTGTCTATGGAAGTATGATGCAGAGGATTCCATGGCAAAAGAGACTACCATGAAATCTTGAAGAAGGCTTAGGTTGAACTCTCCTTTGGAAGTGTTGGGAAGCCATAGGGAATTGAGTCATGGTGTTTGTCGCTAGTATTTTGTTTTCAGTATTTTTGATTTGTTTTCTCTTGATTTGCAGTCTTGATTGTGATTAGTGCATGATCATTCCACTTTGGTTGCAGTGTCATATTTTTATTGGTTTTCATGTTTTCTTATTGTGGGATTTCTCGTTCTTTTTTTTTTTATGTTTTGAGAGGCTTGTGAATTGGTTGGAAAAGATGAAAGTTGATGGAGTTAAGGATGATATTTTTGGTACCCAATAAGTAATGTAAGACTCGGATGAAGTGTAGTGCATGAGTAAGCACAGTGGAAGGTAAGAATATGACATTCATTTGGATTGGTTGAGTCCATTAGGTAAATGGACAGTGGCAGAGTAGGTAAAGTGAATGGAGATAATATGTTAGATTCCTTGGTTGTGTATATTGTGCATGAATAAAGGAAGTTCTATTAACCTAGACCTTATGATATCTAGAAATTGCATTGTGAACATTATTATGTTGATTTTTATACATGTATACATGTATGTATGTATGTATGTATGTCGTGGCTGATAGGGTTGTCATGGATCATGATTGTTTAATGATAATGTATATATGTATACATGTATGTATGCATGTCGTTGTTTGATAGGATGATGATTGATTTATGCTAATAATTATATATATGTATGTATTTATGTATTTATGTCACTGTATGATAGGGTTTTCAAGGATCAGTCTTGTGGAGGAATGATTGCTTATGTGAGTGAATGACATGAAGAGGTTCCTGGCTATAAGGAATCATGTGGCAGAGTATCCTTGGTTTATCTATGAGGTCACTATCATGTGGATATGATTTAATGTTATATTCTTGTACTATGCCTATGTTTATGTTATGGACAATAATGTTGAAGGGTGTATCACTGAAGTGAAAGTAGTGTGATTTGCAGCATGCTAGGATAAGCATGGATAGTAGAAAGACATTAGAAGCAATATTTATTGTGGGGTCAGCGTGTGGTCTATGGATGTGCAGTACTATTTTTGTGTATATGTTGTGCATTTTTTATATTTAGTGATTGTACCTATGGTGATGTGTACATGTAACATATGTAGTGTTGTGTACATATGATGTTGTATTCATGTTGTATACATATGGTGTTGTGTATATATTGCATATGCAATGCTAGGTATATATGGTGCTATGTACATGTTGGATATGTGGTGTTGTGTGTATATTGTATTGTGCACATGTTGGATAAGTGGTATTGTGTGCATAGGGTGTTGTGCGCATGTTGGATATGCGGTATTGTGTATACATGGTGCTATGTACCTATTGTATATGCAGTGCTATGTACGTATGGTATTGTGTGAATGTTTTACATATGGTGCTATGTACATATGGTGTTGTATGCATGCTTGTACATGTGGTGCTATGTACATGTTGTACAAGCGATGTTGTGTGCAGGTGTTGTTGTTTACATGTCATGCATGTAACATTGTGTACATGTGGTGTCGTGTACATATCATGCATGTGGTCTTGTGTACATTTGGTATTGTGTAAACGTTGTATAGGTGGTGCGATGTACATTTGGAATTGTGTACACGTTGTGTAGGTGGTTCTGTGTACCTTTCATGTTGTGCAGGTAGTGTTGTGTACAGGTGGTATTGTGTACATGTTGTGCATATGGTACTGGAATACATGTGGTATTGTGTGCATGTCGTACATGTTATGTTGTGAGAATGTGGTACTATGTATGTGCATGGTGTAGTCGTGGTATTGCGACATGTGTTTTTTTTGTGCTATACTTTGTATATGTATTTTGTTTTGTATAATTTGTAGGTGTATGTGTTTTGTTTTGGTGTAGGTATATGTATGTGTCGTGTTAAACACCAAGTGTAAGTGTATGTGTTATGTTGCGTGCCAGATGTGGGTGCATGAATTGTGTGGTGTTGTGCACCTTGTGTGGATCTACATATGGTGATGTCTATTGTGTGTATGTGTATGTGATTAAAGAGAAGAAAGGGAATTGGGTGCTTTCTAGGTGTGGCAATTGATCCGGTGTGTGTAAAGAAAGAGAAAAGGAAGAAGTATGCACTGATGAACGATAAGTATCAGTATTTTATGTTAGTTTTATTATACATGTAATATATGATTCTAACTTATGATGGTTACATATGATTTATGATTATGGTTTATGGTGATTTCATGTGATTCATTATTTTAATTTATGTTGGTTTCATTCTGAGCTAACCAGATGTGACAAGAACCTTTAGTTACATTTGTTGTGACAGGAAGTAAATAGGATTGCAAGTGTACCTTATCGACGAGCTACCAATGAGGTATGATTTGAGTTTATTTTGATTTATTTTGAATCTAATGGAAAGTATGTGCTCGGTATAAGAAGCATGTAATGCCTGGTTTGGGATGGTTGAAACCAACTGCAAGAATTAGCAGCAATAACAAAAGGAATTGAAACATGCAGCAGTATGATGGTAAAACACTTCAGGATTAGGGCCATTGTGGGACACTGGTACCCAATAGTTTCCATTGATTACCATAAGCATGATATGACTGGTATAATGGTTTTGAGATAGGGATGTGTCTTGGTTTTTGTATCTTTCGATGTGAGGAAGCCTTGTCAAGGGATGAAATGCCTGGGAAGGGGGTGCTAACATAACTTGGAAGGTGAGTGACTACATGGAAGGGGATTACCGGATTGCCTGAGGGACTGTGTAGAAGAGAAGGTAAGGTTAGGGATGGATTTGTTTTGGTCATTAGCATTTCCAGATGGAATCATATTCACATTCAGAGTGTGCCCCAGAACAATGAGTTGATAAATGTTCACTAAGACGATAAGTGGCGCAGGATTGTAGCGCTGGATATTGGAAGCAGCTTTGAATTTCGCAAGGGATTCCATTTTTGTTGATATGGGCATCATATCTTTCTATTTGATGGTTGAGAAAATGTGTATATGTGTATATTATTGTTAATAATCTATCGAGTTGGTTTATAAAGCTACATGAACATTATGGTTATTCCATGGTTGAAGCGAATGTGTATCAGTATGTATGTTTGTTATTGTAAAGACCATAATGAGTTGTGTTATAAAGCTCCAGTAAACAGTACGATTTTCATGTTTTAGTAGGTGGTCATTATAAATATTGCAACGAGTTGTGCTATAAAGCTCCATAGGAAGCATGTTTTGTTTTTAGCAGTTTTATGGTTTATATGTGTGATTGAACACTGAGGATAGTGTTCCTCCAAGGGGGAGGGTTTTGTGATATCCGTAGTAAAAATACATATAATATCACCATTTATGGGAGACGTATTCCAAGTTGAGTATTGGTTAAAATATCTGAGTGGGTGTTCAATTCAGTTTATTATGGCTAAAGGAAATTGGAAAAGGCAATGGTAAAGGCTTTGGAAATGCATGAGTCATTAATTCGCATTTTATTTATGAAAATAATGGAAAAAAAAAAAGAGGCCTCTTCAATAAAAAGGCTTCTGAGGATTAGTTCGAAATATTTTGTTCACATTTTGGAGTTCTCCCATTTCTCTCTCTCTCTCATACTCTTAGATACTCAGAGAAGAGTGGATACTTGGTGATTTGGAGAAAGAAGGAAAAGGAAGAGCATGAAAGCACAAGAGGAAATAGGCATCAACATCTACAACCAGTTCTGAGTGTAGGTATCGAGTTGCATGTATGTTTTCCTCTCTAGTTTTGGCATGCATGGTGTATGCATGCAGATTTTCATAGCCTTTCCATTTCTTGGATATCCATGGTGTTGTGGGTTTATTTCCATTTATTGTTTTCTGTGTGATTCTCATGAGTCCTTTAGTTGTGGGTGGAGTTTTTATTTCATGGAGCCCTAGTTGGAAAAACGCTCTGGAGCATAACGGACAACTGTGGGTTAAGTTATTAGTCCTGTAAGCCTTCGTTGGAAAAACGCTCTAGAGCTCGATGGATAGTTGTTGGGTTGAGTTACTAGTCCTGGATCCTTGGGTGTAAAAACACGTTGGAGCCCTAGGTGGGTTGAGTTACTAGTCCTGGAGCCTTGGTTGGAAAAACACTCTAGAGCCTAAAAATAGCTAGTGTTGAGTTACTAGTCCTGGAAGCCTTGGTTCGACAAATGCTCTGGAAGCCCTGTAACAGTTGAGGCTGAGTTACCATACTTGGAAGCCCTGGTTGCAAAAAATAATATAGAGCCCTCGAACAACTTCTATAGAGATCAATCCGTGATGGTTAGTGATGTCCGACCGTGAGGTGGAATCACTACTTTGGGGTTGAAACAGTTTGGTCTCTGGAGCCCTAGTTTGGTGTTTATTGATGTGTTTGATAAAGTCCCACATTCATGGTTGGAATATAGCATGAGGGTGATTGGCTAATGTGATACTTGTCTCAACCAATATATGGTCAAGTGTAACATGGAAGCCCCATCTCCGGTTGGTTTTTACATTCAGAAATGAAGAGCTCATTCCTTAAGTATTTCATATGAAAATTTATTGGTTATTATGTGGATTTCATTGATGTTATATCCATGGTATTTATGTTGTTATTATGTTCGTTATAAGCATGTATTTTATCAGTGATGATGTATGGCGCTATCTATGTTTTTTCCTGGAAATGAATATAAAACATATCTATGGTAAAATAGATTGTATTTCAAATTATGATGTAAGGGAGAAATGCTTCTTAGTGATTCCTAGATAATTTTTAGACCCTTATGTTTAATTATGTTGTTTACACCTATAAATGCAATTTTTGTGACATGTTTGATGAAATTCCTTAATTTTTTGGGTGGGGTCGGATGAGCTCCCGATGATGTGATTGTTTCCATGTATTTTTTTTAATGTTATGTATCCTCTCTTGAAGTTACAGAAAGTTCTAGGTAGTGACCTGGGCTCAGGGGCTAAAAATATGGCACAAATCCCTAAGCTATGGGCATATAATTGATTGTTTGGGGCCATAAAATCTACCTTATCAAGGCAAGCCCAAGGCTAAGGGTTTATAACCACTTCCTTTCCCTTACATTCCTACGGATAAGGATCTATAACTTCTCCATTTCCTTTACATGTCCACGGCTCAGCCGCAAATGGGTTAAAAATGAGTTCCCCCTAAGGGAACAGGGTTATGGAAGGTTGGGTTACCTCCTGGGGATTTTTTGATGGGAAATTTTTTTCGGCCAACAGTAGGGGATATCCTTGGTAAAAATTCCCAATTATACTTTGAACCGTTTGTGATAGGGATCACGTCCAAGGTGTGGGTCCGGCTACCGCTGAATACACCTTCTCTTGGATGCAAATGAGCCCTGCAGAGTTATAGGTATACATTTATCGAATGATACAAGACAAATATCGATGATTGTCAACGAGCATAAACACTTCAAATAGCAAGATATAAAAGGAAACATGCAGCTGAAGGAGATGTTGTTAGCAGCATATCATTAAGGTCGTGTTTGTAAGATTGTTCAAACCATAGAAGAAACAGTTCTTTCTGGTAAGAAAAACTTATGCATACTTGGGCGTTTTCGTGAATAAGATAGATGTCAATAATAAAGTTTCAAACATCTCCTATGTAAATAACATACCATCATAAACACATGCAGTGAGCTAAAATGCATAATGAATATAATCAGAAAACGCAGATCAATTAATCATAAGATATCATACATATACGAAAAATACTCATAGTATTAACACATTGATTCTCATCGGATCCAATAGTGGATTGAAGACAAATGCTTGTATTCATTCATAAGGGGTTGTTCAATGCTTTACAACTCTCTTCTCTCCTTAGGAGTCCAAAAAATGGATCCCTCTACAAGTCCCCGAAGGGAGTATATATAAGACAAAAGTGACCCTTGGGTGTCTTGACTCTTTTCTTTTCCGCCTATTAGTATGCTTTACGACCTGAATAGAAGGTGCAACCTATGACCTGATGGAGGATGTGACCTGCGACCTGGGACCCTTCTTGTAGGTTGTACCTTGCGATCTGATCATGGGAGCATGTAAGTGATTGTGAGGTCGATAACATCCACTTGTTGTTCTTTGAGGAAATTTTTCCATGCACGATAGTATGTAGCAACTGGGGAGATCAGAGGAGTATATTCCCTTAACCTGTGCAGGTATTCTAGGGCGTTTGGGATCAGAGTTTCTCTCTTGATTGTGACCTGGTTGGATAAGAAAGCCAGTTTGATGTAAATCCAAACTGGTGTCATGACAAACTTAACCAAGTTCTCTTGCGATGCCGGAAGATCAGGTGTAGCGGCGGCTTGTCTAATAGGTTGCAGGAATGCCTGAATTTCATGATTTACTTGTTCCGATGTCTTGTCTTCACCCAATGTACCTAGAGAGGGAATATGGTGCAGCTCAGCCATCGATTCAATGCCGCGATCAAATCCTCATAGGCGGTCATCACCTTCTCTAGGTCTTTGAATAACTTCTCCTTGGATTTCACTTTTATGCGAATTCGGACCTTGTCGTTTTGAGTGTGAATCCAATATTTCTTGGGAAAATTATCTGAAGCCTGCGAACATATGTTTGTCCATTCTATCATTCTATACAAGGCAGTGGAGGTATCTTTCATTTGCTCATTTCTCTTCTTCATTTCCGCTTGAGCTCTCAATAGAGGTGCGACTGTTTGCTTTATGGTGAACATCTCCTTGTAAACCTACCTCATGGTGGCTTCCAGCGTCACCAAATCTCTTTGGATGGTGAGTGGTACTTTGTTAATAAGGGTGTTTTTATATTGGAGCTGTTGGATTCCTTCCCTTAGTTCTTTCTTTTCTTGCTCCGACTTGGCTTCCCTTTGTTCAGAGTCTTGTAATCTATTTTGTAGGGAGAGGATTTCCCTACTCACCCAGCTCACGTTTTCTTCTGTGGCTACGGCGAAATTAGTGCTGGCCGATGCTATCATCACTGGATTGGTCCTAGTGTCCAGAACTATATCCTTTTCTGTCATGGCCATGAATAGCGTGGCAGGGTTCCGTGCTAGGAATCTCTTCTTTTCCTTCCTGATTTTGAAAGTGAACTGATCATAAGTGAGTTTCATCAGATTGAACACTTCCTCCTCCTGTCCTTCAGAGGTGCTTAGTTATGAGAGTGCAAAACATGTGTTAATTGTAGGTACTTTGATGGGCAGTAGCTTTGTCTGTACCCTTGTTACTAGAGGAGGTGTCTCGGCGTCTTTGGAAAAATCATCTTTCGATCTTCGATCCTCTTCCTCTTTTCTCTTTTGTTCTTCTTATTCTTTCAATATCTTCTCTGCCTCTGCCTTATCCTGTTTTTTCTTTTGTCTGCGCTCATCTTCTGCTTTTTTTTCCTCTTCTTCCTTCCTTTTTCGTTCAGCTTCTACTTTTGTTTCCTCTTCTTCCTTCCTTTTGCGTTCAGCCTCCACCTGATCTAATTCTTTCTTGAGCTACTGTTCAGCTTCTGATTTTGATTCCTACTCTTCCTTTATTTTCCCGGCATCCTCTACCTGTTTCTTTCTCTGCTCTGCCTTCAGGTGTTTCTTACGCTTATCGTCATCCTCTTTCGCCTTCTTTTCAGCTTCTCGCTGAGCTTTTGCTTCTTTTTATTGCTATTGGGAGGAAGAGCTATGTCCTGTGTTAGTTTGTGACTTCTTGGCCTGGGAAGATGAGGCGCCTCCCAACTCGTGGATTCCCTCCTCTAGAGTTTGATCATCTTGTTACTCCTGATCAGTCAATGCTTCCAGGGCGAGTTCTCTATCCTTGTTGTACCAGTTTCTTACCCCATCTTCAGCTGGTCGTTCAGTATGTTGGTAGCTCCATTTGAACTTGGCCCATTTGCAATGAGCAGGGACTATCCTCTCAGGATCGTATGTCCAGTAATCCAAAGGCGCCAGAAAAAATCCTCTGATTTTCTCAGCTTTTGCCTCCACCTCTCTGAAATCCTTGATCGTCTAAGCACCAATGGTGAGCAGCAGTATGGGCCATGGCTTCTTCTTACCTTTAGTAAGGACCTTCGAGAAGCTGGAAGTCATCTGATAGCATACTTCCTGAAGTAGCATCATCTCATTGATGAATCATGGCAAAGCATGGGGAGTCTTGAATGAACCGAAGACTCGGATGAAGGTGCCTTCTCCAAATGGAAACCAATGTGCTACCTTGAATATCGTTTCCATGGCTCGCCAGGACATGCATGGGGTATCCTGCTCGAATAATTTCTTGTAGAGTGCAGGGACGAAATTATGTGCAATTGACTCTATATTCTACTTATATTTGGAGTCCAAAAATACCTGCAACTCCTTGTGAATTGGGTGTGCTTGCTCCTAATCCTAGTTGTGAGCCCATCCCTCAAAGTGGCACCTAGCACAAACTACATCCAATAGATAGGAAGCCATGTAAAATTTGGACGAGTATCCCTCCTCGGGTGCTAGTGCTGTAGATATGTTGGTTTTGAGGGCTGCTATTAGTAAGTTGGCCCAGTTAAAGTGGGTGCCATATACAGTAAAAAAATGCATCAGGGATATCCAAGAACCGCTGAAGGTGGTGGCATCGGGACGACCATACATTCTACAAAGCATAGCTGCCACGAGCTTATAGACTTTTTTGAGCCCTGCCACTTGATATGCTTGGTCCTTCTTGACTTTGAACTTTTTTGGTTCTCCCCACCATCCTCTCAGGGTGTTTTCTATGGGAACTGCATGGGTAGTAGCCTGCTCCTCTGTGAACGTCTATTCCCACTCTGGAAGTGCGTAGTAGTACTCTGCATCCTGGCCCTTTATATTTGCAAAAGCTTTCCCCTCATGATCCCAGATCACCCACATCCTATGGTTGATATTTTGTATGATCCAATCAATAATTTCGGCTCATGGGAAGATATATGGGTGGGCCCCTACGTAGTGAATCTTTGACCTCTTAACCTGCACATATACTTCCCGGTCTGGGAGGTCCTCTGGGAACTTAGGTTGTGTGAACTCTTGGTAAAATTGAGACCAACTCATACTTTCTCCTCTACTGAATACACATGTGGTGTCCCCATAGATAGGGGGAGGAGACATAAGTACTTCAGCTTCTGTAATATCTACCTCTAGGCTCTTGTTTTTCCTGCAAACCGCCGAGGGCCCTATGTCACTTGAGGCTGAAGAGATGGAGACGCACTCTAAATCTACTTTGAGGTTCCCTGGCATATTCATAAAATAGTCCCAAGATAAGACAAACACCCTTTAATGAATGCTCAAACTGCTTTTAACTTTGCCCAACTATGGTCAAGGAAGGGGAAACTGTGACTTAGCGACCCGTTGCCTGGGTCGCCGGGTCGTGCTCGCTTGAAACTTTAGAGGAAAGCGACCCTGCGACATGGCGACTTGCGACTAGGTCACAGAGTTGCATTGGTCCAACAATTCCTGAAGATGTGACCTTGCGACTTAGCGACTTGCGACCAGGTCGCTGGGTTGCTGAGTCGCAAGGTCGCAAAATTTTTAGTTTTGATTGAGATGCGACTTAGCGACTTAGCGATCGAGGTCATTGGGTCGTGGGGGTCGCGAGGTCGCGGGGTCGAAGGTCGCGCCAGGGATGGGCAGATGATTTCGACGGCGGTGCGGTATTTTGTTTAAATTTTTAACTTAAAAAAATAAAGGGAGGAAGTGAGGAAAACCCATAAATTAAGATGAAGTGTTCATTAGAGGAAGAGATAGACATAGAGGAGGCTGGTTGGCTTCATCTACAAGTCTGTATGAGAAAGGCTGGGTTTGGAGGTTTAGAAAATACTCAAGTTCAAATAGGATCTGAGATAGGGACAAGCAGGTGGCTTTAAAAGGGCTAAGATAAGGGAAAAGGGGAAACAAATAGAAAAAAAGGAAACATCAAGAGGATTAGGCAACTTACCCGAGAAAATTGCGCTCCAGTTGGCCTATCAAAAGCGTTTTTTCTCTCCGTCGCGTGAGTGAAATGCGACCTAGCGACCTTTATATTTATAAAGGGGTCATGTGTATGGGAAATAAATGAGGTTTTTAGGTCGTGAAAAATCCTCGTTAATGAGATGTGCGCCCCCGCGACCCTGCAACCTTGCGACCTGGGGGTCGCGGGGTCGCAGGGTCACTAGGTTGCAACTGTTTAAAGTTGAAAGTGGTATGCGACTCAACGACTTGGTGACCTGATAGGTCATAAGGTCGCTAGGTTGCTGGTTGGAGAAAAAGACCTATTCTGCGACTTAGGGACTTAAGGCTTTTGAAAATATTTGATCTTTGGGTTTTGACTTCGCTTTTCGATGCTTGGGGGCTCAAAAATTCTTAAAGGGTGAAATTTTTGGAGGGTGTTGTAGTGGCTACAACAAATGGCGATTCACTGGTAGGGTCCAGAATCTTTGTCGGTGTTTCATATTGAGGGGAGTGGGTAGGCATAGCACGCTTGTTCCGTTCACCCCGTGGGTCCCACTTCTTCCATCTTCGAGCCTTGCACATTTGCTCTCCCTATTTCCTGCCCTTGGGTGTTTTTTTACCGTGTTTTCATTCTTGGAGACTGGACGGAAAAGTTCGAAGTAACCTTAGGGATTTTTGGATCCATTATAGTTTATTTTGTCCTCATTGTTTTGCTCCATTGCTAGCAAACCAGATGGTCCCGGTGGAGTCACAGCCTAGGAATCACGATTGTTGCTCTGTTGCTAGCAAGCCTGGTCAGTACCCCGGCAGATTCGTCGCATCGCCTCTCTACGCAGGAAGAATTTCTCAATCCTTTACCCTTTATTAATGTGCTAAATGCACTTATTAAAATGTGCTCCAGGCACTTATTTTCCATGCTCAGGGAACTTATTTTGTTTGGAAATTATTTCCTGGGCAGATGAGGTATCCCGAATTATTTTACTTGCAAGAGAGGTTTCTCCTGGTCTACATGAGGACTTTGGGTTTTCTTGGATTTTCGATAGTCACCTGCAGCTGTGTCTTCCCTTTTCTATCTAGTAACCATTTTAACTGAAAATTTTCTTTTGCACAGCAGTCCCTTGGGCCAGCATACGAGGTAAGTTGTCGTGTCTTGGTCTGAGGACCTCCGTCATGTTCTTGTCATTGAGTGCCTATCACAGGTATGCTCACCTCTTTTACACTTTGGGAGGAGATAATACACCGTCACAAATCCTGACTCAGTGTGCCACTTGGGTAACTTCCATATCCCTTTTCAAAATTTGGATGCCAAAGAAAAGAGATGGTTAATGGGAGCCTGTGTGGAACAAGCAATTTATTGAAAAAAAAAGGTAAAGAATGACAAAAACAAGAGAATATGGTACAGGGTGTAGTGATGGCCCCTAGGGGTTGTCAGGTGAAATATTGCTTAAGGTCATGTCCATTCATAGGGGGAACCTCAATCCTTCTTTCAAGAGTTTGTAACTTGTAAGTGTGGGAACCGACCTTTTCTTTGATCTGAAAAGGTCCTATCCATAATGCCTGGAACTTGGAGTGTTTCCCTTTATCTTCATGAGCTTTATCCCATTTGAGGACAAGGTCACCTACTTCAAAAACCTTGTTCCCGGCTGACTTCTTTTCAAATCATCGTTTTATCCGTCCATGGTTGATGGCGAATTTTTCCCGAGTTTTTTGCCTTTCCTCCTCAAGTTTCAACAGAGTGTCTATTAGGGCTTGTAAAGCAGGGCAAGGAGTGCCATGAGTCTCTTGGGATAATCATAGGGTCGGGAGAGACAAGTTGGGAGGAAGGATAACTTCTTTTCTGTATACGAGGAAGAATGGGGAGGTGCCTAGGGAAGGTTTGGGTGTGACTCGATCTGCCCAGAGGGCATTGTGGAGTGCACTATGCCAATTTCGTTGTTGGGAAAAAAAGGTCTTTTTGATGATGCGGATTAGGTTCTTGTTGGTTGTCTCGGCTAACCCGTTTCCTTGAGGGTAATAGTTGGCAGAATGTTTAAGTATGATACCATTTTCTAGAGCAAAATCATATAATTTCAACGATGAAAAATATGTTGCATTATAAAAAACAAGGGAGGTTGGAATGCCAAACCTGATCATGATGCATTGGGTGATGAAGGCTATTACCTCTTGATCATTGACTTGACGTAACATTACCGCTTCAACCCACCTCGTGATGTAATCCGTGGCGGTGAGGATGTAGCTATGTTGCTTGGAAGAGTGTGGCAGGATTTATCCAATCACGTCTAGCCCCCATTGTTGAAACGGTTCTTCCACTACCACAGACTGTAACGGGGCTGAAGGCCATATATCTCCATTTGCGAACTTTTGGCACTGCTGGCATTTTCGGACATATGTGTGTGCATATTTAAACAAGGTAGGCCAATAGAAACTAGCATGCATGATCTTGTGAGAAGTGGTGTCTCCTGTGTAATGCCCCCTCACGGGGCCATCGTGAAGTTCTGCCAATACTTTCTATGCCTCATCCCATTCCAAACAGCGTAGAAAGACACCGCTATGATGTTTGCGAAACAACTTACCCTGCACTAGTTGGTATGATACGGATTTCAGTCTCAATGCACGCTTCTACTTCGTAGTTAAAGCGGGGCCCATGGTGCCGTGTTTCAGATATTGCAGGAGATATACGTACCAAGAGGATGGATTCTGCAGGGTTATGCTATCCATTTAATACATATCTATCTCATGTTCCCAATCTTCTTCCTCACTTCCCCGTGAGTCCACTGCCTCTGTGGCCATGCGGCACAATCCTTGTCCCTTCACTGTGTGTGCTGGCCTAAATTCCAGGTCATATTCTTGAAGGCATGTCATCCAGTTGCGTCGTCGCTCACCCAGCTCTTGCTATGCGAATAGTGAGCGAACATTTGGGTGAGGCACGAAGACCGTGATATAATTATTCAAAATGTACGGCCTGAAATGTTTAATTTCCTTGTATACTGCGTAAGCTTGTTTGTCAATATCCGGATAATTTAGCTAGGCGCCTTGTAATCCAGTGCTCATAAATGATATAGGCCACTTGTCGTTGCTGTCATATTTTTGAGTGAGGACGGCGGCCAAAGATGAATCTGAGGCAAAGGTGTGCAGGATAAAGCCTTTGTTGAAATCTAGACTTTAAAGTGTGGGTGCTTCTGCGATGGATCGTTTGATGTTGTCAAACACTTCTTTCTCGAGAAAATTCCATTTAAAGTTAGCTTTTTTCTTAATCATGCCTTGTAATGGTTTCACGATCTGAGCAAAGTCTGATATGAATTTCCGGATGAAGTTGATTTTTCCAAGGAAGGATTGCATAAATTTCCTACCACTTGGGGGCGGTATTTGAGCGATGACCTTCACACGTTTCAGATCCACCACTATGCCGTCTCGAGTTATTATGTGTCCCAACAAGTTTCCTTCGATGACGACAAACACGCTTTTCTTCGGGTTCAGTGAGATCCCGTATTTCTGACACCTTTCAAAAATTTGTTTGAGGTGGTGTAGGTGGTCAGATTTGTGCTTTGAAAATGTTAAACACACACATGGTGTGGGGAGAAGAATAAAAACACACAACAAGAAACTCAACACACAATGAAGGATAAACATGCAACTCTATTATTTTTCCGTTATACATGATGTACATTTATAGTACAATGGTGTGACTCTTGGTTTCACATTCCAAGCTCACTTGGACTCCATTGTGACTTTTCTCATTCCACACCTACCCATGGAGGATTAGGTGTTCCAACATTTCCCCCCTTAATCCAAAGGGGTATGTGTGAGTCTAAGAAGAGAGTTGTAATACAAATCTTCAAAGTATACATGGCAGCACTTGGGCTGAATCAAATCTCTGAAATGTTTGCAAAAAGAGGTGGTTTAAGGATGACCACCAACACTGGAACTATTAGTATGAATATTTCGT